>CM067509.1:19241706-19279206 GCA_034509495.1 Acestrorhynchus altus
TATTATTATTATTATTATTTCTTTCTCTGAATAGACACAGGAGACCTCTTTCGAAATGCAGGTTTTTGAGAGAATGGAGTATGGAGGCCAGATGATGGATCTAGCAGATGACTGCCCCAGTGTAATGGAATGTTTCCATACAAACAACATCTTTTCCTGTAAGGTTATGGGTGGGAACTGGCTCTTCTTTGAGCAGCCCTACTACTCTGGCAGAATGTACCTCATAAGGCCTGGAGAGTACACGAGATTCAGTGAGTGGGGAGGCACGAGTGCACGTGTTGGATCCATCAAACGCATTGTGTACACGTATTAAATTCATTAAAAATGTCGAACATTTCTAAATTAGACCATGTAAGTATAATGTAACATTGAAGCAATATTAATGTACCTACGTTTTTACCTTTTACAATGATGTCATTATAGTGTAACATATTTTAATTTTAGAAATATGAGCAATTAATTCACTGAACAAAAGGCCCAGGGAATGTGTTACTACCCCTAGTGCTTTGTATAATTCCATTTGCCAATTTAGATTGTTAAACATTATTGTACAGCCTGACCTTCAGAGACTAACTGTATATTAGAGACAGTATTGTATATCAAATCAAATAAAATCAAAATTTATTTGTATATGTACTTATATACTGCATAATACCTCATAATTTGCTTTCTGCTCTACATTGCCATTCTGGTGTGCCTTTTCTCTGCTATGAATATGTGACATCCTTATTTAAATAAAGAAAGTATTCATTTTCTCAATTAGAGTGTAGAAGTATGTTTGAGCTCTTAACACACTGTAACACTTTTTGATGCCAAAACTGTACTTTTAATATTTGAACTGAATAAATGTTACATTGCATTGCTTGGCTGTGTTGATGAATGATTGGTAGACAGGTGTGTTTTCTGTACAGCCGGAATTGGGTGTTCAAACCTCTGTCAGTTTAACATATATCTAATCGAATCACATTTCTACATTGAATCACATTAGCAATGACCACTTAATTAATTATAAAGAATAAATAAATCATAGCTCCAATACAGCTTACAGATGCCTGTTAGCACCTCTCTCATCTACGCACCAAGAGAGAGCATGGCCAATTGTGCTCTCGCAGACTCCGGCTGCCAATGGCAAGCAGCATGACCCAGGACCCTGTGCTCCTCGGATCATAGAGGATTGCACTGCTGAGCCACTCAGAGCCCATAAATCATATTTATAACACTAAAGACATGTCTCTGAAAGAAAGATGACATACAGATATGTTGAGTTTGGTGACAAAACAATAGATGAGTTGGCTAAAGGTGCTGTTTTCTAACATTTCAGATTATTCTAATTGATGGATGATTATTGATATGAATAGGCCTGAATAAGCAGGTTATTGCTATAGCACTTTTTATACACACTGATGATGAGAACTTGGTGGTGGTTGGTGTAACATAGTGGGTAAAATATTACCCTCCCCATGGCAAACTGGGGTTCAATTAAATGACCACAAAAACACATTACACTACACTTATAAATGTCCTTGGATAACACTACATTCACCTACATGATTAAAATGTAAGAGCACAATTTGTTGATGAGAACATGCCAACAGCAAGGCAGGTTTCTTTATATAGCACTTTATTAAAGTGATTTACAGAAACAAGAACACAAACGTCATAAAGAACAAGGGAGTAAACACAGAACTGATACATTTTGAGATATGAATTACAAATAAAACATATTAAATTAAAAATAAAAAATAACATTAAAATGATAGAAATGACAGTAAAATAAAACAGACTGAAAAGTGCAAGTTAAGAACTGAGAGCTCAGTTGTGGGCCTATATAAACAGAAATGTTTTTACCTGGCTTTAAAACTGACTGTTGGAGTCCTTCATCAGAATGATGCTGTACCTCTATCCTGTCAAATGCAGAAACAGTATAACAGCTAACCTAACCCTAAATGTACTTACTATTTGGTAACGAGGGTGTCTCTGATATTAGCAACATACTTGTATTTCCCAAACTAGCGTGAAAAATCGATGCATGGTTGTCTTTCATCATTGTCATCTACTCAACAAATCTATGTTACCTGGGCCACCCGAATTCATACAATTTAGTTGTCACAATTTATATTATATATATATATATATATATATATATATATATATATATATATATATATATATATATATAATGTAAAATAGTGAAAAGTAAATAGTATAATGTAAATATAGTAATTATTTATCTTTTTTTTTTCCAAATACAAATCCATATTTATGAACCAATGTTGTGTTCCAACACAAAGGTCAACATGTGCCAGTACCCTTCAGTTATTACTATGTGTTCATTTGAATAACAATACTTTGTTTGTGAAGAGATGGTATAAAAATAATGAAAAGCTGAAGTTAGAGATTTACTCTAAATCTTAATGCGTGCTGCCCAGTTATTATTGAACATAATTCACATAACAAGTCATTGCTTCAGTTGTGAATTGCAAATGTGTGTTAATCCATTTACCATATTTTGGAAATACCAAAATATCAAATTAAAAATATTCTAACTAGCTAATGTATTCAGCCCTTCCCCTCACCTATTACATATGCATGAGGTATTTGGTTACCAAGTCTCTTTTCAGAACTTGGCATTGAATAGAAACAGTAAATGCACAAATAAATAAATCTTTCATATGGACTGTATGTGACCTGACTGTCAGGCTCCACTCATAGACTGGCCAAGTGAACTGGTATTCTGTCCTGAAAAATTATATTTATTTCTTTGCTTGTCTGTTTATATGTTATATATTATATTTAGAAAAGTGTTTGAATCAAAATGAATTTAAACTTAACACGAGACATGTAAATATGGGATGTGACTGTAGAGCTGAACTATACAATTCATGTAAATGAGAGTCGAAAGTCTTATGACGTCAGCTTAGTGAATAAGTAAATAGCTTGTGTAGCTCGTGTAGCAATATTCATATTATGATGACTAAGTGACATCCAGAAGAAAATGTAGCAACTGTAGTGCTGTACAGCCAACATGTGTCATCACTGTTAACCCCAATATTTTTTTCAGAGGAAAAACCAGCTGAGTTTATGTTGATGTGGTACCAGATGATTAGGCCCGTCCCAACAAACCCACACATGTACACATAACAAACTGAGCAAACAACTTACAAACAGAAAATACAGCAACATTAAGTGACATTAAAAGACATTACTCTTTGTTGTCTTTCACTCATTGATGTACGTAAAATGGAGTAGACCATAATTATTAATGAAATATGTTCATTTTAAATTCAAATAAAACTCATTTTCAGGAAAACCCAATAAATTGAAACATTTTAATTTTGAATTCAATTCAAACAATTTTATGTCTGTTTATTCTGACTCAGATTCTTTTAACTGAAGAGAATGTGTGTTGAACAGTCATACAACAATGTGTTTTTCCTAATATTCCTTATAAATAATGTGTTTTCTTTACAGGCCTACTCAAGGTCTTTTGCAGTATGTTATTTTGCACACTTAGTTTCTTCTTGATCTGTCGTATTGAATTAGTAATATTAACATTGCACCGACTAAATGCTGAATTTTAGGGGAAAGTGGGAACTGAGTAACTGGCTTAACTGTAACACAGCGTTTATAATGCAAAAGGGATGTTCCATATTGTTCTCTAACCTTTGTACTGTGTGTGTGTGAGTGGATGTGTGGATACCACACCAGGCCTTTCTCTTGTCTATGCATGTAAAAACCCCCAAACTAGTAATTATTTATCTTTTTTTTTTTCAAAATACAAATCCATATTTCTGAACCAATGTTGTGTTCCAACACAAAGGTCAACATGTGCCAGTACCCTTCAGTTATTACTATGTGTTCATTTGAATAACAATACTTTGTTTGTGAAGAGGTGGTATAAAAAGCTTGGGAAACATGTGGAATCTCTCCAGCGGAGACCATGGGGAAGGTAGGATTTTTTGTGCCATTTTGTGGATTGAACTGAGTCATTGTAAGTGAAACTGTTTTTTTATAGCCACATCATTAAGTATCATTGTCATAATACCAGCACTGAAGTGTCAAACACTGCTCTGTTTCACAGATTATCTTTTACGAGGACAGGAATTTCCAAGGTCATAGTTACGAGTGCAGCAATGACTGCACAGACCTTCACCTGTACTTTAGCCGCTGCAACTCCATCAGGGTGGAGAGTGGTTGTTTCATGATCTATGAAAGGCCAAATTACATGGGCCACCAGTATTTCATGAGAAAGGGCGAGTATCCTGACTATCAGAGGTGGATGGGTTTCAGTAGCAGTATTCGATCCTGTCGTGTAATTCCAATGGTAAGCTCTGTTTCATACTGCGTGCTGTTTGCTGTTTGTCATCCTACAATAAATTGAAAAGTAAAAAAAAATGATGGCTGATCTTTTCTATTCTACAGTACCGGGGCTCATACAGATTAAGGATCTATGAGAAGAATGACTTCAACGGTCACATGATGGAGTTCATGGATGATTGCCCCTGTGTGTCTGACCGTTTCCACCACCGCCATGTTTACTCCTGTAATGTGATGAATGGCTACTGGATCTTCTATGAATATCCAAATTACAGAGGAAGACAGTACTACCTAAGGCCTGGCGAGTACAGGCGATACCGTGACTGGTGTGCTACCTGTGCCATTGTAGGCTCCTTCAGACGGGTCACTGAATTTTAGCCATTCTGACTGCACTTACTGTAAATAAACTGCTTATTTATTAAATTGTTTTTAACTCCTAAATTCAAACAAAACAGTCTGTTATGTCATTAAACTGATTAAAACTGATTAAACTAGGCCTAAAAAAAGCACTAAGCTCAGTATTTGACGCCATTATATGTATGTAATTCAAAGACAAATCATCACCATATCGACTAAGAAATGGAGTTAATAAACCTTACAATGGGGTTTATATATTCTCAAGCTCAAACTCAACTGAAATATCATGATGTGTTACATTGAATACCATAAACAAAGTGCATGAATTTACAGTGGCTGTGACTTTATCAGTGTTTCTTTATTGCAATAATAAAAAGACAAAAGATAGCATGCATTTATACACACAACATATTCATTCATGTATTTACACATTAACACACAAATCTGCAAAATGATATATGAGGCAAAGTTAACTTCTGACATTTAGGTCTATAAGATTATAATTATAATAATAGAAATTCTAACTGTGAACATCTGTAGATGCAGGGAGGACAAGAACAAAACCAATACATAAAAATGTTCTGAATGAAGTAAATGACAGAAGTGGTGTAAATTATTTTTTTCACAATGTCTTCACTCTAGTTCTTTGAACATTTGAATGGAAATAAATCGAACTCAATTACAAGGAATGTAAAAATTAAAAAGTTTAGAGCTAAAAATGAGAAAATAATCACAAAGAATGAAATAATGAGAAGAAAATAATGAATCAAGTTTTCATTGTTAGACCACAAGATGGTTATTTTAGTTCCATAGCAAGTTTATTATTGGCCTCCCATTGTGTGATCTCGTTCTGTACTATATGAGATCTCATTGCATAGTACTGTTTAAATTGATTGCAAACAGGTCTGTTATTACTAATGCATAAAAGACTTGATTGATTTCAAGTTTAGGTTTTGAATGCAGTTCTCATTTGTGTACTTTTATGTGTACTGCTGGTCTTTATTATATGTTGTCCTTTTGCTATTGAATCCCTACTGATGATGATTGCAAAGATACACTTGTAACAATTATTGTTTAGCATGCTGTTCTATTAGCTCTTCACTATTATAAAGTTCTATCTTCTCTCTCTTATCACAAAAGTAGAACACAAGCAAACCATGCCCAAATAAAACCAACATAAAGTATCAACTGAACTGCTGAACAATTGGGATTAATGAACACAAATATTTTAATTTGATGCATGGTTTATCTCACTGTTAGGTGGTCTTTATGCACAGTGATTTATCAAAGAACTTTCGCACGATACAAACCAAAAGCTCTGCTTTTATTGTAACAGACAATGCAAATAAAGGATGCCAGAAATGTATAGAGGAAAACTATTGTTAGATTTTAGTAGCCCCATTCAGCAGAAGCCATAGTGCCAGTTCATCAGCTTTTGCCATTTAAATAACAACGCATGTGCCCCCTGGTTTTTGTATAAAATAGACACCAATGAAGGGTTTAGTACAGTGAACTAAAACACTGTGGTGAAAAAATACAGCAAAGATGGGCAAGGTAATATTGTTTTCATTTTCACTGCCATAATGTTATTTGTTTGACATTAGCTTTGATTTACATTTGATAAGACTGCTTTAACAAGTGCTAAATTTCATGTATTGCTAAATGCATGTATTACATTTAAATCAATCATTTCTGGGCTTTTATGTGAAGAAAATACATGTTACTCTCCTGGCAGATTATGTTCTACGAGGAGAGGGGCTTCCAGGGGCGCAGCTATGAGTGCATGAGTGATTGTAAGGACATCTCAGCATACCTGGGACGTGTTAGCTCCATTAGGGTGGAGAATGGCTGCTTCATGGTGTATGAGAGCAACAACTTCATGGGTAACCAGTTCTTCCTGAGAAGGGGAGAGTACTCTGACATCCAGCGTATGATGGGTATGGGCATGATGTTTGACACCATCAGGTCCTGCCGCATGATTCCTCAGGTAAACTGTTTATTTAATCAATGCTTACAACAAGTACATTTACTTTGTGAGATGTTTGTGAGGCTTGACTGCATATGCAGTTGATTCTGGATCAGTGATGAATGCATTCAGGAACTTAAAGTCGCACTTCTTCCTGATGTGCAAATACAAACACACAGCTTGTCTTGTATCTGTGGAAAGGAACTGCAATAGAATAGGACACTTTGGACTACATAAACATAGACTCATTGACACCATGCCTGATGCCATGTGGGGTGATGAGGTGGGGTGATGACAGCCAACATCCAGACCTCACAAACTCTTGTTGCTGAATCCAATCAAATCCTCACAATATTGCTCTAAAATCTAGAAGATAGGACAGATGTACTCTGGACAGTAGAGACTATTACTCAAAAGATTTTTTATTCCATTATTTTAGAAAAAACAATGCATGAGCAGGTGTCTTGATACTCTTGTTCATACAGTTTATCTCAATTTATAGGTTAATCTTTATTTGTCTATACTTCCCATTTTGTGTATGTACAATTTCCCTGCTCTTCTCAATTCCATGTGTTACAAAATCAATAGGCTTTGAGATTTTAACACTTTGTTACAGTGCTTTAAAAAAATAATCAGGTGATTAACAAAAAGCATTTATCTTTGTCTTACAGCACCGAGGACCCTTCCGCATGAGGATTTATGAGCGGGAGAGTTTCGCAGGACAGATGACGGAGCTTATGGATGACTGTGACTCCATAATGGAACGCTTCCGCATGTCTGATTGCCAGTCTTGCCAGGTCATGGATGGCCACTGGCTCATGTATGAGCAGCCCCACTACAGAGGCAGGATGATGTACATGAGGCCTGGAGAATACAGGAGCTTCAGGGACATCATGGGAACAAGCACCATGAGAATAATGAGCATGAGGCGAATCACTGACATGTGCTAAACCCCTGATACTATGAAAAATAAAGCAATGTTGTGACTCACATCGGTGACCCAAGGGTTTACTGAGTTGAAATAGAAGTTGGATCATTATTACTGTGGATTGTACAATCACACTGCCATTCACCCCATACAGCATTCTTACAGTTAATAATAATTGGGCTTATTGTAAAGTAGTTACTATGAATTATTATCCACATTAACAAAATATTATCAATCACTTAAAAAAACCTTAACCACTGTTTCTGAATTCAGGTGTGTTACAGCAGTTAAACTTATCATCGATGTCCAATGAAACACTTGTATCTTCATAATTGAAATTAAAAGGGAACTTTAGCAGAAGGCAAAAATGCTCTTAACTTTGAATGGAAATCATTGTAAAAATAAAAGTAATTAATCTTTGTAATATTCAACCAGAATTATTTACACAGTGCACAGAGCAACTACTATGTTCAAACCCTGGAGAAAATGAAAAATGGACAAAAATGAAGGAACATGATTTTCATGAAATATGATGTGAAAAAAATACTGTTTAAATTGAGCATAGCATGATGACTTTACATGTGTTTTATGGACAGGTTTAGGAAAGATGTCTGGGTGTGGACATAAATGAGTTAGTCTCGGTTGCTTGTTTGGCCTCTGAAGGCATCACATGGTATCTGGCATAAAGACATTGGCAGTTGATCCTCTGTGGGGACCTCTGTGGACCTCAATTTTTCCTATATTTCCTTGGTAGATTGTAAGCACTCCATAAGACCTGTCAGTTTGAAAATGCACTGATTTACATTATTCTAAGCCACATATTTCACTGACTGTGAGTGTGAGTGGTATAGTCAATTTCAATATTTAAAACATCAGCAAAGGCAATTTAAAAAAATAAATACTAATAAATAGTTCAAATGCTAAATGTTAAAATTATATTATATTATATTATATTATATTATATTATATTATATTATATTATATTATTGTTAATACATCTATGCATACAATCTTAATGCATTTTACATACAGTATTTACGGACCATATGAACATCATTGGCATCATATACTACAAAATTAAGTAACAAGTACAAAAATAAAGTAAAGTACAAAATAAAGTACAAAAATAAATGGTACTTCAATGTTGTTAACCTGACTTATATGTTTCCATATACCGAAGCTGTGTTATAGTGTTACACTTCAGATATTTTGGCATATGTGTACACTGTAGTACATAATTTTTATGTAATGAACCAGTAATGCAAAAGCACAAGAATGGTCCAGCAAAAATACTTCTAATACCAATTATACTTATCATCAGAAAACTGCTGCTGTCTCAAGAGTTTGCCTTAAAGACACAGATACAATGCCATGCCCAGGTGCATCAGCAGACCTATACCTGATTAAAAATATGTGGGATGGATTATTGCAGGACACCATTAGGAACCTTTACATTAGGAACCTTTACTACTTCTGTATGTGTAACTCAATAACTGTTGTCCATATCAGTTTAAATATATTGAATAATTTATTATTAACCTTATTAACTGTTAACCTTTATCTTTCTTCCAAATAGCGTTGAAGTCCAACATTGTTGGAGTTCACATATCTTTTTTGAGGATGAATATATATACTGAGACTAATATTCTAATTATGTAATTGCAGAATATAATAACAATAATGTGATACATAAATACATATAGTAGGTCATAAATATACACTGACATGCCAAAAAATATGGCAGTATAAAATTTGATTATGAGATGTTACCTTTATAAGTTGTGAGGTGTTATCTTGTAACTGAGGTTTAACTCTGGTGAGTGTGCTCATAGCAAGGAAATATTAATTATCATAGATTGAGGGAGACGTGATAGTGGGTATGAGATGGATGGGACATTCCATTTTGAAGTTTGTGTGGTCATGTGACATAGCTCAGTCCACAGAGTCATGTGTGTACCAGGAATACATCATAAAAGGCATTACCACCCACAGTGGAAAGTGAAGTGGGTGGTAATGACCAACAGTATTTGGACAGAATTGTCTGTGTGGATTCACATTAACCAAATCCACATTCAATCCATTAGATGCCACATGCATATCCCACAGGTCAGTGAAGCATTCTTTATCTTCCCTGGGACATGGTAACAATTATGGGACATGTATACATGTCCCACAATACATCTGTTTAATTTTTCCAAAATAACATAACATTAACAATTGTATCATTACTTATATCCAATTTAATATTATTATTGTTATTATTATTGTTATTATTATTGTTATTATTGTTATTATTATAGTTATTATTATAGTTATTATTATTATTATTATTGTTGTTGTTGTTGTTGTTGTTGTTGTTGTTGTTGTTGTTGTTGTTATTAATAATAATAATAATAATAATAATAATAAGATGTTTTAATGAGGTGTTTTTATCATTTTAAATTTCCAGTCAAAAATGTGAAAGATAGACATATGATGTATCTGTAATGGTGTCTATATGGTCTGGCCTTGGGAAAATAATCACAATGATCTACAGTGTACAATGTTTTTGTGTTCTTGACTTGTGTGAATTCCGATTCATAGTAATTCATAAAGATTGGAATTTGTTGTTGTTGCTCTTGCTGTGATGTTATTAATTAACTGATGACCATTGCTACTTTGGCATATTCTCTTAGGATATAATGATGAAAATGAATAAAATGAATAATATTAAGATCAATCAATGCAATCTTAGGGGTGAAATGTTTGCTGATGGTGTTTTATGTTTCATTGTACAAAGTAGGCTGGAATTGTAGTAATTTGTAGGTATGCTCAGCAGTGATTTGCCTGACTAATTCAGAGTGACGTAGCAGTTAAATTAATATTCAGTAGTGCTCAGGAAATTCCTCCAGTGAATCTTCTGTATCAGAAGGAGAAACACCACCCGAACATTTTGTGTATTTTGTGCTAAAATTATATTTTTTCCTCTGATGTTCTATGAAACGGTTAAAGACCAGTCAGTGATCTTAACTGAATTTTATTTGCTCAACTTTTCATGCTTAAACTTTCAGCATATGGACGTTCAATAGGCAATGCGCCTGATAGAACCAATCCTTGGGCTCAAAGCACCCCAGTCGCTGTATCTCCTGTATTCACCAGGTCTCAGGAGATATTGTCTGCCTCTGTAATTGGGATGCTCATAGAAAAGCCAGTATCCATCAAGCACATTGCAGGAATGGATGTCATTGTAGTGGAAGCGGTCATAGACGGATGGACAGTCATCAGTAAACTCCATCATTTGACCACCAAAGTCAGAATGCTCGTAGATCCTCATTCTGTGAGATCCCTGATGCTAGGAGTTGAAAACATACCCAGATTGACATTATAGCAGTTATTCATGCTTAAGAAACATCTCTCTATAATGGGGAGGATATAAAGAGACTTACTTGGGGTATCATACGACAGGATCTGACACAGTCATTAAAACCCATCCACCTCTGGTAATCAGGGTACTCCCCCCTACGGAGGAAGTACTGGTAGCCCATAAAGTTTGGCCGTTCATACACCATCCAGCACCCACTTTCTACCTGAATGGAGTTGCATCGACTGAAATGGGAGTGGAGGTCAGCACAGTCAGTGCTGCACTCATAGGAACGGCCCTGAAAGTTCCTATCCTCGTAGAAGATAATCTGCAACACATGAGCATTTTTGTGAGGGTTCTTTCAAGCCATTAAAACATTTTAAGCATTATTAGGTCTTCAGGTCTTCTCTTACATCTGTGTTTGAAAAGTGTGCATGGAAACAATAAGACAAAAGATCAGACAACAGGCTTACCTTCCCCATTGTAATGATTCAATGCTGTCTAACTACAACATTGGGAGAGAAACACTGGTACCCTTTTATATCCTTTAGGAAAACACACATTGTCATTGACATCAATTAACTTTTGATGTCAGCTTTTTTCTACAGAATGGTCTGCTGCCAAACAACAAAAGGTGTTCGCACTTCTCGTCAGTTGAGCATTTTGTCTTTGTCATTTCCACAAAGACTAAAATGGTGGTTATTAACCCCTTGTGTGAATATGTGTTTAATTGAATCAAATACGTTTCAGAAAGATAAAACTTGCAAAATGAATACTTCATAGATTGATAACAAATTCACTTAATATTTCTTGCTTTTTACCACTGACCTTTTTTTTTCTTCCCTCTATTGTTATCAATAGCTTATTCTAATATAACTAGTTCTCATTAGTACTGAAGAACAGTATTTGACCCTTGTTGGTACTATTCGCCAAAGTTCATTCAAAAATTCAATTTAATCAGGGAAAAAAACATTTTAATATTAGAGGTGTTCTTTATGTTGACGTCTTCAAGAACACTCAAAGAATCCTCATTTTAAGGATATACAAGGTTTTTTTGTAAGCTATATTTTTGTTTCTAGTGGGACAACTGACATGAAGCTACAACATAATGCTCATTAGTGCAATAAAACCTTTCAAGTGTTCTGCAAGCAAAAGAGGAAATTGCTCATAGAAACAGAACACTGTTCCAAGTGCTGCTGCTTTTATCTTGACATTTAAATGAATAAATAAAATACATTAACAATATTTGCATATACATAGTATTTTGCAGTGTAATGTATATCACCCATTTAATGTGCATACCACTAATTGTATTACTGTAAGTGTTATACACACACAAACATTCATTCATTTGCTACAGTTATATATGTTAACTTTGCATAAGTTGAAATGCAGAGACATCATGAAATTATGCCTTACATTGTTTGACTTGGTTATTGTATTTTTATTTTTATTTTTTTAAAGAAGAAGATGAAGATCTGATGAAGATCTTGCCAGTGAAGATCTGAGATCATGAGTCAGGAATTCTCTGTGAATATTAATGCTCCATTCAACACCATACTTCACAATTTATCTTAGGCAAGTTCTTAGCTCTTTCTGTAGCTTTATCATCTTTTAGGCATCTCTAAAAGAATTTTTGCTTTGGGCCTTTTTGGAAAATATGTGCTGCAGCACCAGTATGTCTGATGTTCTGCAAATTGAGTGTTGTGTATATGGTGGTGCTTCTACATTGCTAGCATGCTGAAATGACTAACAATGTTTTTCATCATTTAATAGTTGCAATGTGAAGGAATGAAGGAATGATTTTACATATAATGCATTACAAACATAGGGGCAAAATATTTAAAATTGCAATATACCATGTAATTGTACAGATGAATGCACACTAGTCTAATCAGTGTTTCAGTCTAATCAGTCTTCTTCAGTCCAACACTGCCATTACCTATTTCCCAAATTTCCCAGTGGATTTATACATGCCTTCTGAGTTTCATATGTAATGTTAAACAAAAGTAAAGACAATCAATTCCCTATACTGCTTTCACATTTTACCCATCCATGTAGTTAACGCACACTTACACACTACTGAGCAGACACACGCACCACAGTGAAACAGTGAGCCCATGTGCCCAGAGGGGTGGACAGCCTCCTTCAGAATCGGCTGTTGGCTCCCAACCATTTAGTGTAATAAAAATCTTTTTCAAAGACATGGTCCTCTCCTGACTAGTCTGTGTAGAACTGAGCATTTCACGCCATGAAAAATGTGTTAAATTTTGACTTGTGTGTGTCAGATTCTGTGAAAGTTGTGTGAATACAAAATATAGTATATAGGGACATTATTAAGCCCCATCAAACCTGTTACCAAAAAAATGAAGCTTCTTGTTATTACTTAATAAAGCAATTGCTTTAGTGGATTAAGCATTTCTGAAGTTTTTTCATGTAGTATGCATCTTTTGCACATCATATATCAATATGTATACATCAGACTAGTGCTAAACCATTATGTCCAAATCAAACAGGTATAGACATGAAGCTGTGTTAAAAAGCACCTTTCATTCAGATCCCAGATTCAAATAAGTATATTTGTCTTCTTCTCAAATTAAGATTATTATTGAGATGCTCATAAGAATCTAAAAAGTAAGCATATAAAGGATGATATGGTTTATTAAGGGAAAACTAACTTATATAGAATGTTGTGCACAAATTTATGACCATTTATGAATATTATTATTTAGCAATAAAAAGTTGTATCACGACACTATCAGGAAAATTACACCATACTTATATAACATACTGCATTTACCTTGATTTCCTGCTCCAGTCTTAGAGACTCTCTGTCCTGCACTTTTAACTACTCCCTAGAACACACTGTTCCAACTCATGCCAGGCTTGATAATCATCTGAAGAGCTGGATCAGGTGTGTAAGGAGCAGTGGATAGTTACATAGGAGCAAGACCCCGGTCTGAATTTGAAAACCATTCTTTTATAGTATCATCAGAACCTCAAACTTTAGAAAGTAAGATGACCAAGCTTAAACTTTTAACCTAAAACAACTTCAAATGCTTTAAGTGCTAATATAGTTGATAGCTTTGTCAAACAGGGAAGTTGAGCCAAAGCCTCAAAGTGTCTGTTGTCAGACCTTTGTCATTTCTAAACAGCAAATAAGCCAGTATTAGCTCCACTTTATCTACTGTATGTCCAAGGGTGAATCATTCTGATCCATCAGGTTTGGATAAGGAACACGCCAACATTGAAGTCAGTTTTGGACTGAGGTCATATCACAATTATCATAAAATAAAGTAAACTTTTTTTCTTTTAATATTATTATTATTATTATTTACTTACTGAAATCTGAGTGTATCCATAGTAGAGGATGCGTCCTTTTCAGGTCAGGTCTGAAAATTAGTGGGGAAAAGGTAATGAAATTAATGTATAATCTATGTATTAAACAGATCTGGCTCCAAGTGAACATACACTACATGTCCAAATGTTTGTGGACACCCCTTCTAATGAATATATTCAGCTACATTCATGTCCTCATAATTTCCACTATTTGCCAATATAATAGGACTTCCAGCATTGAGCTGTGGAGCAGCACATCTGTGTTCGCTGGAATGATGGTCCTCCATCCAATAGTTTTGAGTTGAGTTGGGGTGGTGATCATCCAGCATTCTCAGTTGCATTCATCCAGCTGTTGCTAAATGAAAGCAAATGCACACAAGCATCTACATCTAACAAAAATACTTCCCTGAACAGTAGAGACAGTTAATCCAATAACAGCACAATAAACTCTTTAATATCCTTGAATTTGGAAGAAACGGTGCCTGAGTTGTATATAATGTGCATGAAAAATTTTGCCAAGGACAGATTTACAAGCATTAGATTAATTTACACATGGACGTGTAAATTGCTCAGAAGGGCTCTAGTAGCCCCATAAATTGCAACACAAACGTGTTCCTTGCCTCGTTGTTTGGGTGGTAGGAGGATGTCTAGCAGCTTCTCCATGATAACTCGTCTCAAAGCAGCAACCTTGAAAGATCATGTTCCAAAACTGGTTATTATGAAATAGTGTTGCTCAGCATGTACAGCTTACTTGACAGTTTACACTTAAAGTACAGAAATATAACCTACTTTAAAAGTTCCCTTACCACCACCAGTGTGGTCCTTTTCTCTCAGGATTCCAAAGCCTCAGTTCTGACCTTCTGTCTCTTTTATACTTGACCTAATGCCCAAAGAATACATTAGCCTATTGTGTAAACCCCTGACTGAGCAACATGGAATAGAAACCTACCTCAACACTGCTAGGTGGCCTCTAACGGGTTGCTGTTCATTCTTACCCAAACATTTGTAATTTGAGGCCCATTAATATATATCAATGGCAGATGAAATCTGAGGTCATTTATGTGATGTGAAAGAATATACTGAAATATATAATAATCTATACATTTAATTCATACAACCTTATTAAATACTATATCATTTATCATAATGATATGTATTTGTAGTTGTATTTCCTAAATCCGAGCAAACTCTTTCAGTTCTCCAACAATAACATATTTATCCATGAATGAGTCTAGTTTACTTTATTGGATTCAAGTCTAAACTGTGCTACACTTTGATGTATGTTGTGATGCATGTAAAAAAATGTATATATATTTGTCAATATGCAGGCCATTTCTTTGCCAAGTAAATTTTGAATACAGGTCAATTATACGCTTGATATTAATACTGACAACTTTTTGTGTGAATATTATATATTACCAAAAACAACAAGTCATTATTTACCTACATACTCTAATTAGGTGAGACCTTCTGTTTCTGAAATTCAGCTTATGAGAATCAACCTTTGGGTTTTCAGCGCTCATGCTGATCTGATTTCCAGCAAGGCAGAGAGAACAAATTCAGAAATCAGTGATTGGAGATCTGGAAAAATAGCATTTTTTCCTTCTTTAATGACTGAAATGAGACCTTGTTGCAGTGAAGTAGATGGAATACTGATTCCTAGTGTTTAAGTGTACATTTGTCACTTTTGTGACTTTTAGACCTTAATCAAGATCACATTTAGGGTTGCTGCATTTATCATAACAGGTATTTTATAAGAATAATCCCACTTATAATTTGCTGTATGTGGGTTGTCTACTGATACTAGTTGTCTCCCACTAATCCCCCCCCCACCACCACCACCACCAGTTAGACATTAATTCCATGTTCACCCAAATCAATCACATGATCCTTACACACATACTAAAGGAGTGAAACCACAGTAGCATGACCTCAAGCTCACATTATTTAACAACAATTTTGAATAGCTACATAATTTCATATTTTTTAAACTTATCTAATATTGTTGGCACCTTGATTGTGCACAAGTAGAGTACAGAGTACATTCAATTTTAAATCAGTACTCATTTTCTGATTGCTGGACACATTGCTGCTTCTGATACAATAATACCTGTACCATTCCCACAACCATGCCATTCCCATGCACTGAAAATGGTCCACCATCCACATAATATCTAGTCAGTGGTGGTCCTAGTGTAGTTAACTGAAGGTGGATGCAGAAGGTGGATGCAGTCAGTTATGGTATACCCACAAAGTATGAAATACAGTAAAGGTGTACCCAGTAACATGAGAATGGGTATAATGTCAGTGTTTTAGAGTCATCATGAGCAAAAAATTCAATGATCTAAACAAAACAATAAAATAAAAAGGTACTAATGAAAGAAAAACAGTAACAATTTCATAATGTTCTATGGTTATGGTGAGAGTAAGTAGTTAGTGTAAGTCATGCACAAGGGTCAAAGTATATTTAATACCTTTTTTAGTGATGTATGAAAACAAATTCCTCCGGAGACTTTTACATTCACTGTCCATTTAATCAGCTCCTCTTACCATACATGAGCTGTATTGTCCATCTCTCTGTTTCTCTGCATACTTTGTTAGCCTACTTTCACCCTGATCTTCAGTTACAGAGCAGGTATTATTTGGATGGACGGTCATTTTGAGTTGTATAGTGACACTGACCTGATGGGGGTTTGTTAGTGCGTGTTGTACTGGAGTGTTTAAACTCTGTGTCCACTCACTGACCACTCTATTAGTCACTCTTAACTAGCTGATCCATTTTGTAGATGTGAAGTCAGAGACAGAAGCTCATATGCTACTGTTTGTGTTGGTCAGCCTCCAGTCCTTCATCAGCGCTCACAGGACACTAGCCACAGGGTGCTGTTGGCTGGATATTTCTGGTTGGTGGATTATTCTCAGTCCAGCAGTGTACACTAAGAGGTTTAAACACTCCAGCAGCAGTGCCGTGTCTGATCCATTTGTACCAGCACATCAAGCACATCACAGATGAGAATGACCCACCTGCTCTGTGGTGGCCCTGTGAGGTCCTGACCATTGACAAATAGGTTGAAACACTTCACTTCAGCCAAGGCCACTGCTGGTGTCCCAGCTTTAAGGGTAATTTATACTTGACATGTCAATGAATAAAGCATTAAACAGCGTTTATTACTAACTCCGTGGTTCAAAACTAATCATTAATTGATGAAAATTATAGCACTATGCCTATATCAACAATATAAACTGTTACGTCCAACAGAAAAAGATTAGGTGTTTGGAACAATGGTTCTCTGTGTCAATGTATAAAACAATGTCACAAGAAGGACAATGTTAAAAAGCTTTTAACAAAATAGAGATGATTATTTCATTCAAAAGGGATGAATCTGGATGTGGGATGAATCTGGATATGGAAAGCTATGAAAATGCAATCTATATTTAAATGTGTTGAACTGAGTTATAGACTTTACATATTGAATTGAGTAGATAAATCTTTATGAGAGTTGAGTAAAGTAGCGCTTTGGGTGAACTGTGACACCATCTAACACAAACTCATGGAAGCTTATTACAAAGAACAAGCTACTATTCTCACAGTAGCTATATCTAACTAAATGTGTATAGGTATATAATTTCATTATCTACACTGTAAAAAGTACAAGTTCATTGAGGAACTTTTGGAGGTTCTTCAATCTGAAACTGTGGAAGAACCTTTGAGTGCTTAAAGGAACCTTCATGCAACCTTTGTCCTTTTATTGAACGCACCATGAAGCACCGTCAAAGGTTCCACCAAAGTTTCAAACTTAATAACATCTTGCATTTTTTACCGTGTCTAAGCTAAAAGTCATAGTGAGTAACATTTCAGGGTAAAAAGCTAACACTATAATGACCCTCAGACACAGGAGATTGATGCCCATTCAATACCACTGCTATACCAAGAAGAATTTGTGAAAATGAGATCTTTAAACACACACTTTGCTTTCATGATAAAAATACAGTATCAAGGGTTTATTATTTAAAACGTGCTGAAAAAACCCTGTCACACTACTGTATATACCATATTTTCCAGACTATAAGCTGCTAGATTTTTCTTCTTATATATGTTATTTTCCAACTTTGCGGGTGCGTCTTATATTCCGGTGCAGTTTATAGTCCGGAAAATACGGTCCATCTTTAGAAGGAAATCGTTTTATTGGTTAATTTTTATCTAAACAAAAGCATAGAATTACATTAGTTCAAATGTCATGCTGGAGTCAGAAAAGGCCTGATTGTTTTATTCAGTAGAATTTTTCAAAGGGTCACATATCTTAGTTTTTGTTTGGGTGTATCTAAAAAACAGATAATGTCACAATGGTGATGTTTTTCATCATCTAATGATCTAATTGTCTAAAATTAAGACTTGCCTCATATTGTACATTTCTGTTGATGTAACCTGTTGTGACAATTGTCTAGCCATACTGTATCAAAAATTAACTTTTGAAAGAACACCTTTAATACTGTAAATAAACAATAAATAAACAAGACTGAATTCAAATGTAATATTTTATTCCATTGATAGGGAAATAAATTGCATCTAACATGGCTCCATAATGCGCCTGCAGGAACCAATTCTAATATTCATTGGGCCCACTCCCATGTCTCTGAGGCTGCGGTACTCTCCAGGCCTGAGGTATATCATCCTGCCTCGGAAATTGGGTTGCTCATACAAGAGCCAGTGACCCTCCATTACATTGCAGGACTGGCAGTCAGACATGTGGAAGCGGTCCTGGATGGAGTCACAGTCATCCATCAGTTCATGCATCTGTCCAGAGAAGTTCTCCCTCTCAAAGATCCGTATGCGGAATGTACCTCTATGCTGAAATATAAGGAATTAAAAAATATATATAATATATAATCTAATACAGATTATAATAAATTGAACTTTATGAGTACCACCAACAAACAATTAAATATAGTGTATATTACTAAAGGTACAGTCCAATTTTATGGGAATTCTAGAATTACCATTGGAATCATCCTGCAGGATCTGATGCAGTCACCCTTACTCATGCCCATCAGTACTTGGCTATCAGGATACTCTCCTCTCCTCACCAGCATCTGGTGACCCATATAGTTGGGGCGCTCATAAACCATGAAACACCCACTTTCCACCCTGCAGGAGTTACAGCGGCTCAGGTATGAGGTCAGCTCAGGGCAGTCGCTGCTGGTCTCATAGGAACGTCCCTGAAAGTTCCGATCCTCGTAGAAAATGATCTAAAGGTTACAACATTCAATTGTTCTATCAGATTTACCGACAACATTTTAGTATTGGATATTTTTACATCAACAAACCTCTCAGTTCCAATTTATAGGTCTAAATATAACATATTAATTATAAATCTACATTCTTTATATAAAATGAAATTCCTACCCTTCCCATGATGATCGCTTTTTTCCCGTTCGAAAGAGTGGCAGTGTTTTACAGGCATATGTGTGTGACACTTTTATATCCAGTTTGATTGCTAAAAACCTATGCAGCCATTGTGTGAAGGCCTTACTCAGCAATCCTTTGCTGTTTGTTAAACCAGTCTGCAAGAGGATACGTTTTAGAATTGTTTGTACCTGGGGCTGAGCCAATTGTTGCTTTTTCTCGACGGTAGGAGAGGGTGGGTTTGGCTCTTATGTACACAGGCAGCACCTCTGTTTGGATAGTGAGAGCCAATTCATTATATTAAAAAAAATGTAAATGGAGGCACAACTGGGTTTTGTATGGTTGTTTATGGTGTAGCCTATGTACGCTTGAATTTCTGCTGGGTAAAAATGAAACATTTTCACATATTTGGCCACTAATAACAAAAGAGATTAATAAATGTAAAAACTCATTTGTCTAATTAGTCTGTTTGCCCAGTATGAGTGTTATTTTTGCCCATTTGCCCAAACAAATCATGGCTAATCAACAACATATGGGGTAAATAATGTAAAAATTGTACAAATGTGGTCCAAGCTTTACACACTCAATCTTATATACAGTCATGGCCAAGAATATAATGGAAACATCAGACTTTCAGCTGTTTTTATGGTGGAGAATAATTCACACATCTTAAGTAGAAAAACAAAGACAAGTTTTAATTTTAGGGGGGATTTGAAGTAACACCCACAGTCAAAAATATACATACTCTCAGAATCAGTGGTGCTTAAAGTTCCAAAATGTCTTTAACTTGTTAAAGTAAATGTCATGTTAGTGACAGTGACTGACTTCACCCCAAAATTGAAATGTTCAAGCAAAGAACAGGCCTTCTGGAGGAAGGTTTTATGGCCACATGAAACTAAATTAAAGTTGTTTGGCCATCGCCACCAGAGGTAATTTATGGTGGAGTAAAGCATTCAATCGTAAGAACATATTGCCTGTGCACTATAACTGTTAAACATGGTGGTGGTAACAACATGCTCTGGGGCTTTTTTGTTGACAGTAGAACACACATCAATGCTGGTTGTGGAATCGATAAAGCAGGGTGACATTAAGATACTGGAATGGTCTTCCAAAAGTCCTTATTTAAACCATTTCACAAAAATATGGACTGTGGGACTTTCAGTCAAGTTATGTAAAATGTATATATTTTTGTCACCTTGTATGTTTATAAAATTGTGATTTATTCATTAGTATCCAGTTTTCTTTAAATAAACCTAAAATCCTTGCACCTAAATTAACATATACACAAAGGCATGTATAGAGGACAACTAGAAGTCTTCTTAGCATGGAGTGTATGAGTTTACACAACCTGATGGGTTTTCTTCTTTGGCTGGCACAGCATGGCAGTCTTTCTGTGCTGTTTTCCACTTCACTTCAGAATTAGTTTACAATTTTGTCAATATATCTCTGATCTTTCTCAAGATCTTTGTAATAATAATTGTTGTTTTGCGTTTATTAAAGGTGCCATATGAATTTATTATTATTATTCATTTTAATTAAAAATTTAAAGCCATATCTTTAGATCTTTCAGAAGATTTGAGGCAGATGTGTTGGGTGGTGGCTTTCTAAGAGTAGTACTGCAGATCACAAGTCTGAATATGATGTGTATTAACATTTGTGTGTAGTTGTGTCACAACATTTTCTTTTTTTTTTCTTTTTTTTTATCAAACGAGAGGACTGTGTCTGTTTCTGTCTGATTTTGTCATCTCTGTCCCGGTCACTATTTTTGTCTGTCCTTGTCCATGTACTTCTTCCTGTCCCGGTACCCAGTCCTGTCTTGTCCCGATTCCAGTCCCCAGTTGTCGGTGTCTCCCGTTTTTGTCTCGCAAACTCCCTTGGTCCCATCCTCCATCCAGGCCCATCTCCTTTGTTTTCTGCACCACCTGTTTTTCCAGTCCAGTCATCTTCCCTGTCTCCAGTTCCCTCAGCCCAATCATCAGTCCAGTCTTCAGTTAAGTGACCTGTGTCTTCTGTGCAGGTCCATGTTCCCCAGGTCCACTCACCTGTTCTGTCTCTGGTCTCATCTTTTTCTCCTGTCATGTCTCATGTTCCCCAAAAGCCAATTGTTCAGTCTCCTGTTCCCCAAGTCCGGTCTTATGTATAATCTCCTGTCATGTTTAATAACCCTTATCTCTAGTCTTCTGTGCCTCACGTCACATTTTGCTCCAGTCTGTTCCCTAATCCTGTTTGAGGATCCTGAGTTACACATCGGGAGTGGGGCCTACTGTCACGTGTCAATCCTGTTCACCTCATCTTCCTGTCTTGTCCTAGTTGTTTCTCCCCATGTGCTCCTAATGGGTTGTGTGTGTTTTATCCTTGTCTCCTCCCTTGCTCCGCCCCTTACAAGCTGTGTCTCATTTGTAACCCTGCCCCCTCATTATCATGTCCCAGGTGTGTTCAATGTTGTGTTTGTATTTAAGACCCTTTGTCTCAGCTTGTCTTTGTCAGTCCTTTTGTTTCCTTCATGTGTGAGGTCATGTCAGTTTGTCAGTAAGTCTGGTGCCAGCTGTTTCCTTTGTTCTTTTGTCTTGATTCAGTGCTAGTGTGTCCTGTGGTTGTTAGGATTCCATGTTTTGTTGTTCTTTATTTTATTAAATCCTTAACCACAGCATTTTCCTCTGCTACCATAGTCTTTCTGTCCAGCACCCCAATCCTGACATTCGGATTGGAATTGCTCATTGAATCAAATTATAACATTTATGACTTTGGAAATTTGGATATTTGAATTGTCAACACAACTAACTTTCATGTTGCATTGTATAATCTTTTATTGTATAATGTAGTAATTTTTCCTAATTGTAATGATTACTTTTAAAGTGACTATTTAACAAATTTGTTTTTGTATCTGATGGATTGCATAAAAAATATGAAATTAAGGAAAGTATTGTTTAGTATTTATTGTTTGTTGATACACATCTCATTTCTGATGTGTATAAATCTAACATGAGTCAGTGATTCTTCTGGCAGAGATGTATCTTATGTTACTCAGTCCCAGGTTCCTGAAGCTCCTGTATTCTCCTGGCCTTAAGTACATCATTCTGCCTCTGTAATGGGGATGCTCATACATGAGCCAGTGGCCATCCATGACCTGGCAAGATTGGCAGTCAGACATGCGAAGGCGCTCTCTGAATGAATCACAGTCATCCATCAGCTCATGCATCTGTCCTCCAAAACTCTCCCTCTCGTAGACCCTCATTGTGAAAGTTCCTCTGTGCTATAAGATGAAAACGCTATTCATGTGAGAATAAATTCATCACCAGTTTCAATAACACAAATACATAAATTTCACATTCTGGTTCCTGATAAATAACCTGAACAGATTTACACTGATGGTCATTTGAGGACTTTTAGCTTATTTAAATGTGTATATACCTGTGGAATCAGGCGACAAGAGCGTATGGAGTCACTCATTCCCATGGACGTGTAGTCAGAATACTCTCCCCTCCTGATGAAGTACTGGTTTCCCATAAAGTTGGGTCGGTCATAGATCATGAAGCAGCCACTCTCTACCCTACATGAGCTGCAGCGGCTGAGGTAGGTGGACATGTCGGAGCAGTCACTGCTGCACTCATAAGAGCGGCCCTGGAAGTTTCTGTCCTCATAGAAGATAATCTACAAGAATTCCAAAATTATTTATTAGAATCCATCAGTTTCTGTTTTTCTTTCTCTTTACATAAAAAAACCTGAAATACTCAAATGGCCAAAATCTGATACATAAACTCAAAATGGGCAAACAAAATAAACTAAAATAGTGTATAGCTGGGGAAACTGCAGCAGCAAGTGTTGAATTCATGGTTTATCTGTTCAGTCATGTTAATGTCTTTTTTGCACAAACATAAATGTAAATATCTATCTATATATATGTATATATATAACGTGAATTTAGCAGAATTCAACAAAGGATTTGTACTATTCTATGTAATGCTGTGTAGTTTGTTGGTGTCACTTCTGCATGGTATGGTGCTGTAACTCGGTAAATGTCACTGGCAACTTATAGCCACCTAATTGTCTAATTGCCATAGTGTTTTATGAAGTCAGAAACACAAATAAAGACAGCAAAGCTGGTTCTGATGCTTCCTGGCTGGAAAGGGTGCTATGGGACCTCTCATCCAACTGATCTAAATAAATGTTTGTTAGGTCTATATATAAACATGAACTTAACAGAATGCAACAAAAGATTTGTGCTATTCTATGTAATGCTGTGAAGTTTGTTGGTGTCACTTTATGTATGGCATCCAGTCTATACAGTACTTACTTTCCCCATGATTGATGGTCTTTGTGGGAATCCAGCCAATGCCTCTTTGAACAAATGGTTGAATGGCTTTTATACCTTATAGGCTGGCTATGGGGTTTTGTCATTTAAATAACCTGGAACCTGATGAACAAGCACATCTCCGATATCTGTTAATTTCACAGGCTCATGAAAGTATGATTCCAGCACTCAATAAGAATGTGTGGACAGCCAGGACAGAGTTAAACTTTAAGGAGCAATGGCTACTGTTCTTTACTGTGATCCTCAGTTGAGGATTAAACTCACTAACTATAGATCTGATTTTTAGATTTTATAACAATTACACAATACTGAAATACTTAGCCCTATGTTATCTAGCACCCACACCCATTCACCAATAAACATCCAATATTTGTTTAAATCATCAATAGGTTTTCTCATTTATTCTCACTCATTCAACTATGTTATCACAATCACAATGTAAAGCACTTGGACCTGGGCAGGCACCGCTGCCCCACAACATACCTGAAACCTAAAATGATCTGTGACACTACTGGCTATTGCCAGATATGTAATAAATGAGGAGGCCAGCCACTGGTTGAAACATGAACAGAAAATGTAATGAGCACAGGATGGTCAACTAATGTTTCAACAATACTGTGGCACAAGTAATTTAATGGCAGTTTAAAAATGCAGACCTTTTGTGGACATTTTTCATTTTTTAAAATCTCTTATACCCCCTTAGACAAAGCTTAGCCCAAATAGACTAAAGCCCCTGGTTATTAGTCATAGAAATGTAATAGATGAACATAAAGAGCATGACGTGATGTGTACATATATATATATGAATATATATAGAGAATATATATATATATATATATATATATATATATATATATATAGTCAGAATTTAGTATTAGTAGTTTAAAAAATGATAAAAGGATATTTGTTTTATGTTAATGCAAATGTAAAACTGTCATTAATTCTCATTAATCATCAATTAATAACATCTTGTATCATCTTAATCATATGTTTTGTATTTGTAATACACACGTTGTATTTACAATAAAATTTCAAATTAACATATACAGTCTGCATGCTGCTCAAAGTTTTGTCAATTTTGGCTATTTTTTTTGTTTTTATTTTTATTTTTATTTATTATTTTTATTTTTTTTATCATATTTTTTATTAAGTGTATAATTGGTGGAGAACGCTTAACTTATGTATTACATTATGTTCTTTGCTAGGCACATAATAAATGAAATCAAATAAACCATCGATTTGCTTATCAGTTGACAAAGCCAATTCTAATTGACAATGGTTTTCTTCATTGAGACATTCTGTTTATATATAAATCGTTTATGTATTGTACACAAATATATAACTAATAGGGATGGCATTGCCCTTACAGTAGGGTTCACAATAACATTTATGAAAGTTCATAAG
Organism: Acestrorhynchus altus; assembly: GCA_034509495.1. Taxonomy (NCBI): domain Eukaryota; kingdom Metazoa; phylum Chordata; class Actinopteri; order Characiformes; family Acestrorhynchidae; genus Acestrorhynchus; species Acestrorhynchus altus. Next base: position 19,267,071 of record CM067509.1, read on the forward strand.
AGAACATGATTGAATGAAAGTTCACTCGTTAGTTTTAGAGATACTATCAGGACTCATAAAGCAAAGGCAACAGTGTGAAAGAAGTAGCTGAATTTGCAGATTTATCAAAGTGTTGTCATACAGGTCTACCAGCAGTGGCAAAAATACTAGTGTGTTTCACATCTTATGAATGAAAACTGCCTCACTTCCAGGCAAGAATTGCTTCTAGAAGTGAACACACGTCCTTAACAACCAAATGAATGTGACATTGTAGACCTCAAGAAGCCCTGAGGTCTACAATGAATGAAAGAATGAGGATCAGCAGTAGACAAACCAGGTTTACCATTTGCTTACCATCTTACTAAGGAACATAACTTATGACTGACTAATATGATGAACATTCAGGTGCCTTTACACATCTGGACTGACCCACAGGAAATCCAGATTTCAATGCTCACCAGGGAAGGCATCCATGAACTCTGGCAATAAATTATCTTGTGTCACAGGTGATCATTTTTTGTCCAGGTGAGGTTAGCTTGAATTTTTCTATATATATATATATATATATATATATATATATATATATATATATATATATATATATATATATATATATGAATTAATAAAAAAATAATAGAAAATATCTGTAGATCATAGTGTTAAAGGAATTATTTTAGCTGGTTGTGTGGGTATTGAAGGGTGTCAAATGTGTTGCTCCAAGCAGGTTTTAGTGTGTGAAAGACTAACAGACAAAAATAAGGTAAACTGCATGCTCATGACTCAGGGTGAGGGTATGGTGCTGTAGAGTGCTGTATATGGGTACATAACACTGACAACTTATAGCCACCTAATTGTCTAATCGCCATTGTGCTTTAAGAAGACAGAAACACAAATTAAGACAGTAAAGCTGGTTCTGATGCTTCCTGGCTAGAAAGGATGTTATGGGACCTCTAATCCAACTGATTTGAATAAAAGTTTCTGTTACGTCATACTCTATATGGACAAAAGTATTGGGACACCTGCTCCTTTGTTGTTTCTTCTGAAATCAAGGGTATTTAAAAATGGTTTGTCCTGCTTTTGTAGAACTGACTATTCTCTACAGTACAGTGAAGGCTTTCCACTAGGTATTGGTCCATTGCTTAGAGGTTTTGATTGTATTCAGTAGCGCATTCAGCCTTATAATTCCAGAGAACACTCAGAATTTAACAGCTCCACAGATCAATGCTAGGGGTCTTTATACCCATCTATCATATGGTTCATGTTTAACTGCTCTAGCGAGTCCTATTATATTTTGCAACACTCCTCTACAAGGACTGGACTCTCTCTCTCTCTCTCTCTCTCTCTCTCTCTCTCTCTCTCTCTCTCTGCATTTGCATATCTGTGCAAGCAAAGTGTACAAATTAAAGTAAATGTATTGTGCTTGCTTTCACACTTTGGGATGGTTAGTGTTGTATGATACTGGAGAATCAGAAAAGAACCAGTAAAATGTTGAAAGAATGCATTTAAGAATATAATGCCCCTTTGTGAATTCAACACTTGTATTCTCTTCTCATTGTGAGAATGATAAACCTCTATTCATAGCAAACATCAAAAAAGCTTGCTATAGTGGAAAGTGTTCTGTCACAGGCCTTGATCTGGCTAGTATCACATATCTGTTTAGCATAGGATGGAGTCTCTCTCGATGTCCTATTGTTTGGGGATCAGTGATTCAGTGCTTTAGAACAATGCATTGAGCTTAGATAAATAATTTTGAATTGCTGATTGAAATATCTGACTCATTTTGTAACCCCATGTGCCTGGATCCTTTGTTCTGGACTCATATAAAGAGTAATAGCAAAGCTGGGTCTCAAACATTTCACAGTGCCTGACATTTGATGTCCTAAAAATGACAGCAGAAAAGGTAACATCTTTCCTTCTTGATAAATTGTTGCTGTCCATGACTGTGTGTACTTTACACCATAACAAGCTTTGACTTGTTTTTCTCTTCTTGAACAGATTGTGTTTTATGAAGACAGGAACTTCCAGGGCAGGTCCTATGAATGCAAGGGTGATGCTAATGACCTGCATTCTTACTTTAGTCGTTGCAACTCTGTAAAGGTCGAGGGAGGTTGGTGGGTTCTTTACGAGCGGCCAAATTTTATGGGTTATCAGTATATTCTGGCACCTGGAGAATACCCAGACTACCAGCACTGGATGGGCTTCAATGACTGTGTCAGGTCTTGCCGTCTAATCAGGAATGTGAGTCCTTTTTGACTTTAAACATTATAAATTTACATATTCAAGTAAATTCAACATTTCCTAAATAAATCCAATTTTAGAGTAAGTTTAACCTGAACTTCTATGTCCTGTTCATCCTAATTCTTTACTAGATCGATGGGCCCTACAAACTAAAACTGTTTGAGAGACCCAACTTCGAGGGTCAGTCATGGGAGATGACAGAAAATGCTCCTTCTGTTCAAGAACGTCTCCACAACAGAGAGTTCCACTCCTGCAAAGTCCCCAATGGTACCTGGGTATTCTTTGAGCATCCAAACTACCGTGGACGGCAGTACTTGCTGGAGAAGGGAGAGTACAGGCGGTACACTGAATGGGGAGCCATGTATCCAGCAGTGGGTTCTATCCGTCATGTTAAGTGGGAGTACTGAACACACACATGGAGCTCTGTTCTGACTACTTAAGTGCAGAAAATAAAAGCTTTCAACAAATCTCAAAAGCACTTGTATATACAGTAATTTCAGTACACAATTCTTCACATTACAGAATAAAAGGATTAAAGTTTCAAGATGGATGGAAGTAAGTCTTGTCTACATAAAGTAAAAAAAAGACTTTGTTAAGAAAAATAACTAAATAATAAAGAAAAATATATTAATAATAAGAAAAATAAAAAAGAAATAAAGAAATTTGCACCAAAATGAGAGTTATGGTTGATGCAGACCTTATTCATGTATATTTTTGCAATGCTGATTTATGAACATAAAAAATAAAATAAAATTGTGATAATAATTGTGGTCAAAGCTAAGATTGTGTAATCTTTTTAGCTGCAGCAGATTGTCAGCTGTATCAAAAATGTCTGGTAAGTCAAAAAAGAGAGCTGCAAATTGTATCTTTCTGTCAAGAGCAGTGAAAAAATCATTCAACAGTTATATGACTTCTATAGTTTGATAGAAATAAATGCAAGTAGTCTATCATTAATTAGTATTTTTAATATTTTCTCCAGGCATGACAGCTTTGAGATCAAGTGTTCTAAATATAACCAATGAGAGTCTATTAATATTTGCCTAGCAAGGTTCCAGGCATGATTTCTTGCCTTATGAGGCAAAGAGATTTTATTAGAAAACATTAATCTATTCTCAATTCTGTACCTCTAAAAATGTGCATATTTGTGCTAAAGTACTCAGGTACTTATGATTATATTCATAGGTGTAGTGAACATCACTACATCACTAATCACTAAGATTATGTAATAAAAAAAAGCCTGCTAATTTAAATATTTAAAACATTTTCCAGACCACCTTTTTGTTTTTTCTTTGACTGCACATGATGCACAAAATCCTAGATAAAATACTCTTATTTATTATATATAACATTATAAAAAAAAGTTGACAGAGTGACCTTTTAAGTTTGGCATAGCTGTGTCAGTTTTGAGAGATTTATTTGCACAATGACAAATCATATCTACACATGAAAAACATTCATGTCATGAAACACAAGTCTTCTGGTGTACGGTTAGCATTAACCAGTTTTTAGTTAAACTCACAAATGATAGGTAGGGTTATTTATAATATTTAGCTAAAAGTTCTTCAATATTATTAATGCCATAAGAAAAAGAAAGGGGTTTATATAGCACTATTACACAAACTGTTCTCCACTCAATGTTCTCTTCCCATTATCACCAGAGCTAAGTTCCAAATGCAGTTCTTCATTGTGATATCAGAAATTGTAGTTGTAAAACATGGCTTAACATACAATAAATTACTACACCATTACTGTCACAGTCTATGTCACATCTATAGATATTTAAGGCTCTCTTAACCAAGATTCTATAAGTACCACAATATCTGGGCTAGGTTGTAAAACCAGAACCATAAGCTGGTCTCGTATTTCTTGTAGCAGAAAGCTTCTGATATTTAAATGAAATAAATTTCACAAAAAGACAGAGAGAGAGGTACATCTTTCATAAACTTTTTTTATGTTATGTAATAGTTCCTGGTAACTAAAATACACAGCTGCAGAAAAGTACAGAACAGTAATTTATTTTACTTCAGCAGGGTAAATTTCCAGCAATCAACCTTGTACTCTTTTAAGAACAAATCTCCATTTTCTTATAGGGGTCCTGAAGTTCTTCTGATTCTGAGATTCAGAGACCTGTGGAACTGAATGTGATCCAAGAAGTGATGGTGGTGGATGTACAGTGAGGAAAATAAGTATTTGATACACTACATTTTGCAAGTTTTCCCACCAACAAAGAATGGAGAGGTCTGTAATGTTTATCATATGTACACTTCAATTGTGAGAGATAGAATCCAGAAAATCACACTGTATGGTTTTAAAATAATTAAGTTGCATTTTATTGTATGAAATAAGTGCTTGATCACCTACCAACCAGTAAGAATTCTGGCTCTCACAGACCTGTTTTTCTTTAAGAAGGCCTCCTACTCTGCACCCATTACCTGTATTAATTGCACCTGTTTGAACTTGTTACCTGTACAAAAGACACCTGTCCACTCATATAATCAATCATACTCCAATTTCTCCAACATGGCCACAATTGTAGACCTGTACAAGGCTGGGATGAACTACAGGACAATAGGCAAGCAGCTTGGTGAGAAGGCGACAACTGTTGGCACAATTATTAGAAAATGGAAGAAACACAAGATGACTGTCCATCTTCCTCAATCTGGAAGGAGGATGATTCTGAAGAAGGTCAGGAATAAGTCCAGAACTACACAGGAGGACCTTGTCAATAAGAAGGTCATGTTGTCAGATGAGACCAAAATAGAACTTTTTGGTTTCAACTCCACTTGCCATGTTTGGAAAAAAAAGAAGGGTGAGTACATCCCCAAGAACACCATCCCATCTGTGAAGTGTGGGGTTGAAAACATCATTCTTTGGAGGTGCTTTTCTGAAAAGAAGACAAGACAACTGCACCATATTGAAGGGTGGATGAATGGGGTCATGTATTGCAAGATTTTCCATAAGAAGCATTTCAAAGTCCTGTAGTGGCCTAGCCAGTCTCCAGACCTGGACCCTATACAAAATCTTTGGAGGGAGCTGAAACTTAGTGTTGCCCAGCAACAGCCCTGAAACCAGAAAGATCTGAAGCAGATCTGTATGGAGGAGTGGGCTAAAATTCCTGCTGCATTTTGTGCAAATTTGGTCAAGAACTACAGGAAATGTCTGCAAACAAAGGTTTCTGTACAAAATATTAAGTTCTGTTTATCTATTGTATCAAATGCATATTTCATGCAATAAAATGTCATTTATGTAAAAATCATACAATGATTGTACATTTTTTAGATTCTGTCTCTAACAGTTGGAAAACTTGCAGAATAGGCAGTGTAACAAATGCTTATTTTGCCCACTGTGAAAGATTATTTGGGTAAACTGTAACAGGATTTCTGAAATGTACCTCTAATCTTTCTGAGAGTTTAGGGAGGAGCTTGTGAACACAAATCCACCTGTCAGTTCTTGTACGTCATGAGTGAGTGGCCATAAGCCATGGCAGGACCAGCTGATGGAAAACAAATTAATTGGCCCAATAGATCTTTTCTGGAATTAGGCATTGCGGGATCAAAAGGTCGGTGGCCGAAAACAAATTGATTAAAGCATCACATTTTGAAACAATCACAGCATCAGCTATTGTGCAGATGTAAATGCTGTGGCTATTCAGATGACAATGATTCCCCTGGCAGTGCAATTCTATGTGCCACATAAATAAATCTAGTCAATGTGTGGCATAGATATAAATGCAGGGAAAAAACTTTCCATAATCAAACCCTCATCCCTCTGCGTCACTGACACATCACATATGAGTTTGTTTGATTCATGTTGTCTCTTGATCACATTCACAACAGCTGTATTGAAATAGTAAATTAGGTGTTTGGTGCATTCAATTGCATACTAATCAGTAATACGAACTAATTTTTGGGTATGTAATATTAAATATAGATAAAAGTTGAGTGTAACCACAAATATCCACAGCCGTGGATACAGTACAATATGTTCACATCACTTACTAGTAATCGTAATAGTAATAGCAACTAATCATCTGCAGCCATGTATAATATTATGTATGTAATAAGGGAATAAATGTGATTTTATGGACATAAAACAGGTTTGTGTCCTGTTTATATTGTCTTGTACTGCTTTAATTGAATGCAAGCAACTACTAATGGGAAAACATTTCTGTTACACACTAGTATACACTGCTTCATGCTTAGTTTGAAGTTCCCTTCGAACTGTACACTTTCCCTCTTGTTAAGCTCACTTAAAATGTCAGAATCCTTGTGTAGTTCCTGTGTAGTTTTTGAATTTAATTTCAATGGGCCTATTATTCCACAATGCAATACAAAACAGAAATAAAGGAGCTACACACATCTGGAAAAATAAGAAAGAACAGCAGATAATGACCAATGGCAATGACAAAAGGAGAACTTACAGGAAGGTACAAGTGAATCTTAGGGAATTAGAATACCATGAAAAGATCAATTTGTCATCAAAATTACATTTTATTTTCCCCCTCCTTAGATCACCACCTTATCGTGGTGGAGGGCTTTCTGTGCTTGAGTGACTTTAGGAGCTATGTTGTTGGGGGCAATAGCCTCAGGCCAGACAAAATGTGGTCCAATCCCACCTTCATGAGCAGCATGGGACCATGGGAGTTTACTCAGAAAGTCAGATACTCAGAATGTGTTTTGTGGACCTGGGATATTGGGCTTCATGCTATGAGCCATTCAGTCCCAGTATAAACACAACAGGAGCTTGGTTTGCATGGCCAGCAATAAGACTGGTTCCCAGTTGGGGTTGGACTTAGGGCTGCCCACCAATTCTGTTCAAAACTTTTATGAAGAGAATTTCTTGGCAGAGCTAAATGGCAGAAGATGTCCAATTTGGTGACCTCAAGATTACGCATCTGCTTTAAGCAGATGATGATGTTGGCTTCATCGAACCAGGATTACCAGTACTTGCTGTATCAATTTACAGCCGAATGTGAGGCAGCTGGAAGGAGAATCAGTGCCCCTAAATCTGAGACTATGGTACTCAGTCGGAAAAGGGTTGAATACCCTCTCTGGGTTGGGAATGAATTAAAGTATCTTGGGATTTTTTCCACAAGTGAAAGGCAAAGATGGAGCAACAGGCTGACAAGTGGATCATGCAGTCCAAAAGATTGATGGATGGCATTTACATTTCATTTTCTGTTGATCGGTATGGCTAATCAGGTGATATTTGCCTGGTGAAACACAGAGATGTCAATTCAGATGGGACTAAATTCATGAGAGGACCTCTGAGCTCAGTAAAAACAATAGATAAATAATTAATTAAAAAAGAATTTCTTCAATATAACAATATCTGTAAATTGTCTTATTTGCGTATTGCCTGCATGTAAATTTGTACATTTTGTCCAGTTAACTATAGTTGGGGCTTGCTATCTTCTTCAGAATACATTCACATCCAGGACTAGCATACTTGTATGCCTAGCAGTACACAAGCAATTATCTGGTGGAAGAGAAGTGGAAGAAGACAATACATTTCCAAAATATAAGTTCCAGATATTTAAAACTGTCTCTTAACAAACTCAATTCGAAATAGCAACAAACAGCAGGCAGAAAGCAACAGAAAGCAGCATCCTTTACACTAGAGAGCAGCAATGAAAATAAAACTGCACCAGTGAAGAATGAAGGAAAATGTTTTAATATCCTGAGAACATCACATCCATTCCCTCAACATCACAGAAGACTATGGAACTAATTTAGTGGGATAATCAGTGTGGTCTGAGCTACCGAGGCTTCCCATGTAATCTATGCCAGTCATTTCCTTACTGTCCCATCCTTAACAAGCTGTCATGTGACTCATCCCATGTACCATATGTTTACAGTAACTGTCAAATTGAGTTGTTGCAAGTTATAAAATACAATTATTGTATACACTTTTACTTTAGATTAATGTTAGCTTAGCAATGCTAATGATACCGCCATGCTCTTATTATTATGAAATAATGATAGAAAACAGATATCAACAAAAACAGATATCTAGCTAAATTGGACAAAATACAAGGGACGTTCACAAACAGCCTATAACATTTTGTAATAAAATTTTAGTGAATAGTAAACTTAGTGGGGCATTGATGACCAGATGTGACAAACGTGCATATAGAACCACTGTGCTTAAACACAGGGGAATTCGTCCTCTGCATTTAACTCATCCGCATAGTGAAACACGTACACATTAATGAATTAACTAGGGGACAGTGAACACACATGCCTGGAGCAGTGGGCAGCACAATCCACAGTGCCTTGGCAGCAGCAGGGGAGTTAAGGTTGTTGCTCAAGGGCACTTCAGTCATGTCCTGGCAGATCAAGGAATTGAACCTTCCAGCTGATTTGAAGTAAACTGAGTATTATTGTGCCTATTTATTTAAATACCTTTTAACGTTATTGTGTTACTGCTACATAATTAAATTTGAGTGTAATTCTTTTATCCATGATGTATAAGTGAATTAGACTTACATATAACAGGAATCACACCAGTGTTTCTTGATCCCTAACCTGGAAACCCACTGTACGGTTTCAGTCCCCTAAGCCAACATCTGATTATTAAGATCTTCATAAGCAACTAGAGAAGTTGTAAAACAGTGCTAGACAGTGGATTCCCGGGTGCAATATTAAGAAACACAACTCAGTGATGAGTTGCTGTCCACTGAATGAAGTACTACTTTTTTAGTCTACACCTTAATGAACATCACATCACTGTTCAGATTAAGTTGAAGACTTGCACATAACGCTGGAAGATTTCCAGTTGGTCATATAGAAAACTGTATAGACAGAGCCTGAATGTTTATTTGTTATTCAAGGCTGAAATTGTTTCTTTCTCTTTACTAAGACCTGTTTCACTTCTCATCAAAACTTCAAATCTATACAATTTCTAATTGCTCGATAACTCCCCCTAGTGGTTAAATGTATGTATGTATGTAAGTATGTATGTAAGTCTTTTACATGTGGAATTATTGGAATGTGGAATTATTGAAAAAAGGCCTCCAAATATTTTACATTATATTTTTCCATTATGTATTAAGTTGCCCTCACACTTGAACTAACAGCCAACAAAGTAAACAAAGAGTCTAAATAAAACATTTGAAATTTGTATATGACTGAGGGATACAGCACCAATGAGATCACTATTTTAACTGCAATGTAATTTTCTGCTAATACATATTCCATCTGTTCAATGAGTTACAAGAGCTTTTGCAGGAGAAACAGAGAATCTGTATATCAACAAGGAGCACGAATGAACTAGCAGCCCCCAATGTGGGTGGTTGCCAGTCAATAGGCCTCCCTAAATCTCCCAGTACAATGAACCAGACCATGTTGATGACTCAGGAGCTTTGCCAATGAGGGCCCAGTATATGCCCGAAGGCTACACTGCTGATGTGGCCTAGAGAGAGGCCAAGGTATGCTGAAACAACACTCTTTTCTGCACAAAGGCTTACAGCATGCACTTTCTAACTCACTTTTTAAGCCCTTGTTTATCCATACCCCTCGATGCACATCCATGTGAAAGGGCAGTTCAGGAAGTTCACGTTTAGTAGGAAAACCAATCATTTTTTTGAGCGTGAGAGAGCCCTCCTCTGGCTATAACTGTTATCTCCATATGGTACAGCATTCCGTGTATTTCTGCACAAAGACAGAAAAAAGTTGGACACTATTGTACACTAAAGATACAATGTGTTCAAAGTGAATACAACAGAGGTTGTAGAATCACACATAACTCACCTATGTTTAGTTCAAAGCAACAGTTCTTTCATTTCCACTTTCAACAAATTCATGTGTACAGCCATCCATGGGAGGGGGAGGACTTGAAGCATGATTTGTGTTAACAGCAGTGATGTAAATTACCCTCCATAACTCTAGCAAGAGCCCAGTAGCAAAAATACCAGTGTACTAGACTAGAGATGAAAATTATCTTTATTTTTTAATAAATCATTGTACTAAGAATTTTGCACAATTAGACAGGTAAGGTCAGAATAAGTTAGGATATTTGGAGTACCTTCTTCATTCTCAGGTAAACTTGCGGTCATCCTTGCCCATTACAGGCATGGCCATGGGTTAACAGATTGGCCCATGTGTTAATTAGCTGGCAGCTGAGGTGAGGACCTGCAAGGTCATCATGAAGACACCCCTGTGGTAGCGTAAAGGTAGATGGAGACATCTAAGATAACAGCAGCGCACACTTGGAGAAAATTCCAAAAATTAAATTAAACTTAGTCTAAAGTGTTTTTGAACAACAAATGTTATTACCAAATTTTTTTTACTTGTTCTCTTCATGAAAAAACATCAAACAAGACAAGACTTGTGCAAAGTAGCTGACCCTACATTAATGTCTGACTCCGATAGCTTTTCCTTTAATCTGCCCAATGCTCCATTCCCAAGCCATGGGTTATTTTTATGCTACTGGGTCACTGCTTGAGTTCCACAGCTGAGAGGAATTACTTTAATCCCATGAAAAGAATGCAAAAGTAAACATTCAAGACAGGAGGGTTTCCTTGTAAGGCATGAGAGAAAAGAGGGAGAAATGAGAGTGAGTCCTTGGCATCTATTAGAAATTGCTCATTTTTACAGGTAAAGCGAATGGAAATGTTCAGTCACTACTGAATCAGAAATAACAAGAAGGAATGTGAGAATCAGGAAAACATAAATAATATTAATGTTCATAATATCCAGATGCACTTTCAATACTACCAGCAGACTAAATATTAACATTTCCCAGGCTCCTTCAATATTATCATTATGACAAGTGTGTGCTATATTTATCAGATACTGCCTATAATATATTTCCAACCCTGTATTTGTAGGAGCAACTTACCATATCGGAATGTCACCGCAGTGGACAGCATAGAGTGACCTACTTTAACCCCCATTCACTGAAGGAGGCACAGTGTGGTGCTCACCTCTTAAAATGCTTTTAGGCAGAATGGACTCTTTTCATGTTAATAAACAAAGCACCTGAGCGTGCCCAGTAGCATTATCTCTCCCAAACAGGTTTTTTTTTGTTTTGTTTTTTTTTAGTTTGCAGAGCAAAAACAAGTCTTTAGCCTTATTTGGACTGGATTATTTTTACCTGGGGAGGTGGAATAACGTATTTTTACTGCAGGACATCTGTGCAATTTATTTCTGGTTAGCACGGGATATGAACACTAAAAGTATAAATGACTGATAGGAGTGGGTGCTTTATTTGCTACATGAGTAATTTATGGCATGACAACTTATAAAGTATTAGAGGATGATAGCCAATCTTATAACCCATTAGTAACGATGACAACTTTATCCCAAGTTCACTAAGTTCAATACATACTGTACAAACCAGCCTTTTGAGCACTTCGTCAGTAAGTTTGGCAGTGTCCGTGGTAGGTATGAACATTTGCCACAGACTCAAACAACTCGAGGTATCTCTGCCATGCGCAACAGAACTAAATACCTCCTCACCACCTCAGTACTGTAAAAAATCCAAACGTCGATTAGCACGAGACCAAACCTGAGGGGGGGGGGGGTTGCCATCTGTGTAGGTTAGTCCAGCTCTCTGAAAATGTTGATTCTTCCCAACAGACAAGATAGTGACCACTAACACAGCATTGTGCAAGATGGCAGAGAGCAATATGAAACATTCAGATGAAAGCAACCATTCAAAGATTAGCTGCAGTGCTAATAGCTGGGCTCAGCAGAGTTGGAAAAGGGTAGTTGTGGAAGCACAGCAGTCATGTAAGGACATGAATCACATAAAACAGAGTACACATGCAGGCAGGCAGTACATGTTTTCTAACTTGGAGATGGTGAAACAGACCAAATGAATATTCAGGTTAAAGTGAAGCTCTGGTGCTGCATTATGCATTGCTTTGTGAAATTATTTAACCTGAATTGGTGGGAGTACAGTAGGCCCCTTGATA
>CM067509.1:19284206-19714206 GCA_034509495.1 Acestrorhynchus altus
AGAATTCAGTACTAATATTGTAGTCCAAACTGCTCTTGCCAGAGCTCACATACTTTATAAGTATCCAGACATCTCTTCTAATGATTGAATTCTGCTATTTATTCTACATATAGTATTGTACATATCATATAGTGAAGCTAATAATAAAGTGAAGCTCACTAAGTGCCTCATTGTACTCTGAGTTTAACACTAAGCACTTTGACTACTTTATTGAATCTATTGCCTTACAATGATAATGCAATTAGTTGCATTTTTAAGAGCTGGGTATCAGATGGCACAGTGAAACTAATATTCCAATCCCAGCTGTAGGGGGCATCTCTGCACTACTGTACTTTGGTTACTGGTGTCTTCATAATTATATTATTATATATTATTATATATTACATTGCACAAGTTTCCACATGCACACGAAACCCTCTGAATAATTTCCTGCCAGCAAGCACTCTTATTGACATTTCTTGCTTTAGAACATGTAAGAGTGCTGAATAAAGGCAATGTTGCAGTTGAGACTCCCACCTTCAGAACAATGGAGCAAGAAACTCAGTTTGTAGGTCTTCAGAAGTGTTCTTGGAGAAGGTCTCTTTATATATGGATGGTTGTGTCATGGAGTGTAATGGCGTTTCTTGTTGAATACACACCTCACAAAAGGTGAATAGATGTAATACATTTTCTAAACACATTTACCATCAAGTCAATATGTCTGCCAAGTCCTTATAATAATGTAATGGAATAATGTTTTCTTGTATAAAGAAAGACGCTGAGGACAGCAGTCAGAATCTCTCTCTCTCTCTTTCTCTCTCTCTCTCTCTCTCTCTCTCTCTCTCTCTCTCTTTCTCTCTCTCCCTCCCTCCCTACCTCCCTCCCTCCCTCCCTCCAGCACACATACAGTACAGTGTTGCTTGAAAGTTTGTGAATTTTCTATATTTCTATATTACATTAGGAGAACCAAACAAAGAAATGAGATAAAAAAATATTACAATACTATGTCATTTATTTAATGAGGAAAGTGATCTACTATTTTATATCTGTGGATGGTAAAATTATGTGAACGTTTAGGATTAGTAGATAATTTGAAGGATGACAATCTGGTGTGAGTGGATGTCCTGTTTTATTTAAAGAACAGGGATCTATTTTGTTTCTGATCTTGTTTGGGGACGATGTGAAAGGAGATTAATAAGGACCCCAGAAGAACAGTTGTTGATGCTCATTAACTAGAACATGTTACAAAACATCTCTAAAGAGTTCCTTTAAATCATCTTTAAAGACTTTTGTCCATATAAAGGAAATTCCAGGCCTTTGATACCTGTCTACCCATCATGCCAAGAACAAAGTGTGTAATGTCCTACATAATGTAATGTCCTTGTAACTAAAGGCTTTCTCACACTGGCTAATGTTACTATTCACTAGTCCACAATTAGGAGAACACTGAACAATAATGTTGTGCATCGCAAGGTTGCAAGTCTTTTGTTTAGTTTTTAAAGGTCACTTAGACAAGAACGCTGTTGGAAAAATGTTTTGTGGACAGGTGAGACCAAAATAAAAACCTTATCCCATCTGTGAAATTACTCGTTTTGCTGTGTCTGGACCAGGACAGTTTGCCATCATTAATGGAATTATGAACTGTAAAGAAAAATAGAAGAGCTGACTGACATCTGTCTATGAGCTGAATCTCAAGATGTTGGTCATGCAGCAAGACACACAAGTTGTTCTACTGAAGAATCAATAGCAAACAATAAAGTTAATTGGAATGGATTTGGAATGTCAATGTCCTGACCTTCATTCAATATAAATGTTGTGAAACGATATGAAGCAGTTTATGAGAGAAAACCCAGCAACATAACTGAGTTGAAGCTGTTTTGTTTGAAGGAATGGGCTTAAGTTCCTCTGAGCCAATATGCATGACTAAGCAACAGTTACCAGAAATATTTAATTGCAGTTATTACTGCGCAACAGGGAAATGAGAGATACTGAAATCAAAGGTTTACATACTTTTGACCAAATGTAATTAATTTGTCTTTTCTATTTGTTTTGGTTCTACTTCCTTTTTTACTTTTAAGATGTCTGAAAATCTGATTATGCAGAAATAAATAAAATGATCACAAGAAGGTTTCACAAACTTCCAAGCACCACTGTACATACATATACATTATTGTACAGAAGAAGGAATTGTGTGATTCAGACACTAAGAGGCTCTAGAAGTATTTTAGAAATCACATTGTCCTAGTCCATGTATATGAACATTCCCGAATTTGTTTTGTGACTACTGTAACAGCAAATACTATTACTAGACTTTCACTAACTGTAGTCAGAATAACACTTTTCCTTACTAATGTGTACAATTGTACAACTCTTGTTGAGAATATTAGAATCTCAACATGGTACATAAACATGCATGAATAGATACAAATGATGAATATGTTTCAATATATAATTTGGATTAATGAACTACAAAAGAAATCACAGCCTTGAATTTGTTCTCTTTTGCATATTCTAAAGCATCATTCTTTGTCTAGGCTTCAGGCAGAAATGTAAATATACGTGTGCATAAAGGGAGTCTTTGACTCATTACAATGGTGGAGCTCATTTATATAGAACTAAGTTTCTAAATGGAAACATCTACAAAAAGGATTCCACCAATGTTTTTTTAGTCAGTCAGACAACAAACATTGATTCAAAGTTGTGTTTTGTATAGCAGCCTTACCTTTACCAAAGATCTCAAACAGCAATAAAAATGATTAAAAAATAAACATGGACAAAAGTATTGTTACACTAGCCAATAGGGTCATGTTTCTCTGAATACATTAATAAGAAGAGGTGTCTAATGGGGTTTTTTTTAAGTTTTTTTTTTTTTTTTTTTTTTTTTAGAAAAAAATGCTGCATGTTTCTGTATACTGCTGTAAACACTGAACAGTGAAGGGCCAATATGAAAATTCAGAATGTTTATTGAAATAATTTAATCCTATGTGTAGTTTTTTTTCTCAGACATTCTCAGACAGATAATGTTGTAAAACCTGCACATTCCAAATGTGCCCATTCAGCCAAAAGATAATTTGTGAGGTCATGTAATGATGATGGACTAGAAGGTTTGGCTTGTAATCAATTATGACACAACGCAGTCAGGTAGGTAGTGTTCCTCTGGAATCCTTCAAACGCAAATTCATCCATCAGACTCACAAATTGTAAGCATGACTCATCACTCATTACTCAAACATTTCCACTTTTCTCCAGAGACCGATGGTGGCGTGCTTCCACTCTGGTTGCATCCAGTGGCATTTTGGAACTATTGTGAGTCATATAAAACAGAGGATCAGCAATGTTTACACACTATGCTCTTCAGTACTTGACTTTGATCTGTCACTTTGTGGCTGAGCTGTTGCTTCGAGATTCTCTCATCTCAAAATCATAGAGCATGGAGTTGACTGGGGCAGCACTAGCAGGACAAAAGTTTTACAAGTTGACTTTAGCAATCACTTTTAAGTATGACCTATTTTAATGCCAGTATCAATCTGTAGACATGTATGGATATGTACTTGATTTTATACTATTGTTAGCAATCTGTTTGGCTGCAACATCTGAAATAAATAAGAGGAAAATGTGTTCACTTATTTTTGGCTATATAATGTAGATCCCATTGTGAGTGGAATTGTTTCAGCAAGCTGTCTGTGAGTCTAGGAGTATATGTGAAGCGCCTATGGTTGGTGGTATGGAAACTTTAGGCACTGTGTAATTGCTACTCTCTACTAGTTCTAATGGAAATCCACTGTGGTTGCTTTTTACTTTAATAAGGCAAGAGAAGGAATATGTTTGTAATAGTGAAGACAGATGAATGGTTGCATTTTTGAATATGCATGACACTTGTGTAGAGTTGTTTGCTTCCAAGGACAATAACAAGGAAACAGTGACCTTTTCCTTAGAGGAGATAATGACATAGATGTTCATTAGTTATATATATAAGGCAGTCAGAGTCCAAAAAAGTGCTCTAAAACACACAGTTTTGGTATTTAACTAAAATTGTGAAGGTCCGCTCAATTTAATTGGGGTTACAGTGTAATGTATTATAAGCCGTTATTGGTTGATGCTTCATGATTAATGAGCTGGATTTCATTCTAAACTGGTCAGTGCATTTTCCAACTGATATAATTCTTGGGTTTCTTGTGTTGGTACAGTTTTTCTATTTCATATTTTACAAGCATGCATATGTCAGTTTCTGATACCTCTATTAACCAACAGGTTACATCTGGACAATAATTGAGAGGATAACTGTGGGGCTAAATTGGGGTCATTCAGTGGGCTTAAACAAACAGCTAGTTAAGGACTTCCACTTACAAACACATACAAACTCTTCTGTCTTTTAAGGTTTTTTAAACAAACTTTCTAATTGTAATATGGAGGACATGTGTAATGTAAGGATTTGAAGGGACTAGTTGACAGACAATAAACATTAAACTATATAACTATATAATGTGGACTTCAGAAGACAAAAGACTATCAGATTTGGTGAAATGTCTCTCCATAATCTCCCCAAAGAAGCTCCAGACTATGACAATACTCACCGCAGTGGAAACCAGACATACAAGAATACAGTATATCGTAGACCATTATAAAAACATTTTTACTACAACCACCACTTACCACAAGTGAAAAAAAATAAAAAAAATATTTTTGTAATGGCCAGCTGATACATGTAATTTCTTCTGATTTGAAAATGTGGTTTTGTTACTAAACACAATGATCATGTTTTGGTATGGCTAATTTAAGTATAATGTCATTATTATAGCCTGTATGCCAGCTTTATTTCAGCCCACCATTGATTCAGGTCTTTGACTCTCTGCCAGTCATGCTCTCATGTTTTGCCTCTGTTAAATACTATGATAAACAAAACCCTATACATTCCTTTTAAAGGGGCTTGTCAGTTTGAATGTGTTGCAGTGAAATGCAAGACCCCAGCCGGCTGCCTGGGAATGAGAGCAGTAATTTATTCTCCTGTACTCTCTGCCAGCCAGTGTAGGTGGCACAAATGGAGCATTTTAATTAAAAAGTGCTGAGACACAGAGATCCAACGGGAGGAGAGGATGCCAGCGCACCAAGGTTTCCCCACACAAATTCACCACCCATTATTTCTCAAAGGAACACATTTAAAGTAACCTAGATTACTCAGGCAGTGAGGCAGGGATGATTTAAAATAAGATTTATTTATTTCATTCATTCATTGTTTAATGAAAGTGGTCCAAACTATTTTTGTGACACATTAAATATTTAACGATGAATTTAAGAGTAATTGATTACATAAATGTTTTAGAATTAATCTGCTGAATTAAATTTTTGTCCTTAAAATACTCTATAAATACTCTTTACACCTCACAGGCCACCTGTTTAAAACCTGAAAATGGACCACAATAAAAAACAAACAAACAAAATAAAATGGTTATTCCTCAACTACTAACACAGAAAATATGAGAATGAAAAAATAGCATGTCTTCATGAAAACCTCAAATGTAAAAAGTCTCAAATGTATCTGTCCCAAAAATGAGCAAGAATGATGCATTGCTAACTTCAGACAACATGTCTAGTTACAAAATGTGTCCCTACACGTCTGACCCCATGTTGACACTTTCTATAAGCTATAACATCATCTTCATTCTTTCTTCATTTAAGAAATCACATCTCTGGTTCACTAACTGTCTGCATTGAGCGCTTGCAGCTATGTTGTCTCAAACTGATAATGTTTAATTTGCCTTTTGTTAATCTAATGAATATAAATTTTATAATGAATATAAAATTTATAGTTTGAACACAACTGATCTCTTGACTTTTACTTACAGTAATTTTTTCTTCACAGTTCACAATTTTATGTATTAAGGTGGCATTACTGGTCCACTCTGGACTAGTGCCTCCCCCCAGGAATGGGCCTGTGATCCACTAGAGTGTGATTCACGTCCCACTGATGGTGAAAAATCGAGAAACCCTGCTCTAAGTTATAATGCTAAACAATGATAATGAGTTTAACTATTATGAAGAGTTATGGGTCCTGAAGCAAAGGTTTGGGCTCTCTGCTTGGCTATTACTTAGTAACACATTGCAGATGTAAATTTAAATGTATGTATTTAAATTTTTGTATCCAGCTAAGACTCTTTCTATACTAATTTGGGAAATTTTCACCAATTATTATTGCAAAATGCTTCTAGTTCTGTCAGCTTTTCAGGCTGTCTTGCACACATTATTCTTTTGAGGTGTATTAACATTATATTTTTGATGATGATTAGGTTGGACTGTAAAGGCCATAGCAGAACCTTCAGCTCTTGGTTCTTGAGCTAGCCCATTGTGGATTTGTTTGTGTTTAGGATCATTATCCTGCTGGAGAAGCCAATCTGATTTCATTTTCAGCTTTCATACAGATGGTCTTTTGCTTGCTTCCAGAATTTGCTGGCATTTTATTGAATTCTTTCCTCTACTAGTGAAATGTTGTGGGGGTTGTGGGTTCGATCCCAGCTTGGGTCACTATCTGTGAGGAGTTCTTCCTGTGTCTGCTCTGGTTTCCTCCAGGTGCTCAAATTTCCTCCCACCTCCCAAAGATTCACATTCAGTTAATCACACAAAGACACTTATTTTACTACTGAAGACAATAGGTCATTACATAATAAACATATAATAAAAAAGCACAATGTCTTCATTACATGCAAATTTCTAATGGAAAAATAAACCACCAAGAATAAATCTTACTGCTTTACAGAACTCAAAAACCCTTTTAGGCTTAGATGCATAACATGTCAAACTATGTTTTGGCAAATCAACTACAGTATATACTGAAATGGATGAATCCTGATCAGACAGACAGGACATGGACCAATATATAGATCAAACACTATGCAAAAATATTAAGAGTTAAGGGCTTTTGCTCAAGGAGGTTTCAGTCATAATCTGCCAGTTGAGGGATTTAAACCAGTAACCTTTCAATTACAAGGCTGGTTCCCTAACAACCAGGCCATGGCTGCCCCGTCAATTGCAACAATTATTCCACATGATCAAGCACTGATCTACAGCTCATTCAATATAATATAAAATTCCACCACTCTACTAACACCTCTAACCATCACTGAGAAAATGATCCTCATGAACTGGAATTAAAAAAACACAATCTCTATCAATCACATGAAAAATATACTGTATCTGTTGGAAAATGTCTGCTTCCTCCCAAAATAAAAACTTGTTTGTCTTTTGTCTGTATTCCTGTCTGTTTGTCAGTATTATTCATTTTGTTATTATTTTTTCCCTGATTTTTTATTGCTTATATGTCTTCCCTCATGCAACCTTATGAATGAAAACAGGTTATAGACCTCCAAAGAGGGGGGTACCAGGCCCCCAGTTTTTAAATTCACTTGGTAGGTAAACTGCAAGGTACAACTTCCATGCAAGGTGTGAGTGTGAGTGTGTGTGGTACCCTGTGATGGACTGGCGGCCTGTCCGATGACTCCAGGTGGGCTCTGCAACAAATATGACCCTGTTCAGGAAGAAGCGGATAAGTTCATGACTGACTGAGCTATTTAAATGGGCAAACAAGATTTGAAAAGTTGGAGTAATTAAATAGCTTGCCCAAACCTTTGCATGGTGATGTTTTCTTTTTTCATTCTCGTTGTATAAGACAAAAGCAGCAACTGATCTTTCTTAAAATGTTAAATGTGTTTAATCTTTAGCATGCCTTTTGGTGATCTTCTGCTCTATTATCCACAATACCCCATGAGTACCTAAATCTTTGCATTCTCATGAGTTCATAGGGTTTTGTTTTTTTATCTGCTGTGCTACAATGGTTTTGTGTCAAATATGGTAATGATTATTTCTACCTGTATCCATAGCAGGAAATACATTTTCACCTAATTAGCAGAAGGTTTCAGTGTCTATAAACATATTTGCTAGCGTACAAGTCTCTTCCATCTCCCTGCTGACAATTTCCTGGGAGATTTCTATTGCCATGGTGACAGCAAGCAGCTGATGTCATCCTTCCAGCCGGTCGAGTCTCTGGGTTTGAACGAAGGTGTGCTCCATATTTCCCCCTTTTCCGTCTCCTTGTGTTCTAGAGCAGAAGTGGGCAAGGCCCAAAAACAGTAGTGGCATAATTAGGAATGCTGTGCTGTGGAATGCTGCCCCTGTCGTGCTTCACTGTTTACTTTACAAACTCAAGTAACTACAAAGCATATAAATGTGGGTGGGGGTTTCATTAAATGCATTCTTCTGGTTAGATTTTCATTATTTCTCCCTGTTGGTAATTAGGTCATCCATGATGAGCCCTGGAAGCATCCTAATTACATCACAGACTGCTGGAATAGGAAGAGAGGTCTAGGGTTTATATTTACATGAGTGCAGCTGGAAAATATCAATAACGATGAAGGGAATTGAAAGGAAATGTTCTCGACAGGAACTGCTCTCAGTTTTAGCACTTTTATTATGTGCTTATTATACTGAGTGGCTTTTGATGCTAGTCTAGACTAGACTGATCTACAAATATATACAAAGCAGATGTCTCATGATAACTATGTTGTAGTCTTTCAATTTTGAGTATTAATTAGGAACTTAATGAATAAAGATGATTAGGGTTTATATAGAATAAAAGTATCATGCATAGGCACAAATTCACTGAAACAAACCAGTTTCATTAATAAATAATAATAATAATAATAAAAATAATAATAATAATAATAATAATAATAATAATAACAGTAGCAAAGTACACTGCATTTCCAACAAACAGTTATATAGAGAGGTCCTAGAACGCAGTACAGTAAATAACTAACACCTTTAATGGCCTTTAATTATGTTTTGATTAAGGCAGATCAAATTTGTCCAGACTGTTGAGCTTAAGAGTAAGAATGGTACAGAATGGCCATGTTACCCTTCCAGGGCTACATAGGAGACCATAAGCTTTGCCACACATCACAGGGGCAGCTGTTACTTGAAAAGCTATTCCTGAATCTAATTCTCTTATTTGCCAGCTAATTATTTCCACCCTCGCTGATAACATATCTGTCAGTAGTGGGTGTAATGATTAGTTGTCACTGATTATGGCCCTATATACTTCTCAGACACCATGCTCACTAAAAAGCCCCTTTCCTTAAAGTCTCCTCCAGAGACTGACTCATTGCACTGCAGTCTTTCCGCTTTTGGGTTCCCCTACTGTTCTGTTATTATTGCCTGCCCACAGGTTTCAGCTAAAGGCGTGTCACAAGACCTTTTACTCTTCGGCCACCCCTTCAAGGCTGATGCTTTTCCTGCTGGGCAGCAATGCCTGTCGGCCTTCTGTCCTGTCCTTCCAAAATATACCCATAACCTGACAGATATGCACGTTTTTTGAATACTGATACTGATGTAGCTTACATTATAGCTATTGAAAAGAAAACACTTGATCAAATTCTGCTCAATCAGCAGTTCTGCTAATCAGTGGCTGTTCTTTAGTCAAGGAATAAAGGAATTAACATATCCAAGAAATAACTTCATAACCTATAACATCAGATTTGTTTCATGACTTTCGATAACTACTAAACTGTAAAATTATATCATATTAGGAAGATTATAGTAATTATGCCATAGATTCGTGCAGGCAGATTTCACATTCAGACTCATGAGTGCTAGCTTAATGTCTCATGGCTTTAAATTTTCAAATGCAATATCTACATTTTAAATCGAAAACTTAATTATTAAAACCTTATAAGTTGAATTATTAAAAGGTTCTGTGCATGTATTTCAGGCAATGAATGTGTTCGCCACATTTTAATGAGGAAACAGTGTGATTTAATATTAAATTCCCCTTTTTATCACCAGCCAAGGCATGTTCCTTTTTCCTGACTAATTTATCAACCAAATTAACTAGAAATAAATCATTTTTGACATTTGCTATAGAACCTGAATTCAGTTGCCTTTAGGCTCCTCTTCATGTTGTCCTTCCTCACACATTTAACTAAACCTCATGGTGCATAGGTTTCATGTGTTTCGTTACATAGGAAGTGCTTTTCTCTTTTTAAGCAAACACTACATGACAGATTGGATTGTGTTGTTCTGAAATATTCTGCCTAGACTTCAAGGGGTCCTAGTATGCAAACATATATTTATTGTGGCATCATTCAATAATGAGAGTTTGGTCAAATGGAAGATACTGTGAACCTCAAACTCTGTTGTTCTTCGATAAGAAAAAACAAACCAGACACGCTTCAAAAACCCTAAAACTGTTGTGTAGCTCAATTTATGTTATGGAACACAAAATGATCATGGCCACTGTTGTAGTACTTAAGTTTATAGCCTTGAGCTAACCTTGCTTTTGACCTAAATAAATAAATAAATAAATAAATAAATGAATGAATAAATAAATAAATAAATAAATAAATAAATAAATAATATTTATTCATCAAATACTGAATTTATTTTTTCTATGGCACCTATTATTGTCTCTGCTACACAGCCAGTTAGATTATTTTACTGGTCATTATTTATGGGGTAATGAATCAACTGTCATGTAAAACGTGCTGAAGAGGTCCCTGTAAAAGCAAGTCAAATGCAATGACTTGCTGTCAGTCAGTCAGTGCTTAAATGAGTATTTGACGTGCACAGGCACTGTAGTGCTAATGTTGACATAAGAGGAAATGCTGGAGTGAGAGTAGGAGGTCTGCAGAGGAAACACAAGCTCTATCTCTCCGCAAACGAGTGCACATGGGTGGTGGTGGTGAAAAGTTGAACCGGAGATTTGAACTTTTTTTTCTCTATCAAGCAAAGAAAGGCTTTTTTTCTTGTGGCTGAGAACAATGGTTTGCTTATGTAAGACATTCACTGGCTGGTGATCTAAAAGTAGATTTAGGTATATTTAATGTGCAACAAATGAATGTAATTGCATGAAAACTACTTCCCACTTTTCTATCGCCTGCCTGGTTTTGAAAGGGCAGATCTAGATGGAGATGTTCTGCAGCAGGTTTATCACCTCTGTGTGTGTGTGTGTGTGTGTGTGTGTGTGTGTGTGTGTGTGTGTGTTTGTGTGTGTGTGTGTGTGTGTGTGTGTGTGTATGTGTACAGGATGGGTGCATGTTCTTGAGCACGAAGAAAAGAAAATGAGTAACAGCTGAGTGTGAGGACATTTAAGGCTGTGCAGAATTGGGTGTGATAGAGCATCACCATGACTTTACAAAAATGTGCAAACAAAACTGACAGTTCATAGAGCCTACAAATTCTTGAGGCATGTTACTTTGAAAGGCAGACAGCGACACATTTGTGTGTTGATTGTATCACTTTTTGAAAGTATATGTAGTGTAGAGGTATTAAGTATTAAAATATAATCCACCCAGACTTCCATGTACTTTACTTTAGGCATCTTTTATTATTATTATTATTATTATTATTATTATTATTATTATTATTATTATTATTATTATTATTATTGTTATTTTATACTCTAAACTGTAATCTGTATTTTTATGTGTACAGAGGTTCTCAACCTTTTCCAGCTCATGGCCCACCTCTTTATAACTAGAATATATAACGGCCTACAACTTTTAATAGCAAACTGTTGTTGCCTCTTATTTCTCTGACAATGGAAATGTGAGAATTGGGGCCTGATAAATGATTTAAATAGCCATTTCAGACCCACTATGGACAACTGCCTCAGCCTGAGGATGGGCCTCTGGACCTGTAGACAGTGAATTATTAGAATTCCACTGATTGAGAATGGTAGTAAGAGCTGGATGAGGCAGTTCTATGAGTCCCTGTGTGATTCTGGGAATTGGAGTCCATACTGAGCATAGAGTCACAAGATTCCACCCGGTTTCTAGAATCAGGAACCCAATTTAAGTCAAAATGAATGTGCTACTGCCCTTCTTTTCGAATGGTGCCAATGAGAAAATACTTTCAGTTCAATAGAGAGCCTAAAAGAGTTGTTTTTTGTTTTTTGTTTGTTTAAAGTTTTGTTTAAACTATTTGAGAAGTTTGAGTTTGAGAAGCTCATTTTCTTTTATAGTTGAATCATTTTCTTTGTTGTCAGTCATGAAATTAAAGACTACATTAACAGATTTGAGTACAATCTGCTGACCATCACCCATTTTCCTGCTCATATTCATTTTTCATGTTCCTAGGCCTGAAGGATTTGACCCTGACCTCCATCTCCATAGATCTTATTATGGACTAACAGGTGTAATGTATTATCATAGCTGCGATGTCATAGGCTACCATGTAATGGCTCCCTGATCATTCCAATCTATGGTGCCTTTCGTGCTTCATGTTTCATGTGCTGGACACAGGAAGACAGGAACCCATATTTCTTCTCATTTTTAATATTTTAATTAATTTTTCCCAATTTTGTTTTTCTCTTAGTGCACCAAAATATTTCCTTGGTATAATATTGAAGTATTATTAATTAAAGAGTCAACCAAACAGTATAATACACTTTATAATAAACTTTTACAAGATGCTGGCAGTGGTTCAAATTGTCTATGCAAACGTACAATGTTATATGTGTGTGTAACTGGAATATCCCATCCATCTATCACCCACTATCATGCCTTGCTCTCATAATTCATGTCGACTTGCCCTGAGCACACTGGCCAGTGTTCTGTCTCACTCACAAGATAATACCTCATACAGGTATAGGTGTTCCCAAGCCATCCCCTGAAGGAAACACCACTACATAATAGGGCTGCTCTGTATTTATATATATTTATATTGATATGGTGATATAAACACAGCATGCTATGGGCTGAGATGATATCATTTATATTGAGTTTAAAAAAAAAAAAAAATGTTCTATTTCAATCTTGCAGACAACCTTTTATCTGCTCTCTTGCTCTCCTCCCTCCCCTACTCAGCTCCTCCACTACTCTGCTCCCCGCTTCCTCACTTGCATTATAATACACACAATGGAGGGGGCATAAGACAGAGTGTGCATAAAGAATAAATTATCAAATTAATATGTTTTTGATATAATATAATATAGTAAAATGTGAGAAAAAAAAGATATATCATATATCGTATGTCATCATCCAGCTAAAATATATTGGGATATAATAGTTGGTCCATATCACCCAGCCATACTACATAATCAATTTACATACTGAAATCCCATCACTTTTTGCATCAGTGTATATCAGCCCTGAAGGCACATAATGAAAAACACGCCTATTTAATTCTAAAGAATATTTCCATAGTCTTTCTATGGACAGAATTGAGCATTTTGCAGAAATAAAAATACAGAAAAAGTTGGTTATGGCTCCTTTAAGTACACTTTTATTACTATTGACATATTTGACAGTTTAATCAAAGAACATGTTTAATTAATTGCCAATTAAAGATCTCTTTCTCTGTCTGTCTGTTCCTGTCTCTCTCTTCTTCATCAAGTCTTGGTGTTGGTTCAACAAACTGCAGAAGATGCATGTGATGTGTTATTATTCACACCCTTCCCACACTCTCACAAACATTACAAAGACATATGCTACTACAGAGGGTGTGCTGTTGTTTTTATATGCTGTTCTTTTAGTGTTCTTATAGTGTTAGACTGTGAAATAGTCTTTTATAAGAACAAAGCAAGATGGAGTAAAATGCAACGTTTCTTCTCTATGTGTGAGCACTCATGGAGAGAGGGAGGAGATCCCAGTGGACTCAGAGATTTCCCTGTGCATGTAGAGATTAGGGTGGATGGATATGCAGGTGCTTCTGTTCTCTGGAGAAAAGGGTACCAGATCTACTTTAACAAGGCTGGTGTCTCTACCTCTCCATCATACATGGAGTTACATATTAAGACTTAGTATGTCTTTAGTAAAGGTAAAGTTATTTACAGAGCCATGATAGATAAAAAAGAACATTTGCAAAATTATAGTATGGGTATAAAAATTAATGGACATATAGTATTACAGTGTGACAGTTGACAATGTGAGTTGTGGAGATGTGACAATCATGTGACAGCCACTGTTATGTGCAGTACTCCTCCCCCACTCCAGCTAGCTTTAGTCTCATTGTGAGATTGGGCAACAATATGGATAGAGGTATCACTTTTCTTTTCTTCATCCAATTTTCACTCAAAATATCATGGCATACCAATCCTAGTGGTGTGAATTGAAGCAAATCATGGGCTGAGTAGATCTATAAACCTGTATTAAACAACTTTCTTCTGTTCTATACAACCTTAAAAAACATGGTTCTGTGTAACACCAAAAGTACTGTTTTGGAAACAATTTTTAAGTCTTTTGCTAAGATTGTGTAAGTATTATTTATGAACAACTGGGCCCAGTTTACCTACTTATGCACATATACATGCTACCTTTGAGATTCCTGAAGACTGAAACATCATTATGAAGCTTAATTTAGTTGTAAAAGCAACTGTATCTCTTTTTTGTTTAAAGTACATTTTTAAATATATTTAAAGATTTTTTATTTTTGCAGTGGTTTGTAATTTGACATGCTGCATTCCACATGGGACAAATTGTAAAATCGTAAGAGTGTTATAGAGGTCAACTGAGCACACAGTTAAAGAGGTTTGTAACCTCTTTCAGCAGGCCCCCATGGTAGACTTGTTAAATATTTTATAGTGTTTAAATCCAGAGGAGCAAATCACTCAGCGTGTAGAATCAAAGTATTCTGTGTTACACCATGTTTTTTACTGCTGTAAAAGATATATAAGGCTTACGGCTGCATATACTGTTTTTTTTTCCTTTCTGAGTGCAGAAGCTTATTTACAGTGCAGTTTGAGAAATTCTGAGTAAATGTAATTTGAGATGTAAATAAATCTGATTTATATTCCTATTCATATGTTTCATTCAGATTATGAAACAAATAAAATAAAATAAAAATCAATGCATAAATTGAATGAAAAAATGTTTTGGATTTGTTACATCACATTCATTTCATATCAAGAAAAGGTAACAGCATCAGTGGGGGTTGCATTATTAATAGTGGAAAGTAGATTAAAATAGAAATAACAGCCTCTCCGGGTACAGTGGAAAAGCATTAGTAAGACTTGGATTCTTTCAAATATATCAATACTGATACCAATACAAACACATTGAACTTGATACTAAGCATTAAACTAGTAATTACACAAGCTGCTAGAAAGAGGAATATTTCAGGACTGCAATCCACTCTAATAATGTCTCAATGACCTGTAACAGTTAGACTCACTAGTGGAACTGAAACATTAAATATTGTGACCTTTGTACATAATTTAATTCAAAAAGATAAACGGTCATATTTCATATTCATTACATTTAAAGTGAGATTTTTCAAGCCTTCCAATGATGTCTACTGCAGCCTTCCAGAGGAAATACAGGAAGATTTTTGCTGAATAAAAAGGAATTACAGTTACAGAGGTCAGTAGACCTTCTTGGGAATCCTGAAAATAATGTACTGATAATGTAGATTCTCAATTATGCTTATTGGCTCAGGTGTGCTGAAAATTGCAACTAGCACTATGATCTGAGGACTGCAGGTTTGTATCCCAGGTCATGTGCCTTGCTATTGGCAGCCAGAGTCAGATAGAGCAAAACTGGCCATGCTCTCTCTGAGGGAGTATATGTCGTCAGCCCAGGAATCTGTCCCCACTGTATCAGAACTAGTGAGCACATTGTATCAAATCTTCCTGTGAGCACATTGGTTGCCCAGCAATGATGCAATGATTGCAGTTCAAAAAGAGACAGTGGCTGTTCTTTTTTTTGGTCAGGCAGTTTGGTCAGTCATTCCTAATTTATTATGTTGGCTTAGAAACTACTGACTCATTACTCCAGTCAGAGTAAAGAAGGAAAGAAATGAATAGAAGATGAGGACAGGATGTGGAAGCACATGCTCTGTTGGCAGGAGGCAGTGCTTCTACTCTTTCAGCAGAGAACAAGGAAAGTCCCTGAGAAAGAAAACAAGAAATGCAAGAAAAACATACAAATATTGAGAGAGAGGGGGAACAATTTCATATGCGGGTTTAAAACTTTATCAGTGTTAATGGAACTTCTGCAGTAGTTTGCTTTTAACAAAGACGTCTGATTATCGTAACAATCAACCACAATTTCATGTTTTTTTCTTTTCTTTCCTTATTATTATTTTTAGTGACATAACAAATATGAACATTGATTTTGCTGATGTGTCGTTGGCAGTCTTGGTTTTCTGATTTCCTGCATCTCATACACTATGGGTGACACAAAACGCCCACACCTTTCCCAGACCGAGCAGTGCAAAACTTTAAACGAACAAAAAGAACATACTAAAGGTTTATGCACACCTTAATGCATGAGCATAACTGGCCATCAGTGGATGCAAAATAAGTATTTCTGGACTGTATATCTGTAAGTCTCTTACCACTACTATCTCTGCCTGTATTGGTAAGAGACTTACATCTCTTACAGTGTTTTCAACACATTCTCCTGCAAATATATCACTGGCTCTAAAGTCTGTTTAGGGCTTTCTGATTTAAACAGTTATGTAGCTGCAGTATTTTGCCAAAATTCAAGGAGCAAATGGGTGAGAATATGTAAAAGTGACCAAAACAAGTGGCAAAATGTACCCAAGTGTAAGTCAGGCTATGCAAAAACAGTCTGTTTTTGATCATAGACATAGGGGAGGAGCACTTCTGGGCTATTTTTGTCCCTTTGTCTGCTTTGCAAATTAAGCAGTGAAGCGCTGGTGTTGAGGCTTAACTCAACCCCCACTAGAATGGAGTGAAAATGTAGTTGATAAGCAGAGGCCTTGTTCACTTCTCTGACCTTTGAGTGAAGGTTACATCACATCTGACATTTGCAGAGAGTGATCACAAGTTTTAACACTGGCATTCCTTTATTCCATTATGAGTGAATCCTGAGTTAATACATGTTATGGGTTTTCCCACTGTGGACCCAATATGTCAAAACCCATATGTGTACATGGTTAATTTTGCATTTCATTCAGAATCATCCTGTATGAGTAGACTTTCCTTTCTCTTTGCAGATGGCCTATGTTGAGTGACACCTGCGGAGTGCATAGTAGGGTACATAGAAATTGTTATTCTAAATACTGACTCGCCTCTGTTAGAGAAACAGGTGTTAGTGTTTTACTCTTGTTTCATTAACAGCCATTGTGAAGCAGAGCGTTGGTTAGGAACATACTGTTGTAGAGCTGTTTTGTTGAAGCAACGGACTGGTACTGACCACAAAAACATGTCACACAGTACAGAGAGCCACATATATCAGTGAAATTTACAGAACTATTGTTCTATTGAAACTATTATTATAATTTCTGGGGTTTTATGCTTTGGAACATACATTGTACCCAACTATTTTTAATAAACTATTTTTAATGCCCCTGATTTTGGAAGAAACAGCAAATGAACAGGTGTCCCAGTATTTTTGTCTATATGATGCATTGTCATTGTCATGCAAAAACAAAAGAAAATGTTTAAAGAGTCAATTGAAGTGAGTGTAAAAAAGCTCTTAGTGCTTTCAACATTAATGTGTAAAAAAAACTATATTGTTATTAATTTTGAAAATTTAAGATGCTAATGTTTTGTTAGGGCATTAACAAATTTGACCAATCGTGGTCTAACTTCCTATCAAAATTCAAAATATTCACAGAACCTGTTGTATTGTGATTTGGGGCAAAATAGTGTTACTGCTGTTCAGAAGGTAGATTATTTTATATGTGCTGAAATATGGATTAAAGCACATTACTATCTCTCCCTCTATTACACATAGCTCTCTCTCTCTCTCTCTCTCTCTCTCTCTCTCTCTCTCTCTCATTCTCTCTCTCTCTCTCTGTCTGTCTCTCCCTCACTCTCACTCCCACACACACACACACACACACACACACACACACACACACACACACACACACAGCTGCTGCTGCTGTTCCTGTGAAGGATAAAGTTGGTTAGTGTTAATTTTCTCCACGTAATCCTTAAAGATATTACCGAGACAGTCCGATTTTTTAATTTAGCTGGGGAACCAACTCAGTTGAATGTTTGATTAATACAAATTTAAATTTATGAACATGTTAAGACTAGTTTAAAATTAATTGACACTACTTTTAATGCAAATCATGTGGTGAAGCAATATGATGGCCTTTAATTGTATTGTGACATGTTACACACTATACTTTTGTGAGCATATTATGGATATCATTAGACCTTAAAACAAACACACACACACACACACACACACACACACACACACACACACACACACACACACACACACACACACACACACACACACACACACATTTAATTAAAGAGAATAGAGTGTAGCAACCTTTGAAGATAACTGATTGTGCGTGTGTATGTGTGTGTGTGTGAGTGTGTGTGTGTGTGTGAGTGTGTGTGTGTGTGTGTGTGTGTGTGTGTGTGTGTGTGTGTGTGTGTGTGTGTGTGAACTTCATTGAAAAGGTAAACATATATATATATATATATATATATATATTTACCTTTTCATTAAAATTCACACTGTATACACTGTATATTACACTGGAGCAATAGCTGCCATAGGTGACATGAAATTCTAAAAATACAAAACAGATTATAAGACTGAAAGAGATGAATTGATGAATAAAGTTTTGAGAATGTCATATCTAGCATTCATCCAGCACTCATTCTCACAGCTCTTTCAGTTTGTGTCACAGAAATTATAGCATGTAGACAAATGCAATGGTTAAAATAGTAGGACTGTGGTGTGTGTGTGTGTGTGTGAGAGAGAGAGAGAGAGAGAGAGAGAGAGAGAGAGAGAGAGAGAGAGAGAGGCATGGTCTGTAGTGTTTGGGGTGGTTCACAAGGAGAGGGCTGGCCCTATTAGAAGTGCTCTGATATTGTACTGTCGATGGCGGGGGGGCTTGTGTGCGGGTGAGAGAGAGAGAGAGAGAGAGAGAGAGAGAGAGAGAGAGAGAGAGTCGGCTCTGTGTAAACAGGCTGTCAGAGCAGAAAGTGCAGGGACGTTTGTACACGCTGCTGCAGCTGACGGGGACAGAACACCACCGCGCTGCACACACAACCTGCTGGAAGATAATGACGAGAGCTGAACAGAGCAGAGCAGAGCAGAGGGGAGTTTAATTAATTCATGCTGGAGGGGAGAGATGTTGTGCTGCCACTGAGTGAAAAGGCTCCAGTGCTGCGTATGTGCTGCTGCCCATAGCTGTGAGCTTTGTGTTGATGTTTGTCAGCCAATGACAGGGTCTGCCAATGCTCTGACCCACTGGAGAAGCTCATGGTACTGGCATCATCACCTGGATGAAAGCAGGTAGGATGTGATGTCCTTGATTTGTGTGATTTTGTGTCTTGTATGTATTTTATTACCAATTAAATGAGGAAGACCACTGCATGTAATATGCATTAAGCTTGTCCTTTAATGAATTTGGTCTCCAGGTAGACCCCTGTGAGCTCTTTCATCTCTCTCCTCTCAATCCCATCTTCCTGTCTGTGTCGACACTGATAACTAGTGAGTGATGAGCCGGTGACCATATGTCTCTCTGACTTTCTAATTTTCTATCTGTTGTAGTGCTGACCATATTGCCAAGCTGAATCTAAGCACACTAGTGTGTTTTGGGGGGGTCATAATTGTCATGTGCTCAATAGTGGCTGTAGTATGAGGGTCCTCTCCGTGAAAGCATGGCAGGTATCTCATGCATGTTCAGTACAGGCTTCTCTAATGTAACACTTAAGCTTCCTTTAAGCAGGTAGTTACGTAAACAGCTGCTGCATGAAGCCCTGCAGCGTTTTAGTTATTACCTGATGTCTCTGACATTGGCTTGACTGATGTGCATAGTAGAGTCACAGGTTGGGCAACGCAGTTACTCCTTATTCTTATCTTCTTATTTACATATGGCTTGTCTGTTCTACTCTGTTTCTCTGTCTGTCTGTGAAATGTCAGAACTGTGTGTGGGGGGGGGGGGGGGGGATTTATCCGTGTGCACCTTTAGCATGCTACACATTCTCTCCCCAAAGAGATCAATAACATCAGGTCATGGAGTCCATGGGGATGGATCCTGGTTATATGGTGAAGGATTTGCCACTCAACCATTTTGCTGTTTGTTTTGCACTTCCTGCACCACTCAGCTTTGTCTCACAGTGGCCAGCAGTCTATTTTGTTTCAAATCCAACAGTTTTGTTTTGTGTGTGTGTGTGTGTGTGTGTGTGTGTGTGTGCATATTTGCAACGTGGGGAGGATAGTAATCAATCGAGAGGCTGTGATGACGCTCCACAGAGACTCACGGCGCTGTGGACTTGGAGGCTGACTTTGATAAATCTCAAATTGCCACGCTTAATTAAGGCTCATCATGCAAACACCAGAGGCGCTGGATCCTCAGTTATCTTGATAAGATGTTAGATGCACAGACAGCAAGAACTGTACTGTGCTTAGATTACATTTAAAGCTGTGGCTGATGTTTACAGACCTGAGAACGGGTACATATAATTGTATGTGTACATATTCCTTGGTAACAACCCGTGTTTGCTTCTACTATGTACATGGTGTTCATGTTGGCATGCACTGTGCTCAAGGCTCTGGAACTAGTAGTTCAACTCACTTGTGCTGTAAGTGAAGCTACACTATGTCCAAATGTTTGTGGACAACCCCATCTAATGAATGCATTTAGCTCCTTTAAGTTGCACCCATTGCTGATACAGATGTTTAGATGCACACACAGCTTGTCTCGTTCCAGTAGAGAAGTATCGGCAATAGAATAAGAAATTGTAGTTTATGTCTGTCTGCTATAAACTCTGAATATGTGGTTTAGAAGAAGTTTTATACACTCAACACCAAGGAATCCAGCAGGTGCAGTGCATGACTGCAATGGTGTCGTTCCAGACTGTCATGGAATCCCTTTTGTCTTGGTGGAGATGACCAACGAATCCATGTGTGGAGGCACTGTGTTAAGTGCCAAGATCAACAGTTTATCACGACACAAATACAGAAAACCTGGTGTAATGGGTGGAATTTCATATGATGTCAGATCACCTTTTATGCTCCTCCACATCCTTCTACCATCTCAAGAGCTTGCCTTACAACTCAGATACTATGCCATGGCCAGTCGCATCACCAGGCCCTTCCCCCACTGGAAATATGTGGGATGCTATTGGACATGTTACCAACACTCCACCCCTACTGCAAAATCTTCAGGAATTGAGTGAGAATATTCAAGCTGCAGGGGGTGGATTATTGCAGGACATCATTAGGAACCTCTACAAGTCCATTCCGAGATCATCCATGTTGCATTATAACTAATGCCATACTGAGATACATTACTTCTGTTGGTGTAGTTCAATAAATATTGCCCATATGACTCTAAAAATTAAATCATGTTTTGTTACTGATAACCCTTATCTTCCTTCCCATTTGCATTGCAATCCAACACTTCCTTCTGTGTGCAACTATTTTGGTGAAATAATATTTGTTGAGTTACAACCCTGCTCTCTGCAGGGATTCTAGACCATTTGGTGTTCATAAGCCTGCTCTCTGTAGGGGTTCTTCAGAAGATTGGATACGTAGTCAACACGTGATTCTTATGCATTGAGCCTATTGTACACTCGTGTGAATGGTGAGTGACTAATAATGGGTTAAAAAGACCTCTCAAACTGCACGTACTACATGGACAAGAACAGACTTTGCTATACATTATTGGGAATATTTCATTGATGTGGGGAGGGTGAACTGTGTGTGTTTGTTACCCTCCTGCTGGGGGGATGATCTGCTTTTCTCATCATTTCCCTGGACAGTAGAGACAGTTCCTCCTCTTAAAACAGAATAATCTTTTTTAATACCCTTAAAATAATACTTGTAACTTGACTAACTAAATGATTTCAGATATGTCTTGTCCTAGTCCAGTGTTGCACTTTAGGTCCCATACTGGTTCTCTGTAATATTCCCCATTCTCCATCTATGGCTTTTTTCCATGAACAGATGCTCAGATTGCACACTAATCAGGGTAGAGTTTAAGGGTTTACTTGAGGGTGAGAATTATAGCAAGTCTTGCCCCACTTCTCTTTGTCATTGCATTGCAATTTTCAACCAAGCCTTTCTGTTGCCATGACATCAAACCTCTCCGTAAATAGTCCCAGAAATTTTTTTATCTTACATGCCCCAGAGAGTAGAGAAAGAGAGAGAGAAAGAGAGTAGAGAGAGGGAGAGAGAGAGAGAGAGAGAGAGAGAGAGAGAGAGAGAGAGAGAGAGAGAGAGAGTATTTATGGTTCATTATGGTTCCGGATTTATTTGATTTTGAAAGTCCTTATTCAAAAGTTTTACTGCATTAGTCTTAAGGAAACTCACTGATTTTAATGAGCAAGTACAATTCTCTGAAGTGTTGAGAGCTGTGAAACTCGGTCATGAAACATGCCTGAAATAGGAAAGCTTCTGTAAAACAACAAAAATAAAGAGGAGATGTGTTAGTGCAGTTCTCATTAGAATCTGTCACTTTTTCTCTTTTTCAAATTAGTGATTCAGTTGGCTAAGAAATGCATTGAGGTGATACTGAAAATACACGCCAGATAAAAGATTCCTTTTGTAAGTGTGTGAAGTGCTTTATGAAGGGAAAGGCTTGATTCACAGATTGGTGATCATGACTCTATGCTGGGCAAAATGTGTAGCACAGTACTTAAACATGTACAAGACATTCTATTGGAGGTTCTCATCACTTCAGTTCCTCTGCCTTTTTAGGAGAGATGGGTCATTTAGTCATTTCGTTCACTGCCTAGGACTCCCCCAACCAGGCGCAACCAGGAGTGGAAGGCTTAGAAGTAACATGTCATTTCTCTGAGTCACATAAAGGCAGATAACTACATCCATTTGCTGTCACTAACATGACTGGGCAATTATTATTGTGATGAGTGGTGGCTGAAAAGGATGGCTGTGGAAACCCCAGCAATTCAGCCAGTGTTTAGACAGTTATGTTAATCACGAGCTCTGCTGTTCACAGTAAAAGCTGAAAATAAGGCAGTTTAAGGCAGTTTCTGATGTCTTAAGCCAAGTTAGGTCATTGTTTCTGTATTTCCTCTAAGACAGATAATAATATTTTAATAAAAAAGTAAAACAAAAAAGGCTAACGAATATGAGAAAATTTACATCCATATAGACTTGCCTGAGTGACCAGACCTATTTGAAATCAGGATTAAATTGGTCATCTAATAAATTTATCTGGTATAGTTTGTTTCGTTGTATTGTGAGACATAAAGTTTTGTATGGATGTAGGTACATCTGTATGTACAGATAGACAGCTATTCCACCTGTTCTCCACTAAAATTTGATCATGAAATTACAACAAAATCCATAATTCTTACATCTGGCACATGCAATGGCATATCCTAATGGCATATGCAAATGAGAAGAATGAGCATTAAAGCCAAGCTAATGCTAAGCTTTAAAATGGGTGGATAATTCAAGTTTTTGAAAGAGGAAACATTTTTATTTGGCTTTATTTTCTTTTGTGCTGAAAGATTATGGCTTTGTTTTGCATTCCTTTCTTATGTAGTCTACATAACAGTGGCAGTACACTATATGGACAGTAGTTATGGGGCACCTGCTCATTCATTGTTCATGTGTTCACCCTGCTTTTG
The DNA here is from genome assembly GCA_034509495.1 of Acestrorhynchus altus. Taxonomy (NCBI): domain Eukaryota; kingdom Metazoa; phylum Chordata; class Actinopteri; order Characiformes; family Acestrorhynchidae; genus Acestrorhynchus; species Acestrorhynchus altus. The sequence goes on from CM067509.1 coordinate 19,307,713, forward strand.
TTGTAGTAACTGCATCTACTGTCCAGAGAAGGCTTTCTAGTAGATTCTGAAGCATTGCTGTGAGAATTAAATTGTATTCAGTGACAAAAACATTATTCAGGTCAGGATATTGGATGATCTCCAGCTGACCTCATCCCCAATTCCCCAACTCATCCTAAAAGTGTTAGATGAAGCACCGTCATTCTAGAGAACACAATTCCACTGCTCCACAGCTCAGTGCTGGGGGGCATTATACCCCTCTTGCCCACACTTGCCAAAATGTTCATGTTTATCTGCTCCAGAAAGATGTCTAGGTAATACTTCTCTGCAGGGACTAGGCAAGCTGGATGCGTCACAAATGGTTCAACTTAAAATAGCTGAATGCGTTCAAGCACAGGGGGTGTCCACAAACATTTGGAAACTCATGCTATTGGCATTGGTTGTTGATCAGGAATTGATTGATAAATTCATGCTGATTAGCTTTGTACATAAATCATTATCTTGTAAATATTACTGCAGCGAATAAAACTAAGCTATATGTATGATGCTCATACACATGATGTCTGAAAAATGAGATGTAAGATGAGTAATGTTCCTTTAAGAGAATGATGACACAGGTTTGCATTTTCTTATTTTGCCTACCCAAAGCAGGCTAGTTGAACACACAAATTATCCAAGAGACCTAGCAGGTGGATTTGGAATCTACCTTTCTCTACTCAGTGACTTATCATTCATTAGCAATGACTTTACATGACATTAATATTTGGACAGGTATATTGCTATTTAGATTCTGCTTGTGTTTAGATGAACACTGTGAAGCTGTATTATTGGATCAGCATTAATTCCTTCAGTCATCATTTTTGACAGCAGTCATTGTACTTGATGTTGGGAATGAAAACCAACTTTGCTGCAATTATTCTTTGTTCTGAAATATTTATGTAGCTAGTATTAAAATACTGCATTGTGAAATCAAGAATCTCATATAGACCACAGGAGTGTCTTAATTTCACATCTGTTTATTTCTTCAATTTCTATTAGCATGTTTGATTTAGAGCTCAGGGGAGATTTGCCTTTGCGTTTACGAATTTATTATCTTTGTTTATTAGATTTTCAGTCATGTACAACTGCCAGGATGAAGTTCTTAAATTATAACAGTATTTATATAAATCTTTAAACTCAAGTTGACACATTGGTTTCAATGGGCCTCTTTATTAGTCCAGTATCAGCCATTATTAGACCAAAAAAATTAAATGTGCTACCAAGGGTCCTTTGAGAGGCATCATAGAAGAACAACTTTGGTTTCACAAAAGTGATGCTTGTAAAACAGATGAGTAGCCTTTAAAGTAGAGAAGCACCTGTACATCAAGTGAGGGTTCTTTAAATCTTCATGAGGTTCTTCACATTAGCAGATACAAAAATAAGTATGTTTCTTTATGGATCTAAATGTGGTTATTGTAGTAACTCAAAAAAAACCTTGTGTGATTATCAGTAGAGGAAATGTAACACTCTAAAACAGTGTTATGTGATGTGTAGTGTGAGTATTAGAACTACTTTTAGATGTTCAAAATATTTATTTTTTATTTTATTTTTTATTTAAAATTGAAAACTATTGGACACATTCTGACATGTTTCTAGAGAACTGATAGCACCAAAAGTATTGCTTAAATAAAATACTAATTGACTGATTTCTTGCACAGTAATATTTACTGTGTTTATGTTTTAATTATTTTAAAATGAAACATGAGATTAGTTTTATAGTCATATTTTTATAAACTACCAAGTGCATGTGCAGCCAGTAGACAAAAGGACTATGGTTACATAGCCAGTCACATGAATATAATGTTAGTTAACTGCTGTAATCAATTTAGGTTTCACACTGTTTGTAAATTCTAGTTTCAGAGATGGATGTGTTTGTATATTAATATAAGACTATGTGAAAGTTTAGCTAAAAGTAACCGACTACTGGTATTCTTTAGTAATGAGGTGTCTATGAACACAAAACGGTAAAAAAACTGTTATGGCCTGTTGAAAAGTCCTATGCATTGCACCCAGTTTACCTGATTTTGTTAGGGCTGTCGCCCCCCTCGAATTTGACAAAATCATAAGTATAGTATGTAGTACCATTAGTGTCTCTAAGGTCACGTTAAGTCAAAGTAAAAATGTATTGGATAAGGATACTTTTAGGGTTGCACGTGTCTGGATAGTCTGGTTTTTGTTCATGAACAAAAATAATGCAGAAAGATAATAATAATAATAATAGTAATAATAATAATCTAATCTATAATAATCTATAATACATAATGCCGAGACAGATCCCAGTTTACTGTAAAACAACTCCTTATAAAAGCTGCTCTCTGCTGTGAAGAGTGCTACTTTATGTTGCTTTCTGTCCCCTGGTTGCGTATGCATCTCAGTGATTGCACAAAAACCAGTTATAGTTACTGGTGTTTGCATGTTTCAATTATGTGAAAATACCTGCCTTTCCTGCAGTTAACTTCATTACACATCCTCTGGACAGTATTTATTATTATACTAATTATTATACTATTCTATTACAAAATTGATGTATTTTTCTTGTCTTAGGTTTTTCACCTTAAAGTTTAATTAATTATGAGGCTTTATAAAAAGTACTTTAACAAACATTGGTGAATGTGTAACATATGTTCCTGAAATATTTACATGGTTTTGCAAATGAGCTATAAAGAGCAAATTTGGCAGTTTTCTTTGGCAGTTCCATGAAGAACCTCATTTGTAATAGAGATATGTGAGTGTGAAAACCTTTAAAGTGGTAAAGGACTTTTACATGGTTCTTTATTGAACCAAAACTGGTTGTTCTATGGTACTGTTTAAAGAACCTCTTTTGGCACATTGTTATTTACGAGTGCAGTAAACATGTTATAAGCCAAATTTATTTTCCAGTTACCCTTAGTACGTGTATAACTAACAGTTCAGCAGTCTCTAACACTACAGAAAGACTTTTATCGGTTCTTACCCTGCTTCTTCCTGTGTAATTACATAATCAGACAAATTTAGCAGCACTATTATTACAGTACAGACTAACGCACTTTACCACAGGCTCTTAAATGTACTAAGTACACGTCTCATCAAATGGACAATCAAGATGAAGCAGTCAAGCCAAAATAAAATGCAATGCATTATATTCTTGCAAGCAGCTGAGTGGCATTGTAGGAGCTGTCTGATGGTTGGATGAGGCAATAGGCTACAGTTTGGGCTTGGTCGGCTAAAGGCCCTGCATCTCTACCAGGCCTGAGGATGTTTATTACTGTAACAGCCTGTGTTTATGGACGCACTGTTCTCTAGTGGCTCTGCGTCCCTCGCTAAAGCCCAATCCCAACCATTCAGCCTGGCAGTGTCTTGTGCTCATACCTCATCATTTATTACAACTGATCCCTCACTTTCTTCTGTATAAACTCTATGTTTGTGCCTGCTCACTGTCCCTGCAGGACGTGGATGATGTCACAGCACTGGACAGTACTATACCTCTGACACTCTTTTATCCCACTCTTGATCAGTGTCCTAATTTGGCGGTGGCGCCACTTCAGCAAGGCACTCCGAGAACGAGAGAGACTGCTCAAAATCTGGGCTCCTACTCAGGGAGTACCACTTAATGCATGACATAGAAAATGCACATGAATTAGTTGTAGTTATTTTTGAAATATGACTTTTACCCCACATCTAGCAAACAAAATATTTCTATATTTCTTTCATTCATTTCAGAAAGAGGTATATGGAAAATATGGTGTAATTTAAATGGGAAGCATGCATTAATATTAACTTGGTCAGAAATATGTTAAATAGAACTATACTATCTTTTATCATTTGAACACCATTTGCAAATAAATATTACATCTCCAAAATCACAACTTCACAGAAGATAGAAAAACACCTTAACTTTACAGAAAACAGTGTAAAAAATATTTTATATTAGGACACATTTTAGAGCATTTCTGTTGGTCTAATCATTATGAAATGGGAAATTATGTCCAACACCCCACACAATGTTAATTATGTTACCAATTTATGCACAATAAATGGATGTGACCTCAATCATTTTTGTTGACCTCAGTATCGCCCATTATGTTTCACTTAGAATGGAGAGCATGTTAAAGTGCTTGAGCTGGTTTGGCAACTTTTTTTGAAAACAGTGTTTTAATTTATATATGTTTTATTTATTTCCAATATTTAAAAATATATTACAGTTTCAATGTCTAAATATTCAAAATAATATATATATAAAGCATATATATATATATTTTCCAATATTGATGCTATGGACTAACCAAATTATGCTATGGACTAACCCTAAGCTCCTGAATAACATGCAGGAAAAAATATTATTTTTTTATAATTTATAATTTAATATAATTATAAAAAACACTCATTGGAGAGCAAATGGATACATACAGAAATAGATTTTTTATGTTTTGCTTTGTATTCTTGTATTTTTAATTACCATAGCAAAGCATTTTCTATAGAGAATGTGTGTTATAGTGTTATAAATGAAAATAATTCTGGTATATTGTCCTTTTTTAACCACAGGACCAGAAAATGATGCCTCCTAGTCAGCAGTGCTGTGTAGACAGTAGCTGGGTGTGGCTGGTGTCCAGAGCAGAGGGACTGCCATAGTCAAATAAATTCTATATGAGCAGAAGAGTAATTAAGGAACTGTCTGTTAGTTCAAAGAGACATGCAGAAAGAGAGAGAGCGAGAGAGACAGAGAAAGATAAAGTGAAAGAACGAGAACAAGTGAGTAAGACATGTAATATAGATGTGAGGGGGAGATATAAATACTACATGGCTAGAATGTAATGGAGTGTCAGTGGAAGAGAAGAGAGAGTGGTAAATCACGCAAGATACATGGAGTTTTATGCTGCAAGACAAAGAGCGAGTGGACAGAAAGAGTGAGAGAGAGTAATGAGACCCGTACTGTGTAATGGGGTCAGCGGAGATATAACCTTGTACTTGACTTTCATAGAAAAAGATTTGTGCTTAACCACATTCTGCTGCGAATAAAAAAATTGCCCGTGACGGTCACTCTTAAGTGGCCTAGCAAGGAATGTGCTTAAAATTGCTACAGAAAAGCAGGCCAATTTCCCAACTAATACAGAGAAAAGCAGTTCCATCTAGAACCAGACATCCACATTCAGTACTTTTATAGAACTAACTGAGGTACAGTTCCAGAGTACTACTGCACAAACCTTAATCCATCTGACCAGAACTATTAGTGCTCTGTATGGAATTAAACATTACAAATTGAGCAGAATATTTTTGAAGTCCCTTTACTTACTGAGTTCCACACAGAACTATCACAGAATTTATTCTAAAATTGTGTGGATCACTTAGTGGTAGCACCATACAGCACAGCACCATTTACAAGATTATAAATAACTTAGACCTTGCCAGGCTGAAGCATGGCCTCCACACAACACAGGGTTATTTACACTGTATTATAACTACGATTTATAATCTAATCAGCGAAAGAAAATAAAAATAAATTTGAAGCTGTTCATTAAGTGGATGTTTTATGCACAGATTTATCAAACATATACTGTAGATATGAAGACAGTGTATCTGTATAATGTATAATTTTTGTTCTACCTTTGGGTTACATGTCAGGTTTTTTTTTCACTATATTACGTTAATTCAGAATCAGGCTCTTTTAAACATAATCTGCTGTTTGTGTCTATTTGCCACACTTTTGAGAGAGTTCATAATATGTAACAGGGGGTCTGAATCATCATGTTTGATAAATGCATGTTAGGAAGTCCAGAACGAGCGCATGGAGGTGAGCAGGGTAGGACTACGCCAGTCAGAAGCTTTACTGTTTACTATATATTTCTTGTGCAAAACAAAGCAAAAGTGTAATTCTGAAAAAAAAAAAAACATATTTAAGAAATAGGGCCCAAAAAATCCAATATTCCTATTAATCTAGATGGTTTTTCAATTATAACCAGTAAAAAAACCTAGGAGACTTTTCATTTGATACTCACATTAGTAATGTAGTAAAAACTGGATTCCTTCACTTTCACACAAAAACGCTGAGATACTTGTGCATAACGTTGTTCATAACATCAAGACTGGATTATTGCAAAGCCTTTCTGGCTGGTAGTTCAGGAAAATCATTACAGAAGCTCCAATTCATCCAAAATCCTGCTGTTAGAGTTCTCACCAGAACTCAGAAATTTGATCACATTAGTCCTGTTCTCTCATCCCTCCATTCGGCCTCCTATTAAATTCTAAATTGACTATAAAATATTGCTCTTGCTAAAAAAGTCTCTTAATGGCTTAGCCCCATGATATCTAAAAGACCTGCTAAAACCATACAACCCCGTCATGTACACAGCGCTCACAAAATGCGGGCCTAATGACAGTCCCTCGAATTAGAACAAACACTGCAGGGGGACAAGCATTCTCTTATAAAGCCCCCCATCTCTGAAATAACCTTCCTGCTACTGTTTGGGACTCAGATACACTCTCTGTCTTTAAAGCTTGACTAAGAACTTTTCTCTTTACACAGGCTTTCTGTTAACACCTCCTCTACCGACTCTCTTTTTGTGCTGCATCAGATTATCTGGGGTCACTAAATTTTCCTCACTCTCCCCCTATATCCTGAGCTGCCCCTCCTGTCTGGCTGATACTGGACCACGGCCTCTCGTGACGCTTTATCCTGGCGATAAAGCACCTAAAATCCCAGGAGCTGTGATGCAGGGTGTGATGCACTATGGACCACAAGCTCAAATGAATGTATACACGCTGTGACATACTGATGCTATTTTACGCCCTATTCAGTGTTAGTATAGTGTTCCTAATGAAACAATCGGCACATAACATTTACTGATTGTGTTCAAATGTATTAGAAATATAGAGAATGCAGTTTTATACTGAATATAGAAATATTAAAACTGAGTGTGATTGCAGCTCAGCAGTGTTTCTGTGATACTGGTGTTGGTATAGGCAGTTGCTAAGGTTCTGCTATAGTATAGGTGTTGGCTGCTTAAGTGAACATTCCATATGGGAAATCCATTCAATGATTTATGAAAACTGTAAGTCAGATCGGTTCAAAAAGAACCAGCTTTTTTTTTTCTTTTTTGACATTTACTATACGAATGCTGTTCAGAAGTCTTTCCGGGGTAGTGACTGTATTGCTACCAGTATCCAAAAGGTTTTGATGATATCAGCCCTGAAGCCAGCACAGAGTATTTGAAAGCTAGAGGAGAAGACTTTCACATGGGAGAGAAGTTGGTTTCTCTCTTTCTCTGGTTGTAGCCTGAATACCTGAATGACTCACTCAGCCTCATTATCTCTGTGAATAGGGCACAGCAATGGAGGAGGATGGCGGTGAGTTGATGCTCGAGAGTCTTTTCTTTAAAGTCTTTCTTCTCATCCCGTGATGTTTAAACCGTGGTCATGCTTCAGTTTGTGTCTCAGCGTGTTCAATTATAGCAAAGAGTTTTATGTAACCAAATGAAACATTAATAATGATCACATGTAACCTATTCAAAAAGAATCTTTATTTCACCACATAGAGTTCTTCAGTAATAATAAAGCTTGCTTGTAGATATAGAAATGTGTGTGTGTGTGTGTGTGTTTATATTTATATATATATATATATATATATATATATATATATATATATATATATATATATATATATATTAGTGTGGCCACCTAACACAGAGCAGATCGATAATGAAACCTATGAAAATATTGACTGCTTTTCTTCGAGCCTCGAGAGCTAACAGTGCAGCTTAATTGCATCCTCGACCTGGTTGTTCTTGGAGTGGCATCGTGCACCAACTATTGGGTGCTCCTGATAGTATTCTGGAAATGGGAGATAAGCATGCTTTAATGGAAGGGCTGAAAAAAATCTTCATATTCCTCCTTGCTTTGTGGAAAATCTGCAGATTTGCAGATGGATGAATGCAGATGGAGGCTTTTTTGCTGTACCTATATGCTGCAAAACCACAAACAATCAGTCTAATGTGCACACACACACAGACACACACACACACACACACACACTTGCACACACAAGCAGATCCCCCCTCCTTTCAGTTCATCTTCTTGCTGCAAACTTATGACGTCAGGTTGCTAGGCAACTACCCGAGCAAACAGAATCCCTCTTTGCACAGAGGGGTGGCCCCATCCTGTCGATCTGCACGTGCCTCCAGCAGCCCATTAACCTTATACATATACACACACACACACACACACACACACACACACACGCACACACACACACACACACACATTAACCTTGCCTCTTCAGATTTCATCTCTTTAGATGTCCACACTGAATTTTTGTGTCATATTGTTGCATGTTGTATTGGATTTGCTGTCTGGATGCCCAGTTTAATGTGAGCAGATGCTCAAGATCAGACCTTTGCTCCATATTTATTTTCATTACACCGTTTGAAAATGGCAGCAGTGAAAATCTTAAAATGATAACTTCAGTTAAGGGATCCAGAACATAGACACTTGAATTCTTCACAATATTTAAATAAAGGAATTTGGTGTAGAATGTGTATATTGTTCAAATGTCTGAACATTCACTCACCCCCCACTCTATACAGTCCTAAATGCCTAAAAATGTTTAAATCTTCTAAAGTAAATCAGGTTAATCCATGACATTTACAGTGGTCATTTAAAGATTATGAACCCTTTACAATTTTCAGTCTGATTGTAATATTTTTGGATAATTTGTTTGATATGGTTCTCCTTGTAGGACGTGATGATGTTTTAGGTCAAATTTATTCAAAATTTTGAAAATTCTTAAGTTCACAAGCACCACTGGTCAAGCATCACTGTTCATTTAATAATTTAAAAAATTGGATCAAAACCCAGATGAAATGTCAAAGATGATCTCTGATTGATTGTTGATTGTATTATTGTTGTTAGTGCTGGGCGATATGACCTCAAATCAATATCACGATTAATTGTACATTTAACCTCATTTCTGATTCTGAATATTTTATTAAAAGCTGCTACAGTTCCTCAAATAAATCTTTATTGGGGTGCTCCATGTTACTTCCATGTCACAAAATCTTAACGTTTAGTAAAAGTCAGTGCAAAATATTTATTTTGAGTCATTTAGAGCATTTCTATAATTTTTGTCAGTCAGTCATTATCTTATGCACTTTGTCCTGAATAGGGCAATGGTGGTTCCCTGGAATCATTTGGCACAAGGCAGGAATACCACCTGGACAGGGCGGCTGTCCATCGCAGGTTTCCCACCCTCAACTACCTAGTAGTAATCTAGCATAGCCAATTCACGTATTATGTGCATTTTCGGGGGGTGGAAGGAAACTGGGTGGAAAAAGGGAGAATACACCAAACTCCTCACAGACAGTGACACAATAAAAAAAATAATGTAAAAATAATTTAATTAAAGTGAAAAATGTGCCCCCAGTGCAGCCACCACTGGCCAGACATTCATTTTAACAGTGGATGTTGAAAACATTCTAACATAAATTCTAATTCTACCCTTAAATAAGCACACCAAGCCCTTCATCATGCACACCAAATTAGTATTTTTTAAAAGTTAAATGAAAAAGTATTTAATTTTCACTTTATTGCTATTTAATTTAAAGTATTGTTTCTTTCTCACAACAACAACAACAATACTACTACTACTACTACTACTAATAATAATAATAATAATAATAATAATAATAATTATTATTATTATTATTATTATTAGTAGTAGTAGTAGTAGTAGTAGTAGAAGTAGTAGTAGTAGTAGTAGTAGTAGTAGTAGTAGTAGTATTGTTGTTGTTGTTGTTGATGTTGTTGTTGTTGTTGTTGTTGTTGTTGTTGTTATTCTTTCAGTTGCTCCCTTTAGGGGTAGCCACAGCAGATCATCTGCCTCCATCTTGCCCTATCTGCTGCCTCCTCTACTGTTACACCAACCATTTCCATGTCCACCTTCACTACATCCATAAACCTTCTCTGAGGTCATCCTCTTTTTCTTCTGCCCGGCAGCTCCATCTCCATCATTCTTTGTCCAATATTTCCACTATTCCTCCTCAACACATGTCCAAACCATCTCAACCTGTCCTCTCTGGCTTTATCGACAGACTGCTCCACCTTCACTGTCCCTCTGATCTGCTCATTTCTAATCTTGTCCATCCTTGTCACTTCCAACGAAAATCTCAACATCTTCATCTCCGCCACCTCCAGCTCAGCCTCCTGTCTTTTAGACAGAGCCACAGTCTTCAAACCATACATCATAGCAGGTCTCACTACTGTCTTGTAAACCTTCCCTTTCACTCTTGCTGCTATTCTTCTGTCACCCTTTCACTCTTTATTATTATTATTATTATCATTATTATTATTATTATTATTATTATTATTATTATTATTATTATTATTATTATTATTATTATTATTATTATTATTATGATTATGATTATTATTATTATTGCATGGCTGAAGGGTCCTTAAGTCCGACACCCAACCTTCAATTGCTCATCAGGACCTGAGATGGCTGCCTACTGTTCAAAGTGTGTTCTCACTGCCCAGGTCACTAGTGTGAATTTAGTAGACAGCTTTTAGAGAGCCTTTCCTGCACAGTTCCTCCAAAGTGTGTGTGTGTGTGTGTGTGTGTGTGTGTGTGTGTGTGTGTGTGTGTGTGTGTGTGTGTGTGTGTAGTCTCTGCCATGAGTGGTTGAATGCTGTTGTACTGCTGTGCAGTGCTGGAGAAGTCTGCTTAATCCTAATCTCTTGCACATCCATTTTACTCCTTTGATCACCTTCTTCCATGCATTGAGTGTTTCAGTGTGGTTGTGAGCATTGAGGCAGATGGTGCTATAGATTTGTGACTGAAGCTGTTTGGAGTGTTTCATGAGTGTTACATGAGTGGAGACCTTGTGTACTGCTAGGTTTCATTTTTTATTGTTGCAGTGTGTTGTGCTACTGCAGTTTGCAATGTTTGAGCAGAAAGGCAGCGGTAATCAGCAGTATTTATAACTGCTTTATTATATCAGCTGCAGTCATACCCACTCTACTCTGTCTGCAGACCTCTAAGTTATAAGTAGTTCAGTTACCAATTCCAATTCTGAAGGTTCTAATGGTTACTGCTGTCTTTGTTTCACTGTGGCCACATTAAATGCATATGAAATTGTTCAAATAAGAATCTACAGAGAATATGATGTCAGACTTAGCAGGGCTTTTAGGTGCTTACGGATTGCATCTGTTCAGTGAGCTGCGGTTATCTCATAAGAATAACAGAGTGATCTATTTTTAGCTCCTGACGTTGGACATTCCAAGGAAGAGGCAAATCCATAACTTCTGAAGTCATGGGACGGCAACAAAAATAATACCCCTGATTTATGGACAAAAAAAGATAGGTTAAGTTTAATTAGGCAAAATAAGAAAGACCCATGTAGAGTCACATTGGTGGAGAGTATTTATTTATATCCAGAGCAAAGTATTTATTCACAAGCATCATTTGTTTTCAGTTACCAACAAACTTTAAAGCCAAATGATCTATTTGGTTAGAATTCATTAACAGTCATTTGGCTCTCGTTATTTCGAGAGCACCATATAGCCTGATCAGAATCTTTATAATTGAATAAAATATTTAATTATATACAAATAAGCATCACTAATCAGACCTAATCTTCATCACTTTTAATTAGTGTCCATCTTTGTGTGTTTAACATGCAAGATATCACTTTGTATCTTCTTCTTCTTCTTCTTCTTCTTCTTCTTCTTCTTCTTCTTCTTCTTCTTCTTCTTCCGGCTGCTCCCTTTAGGGGTCACCACAGCAGATTATCAAATTTATGATCCGCATTATAGTTTTGGCACAAGTTTAATGCCGGATGCCCTTCCTGACACAACCCTCACCATTTTTCCGGGCTTGGGACCAGCACAAGAACAGCACAAACTACGCCCCAATGACTAGTACATCACTTTAAAGTTAGGCTAATTCTATGGCCTTGATGGAGGCCTCTGTATAGTCCATTTAATTAGGGGTCACATTAAAATTGAATTGCATTTGTATTTATCACTTTAGGATATGTATGACCACTATCCTGCATATTTTAGCATATTACCCTGCGTTATTAAAGCATATGCCCTTTCTTGACTGATCTACCCTGATGTCACCTAACCTGGCTCCCCACTACCCCGCTGCCCTCTGATGCTGTCCTCATCAGGATCCTTGCATTGGCTCCCTCATCCCACATCAGAGACTCCACTGCCAGCTTATGACAGTTTAAACTGCATGGACTTCTATATTAACACTGAGCTTGTATCCTATGCTCACTCACATTCTCTCATAACTCATTCTCACCCATACACAGCCTGCTCCCCCTACTAGCTGTACTAGCTGTAATTCTTTACTTCTGTGTCGACCAGAGGAGGATGGGTTCCCCTTTTGAGCCTTGGTTCCTCTCAAGGTTTCTTCCTCCTAGTCTAAAGGAATTTTTGCCTTGCCACTGTTGGATTTCTGTTAAGCTGCTTTGTGACGACAACTTTGTTATAAAAGCACAATATAAATAAGATTGATTGATTGATTGATTGATTGATTGATTGATTGATTGATTGATTGATTGATTGGTTGGTTGGTTGGTTGGTTGATTGGGTGGTTGGTTGGTTGGTTGGTTGGTTGGTTGGTTGGTTGGTTGGTTGATTCAATTAATAAGCTCATAACCAAGCCCTTCAAAGTTGCAGGGAGTGTTTCTTAAAGCTAAAATGTGCAGGGCAGGGGTGCCTCCAGGACCAAGTTTGAGAGACACTGCACAAAACACTCTCAACTACCACACTATAGAAATTCACTCTTGTAAACACATAGTTATAGAAGTAAGGAAAATGTTGTGAAAAAAAGTCTGTCATTTTAAACAGGGCAGAGATATTATTTTGTTTAAAGCAGTTATGATCTAATCTTTTGTTTTGTATATTTCAGTATTGTGAATTGTGTTGTTTTCATTATTTCTGCTGATCATGTACTCTACTCTTGTCTCTCCTTTATGTTTGCTCTGTTGCTCTATTACTTGTTCCCTGTTTCTCACAGGCCTTTAATCATTTTCATAACTGCTACTGCAAGAGAATTTATGAATTATGAATTGTGCTCACGTCTTAATCAGTTATTGATGCTGTAATACTGAGCAATAGGAAAGTAGTTCTCAAAGACTCGCAAGTGTTTCAATAATGGAATTCTTAGTTTTATGGAAGTCTGAAAAACACATTATGTATAGGACATTGCAGGAAAGCTAATCTTTGTTTAAAACGTTAGAACTAAAGAAAAAAAGAAATGGTTTGTAGGCGTGCTAGTAGTGCAGCTTTAATAAGAAATTGACTTTGGGAATAATTAATACTGGCTACATAGCACATATTGTCATTGTCCCACAATAATGGTCTATCTCCATGATGGCAACTTTACAGGAAAAATCTTTCAATGGAAGCCAAAGTGATCAGATTTTATCTAAGTCATTTTGGAGCATTTCTATTGGGCCATTCATTATGAGGGTTAGGCATGACAGTAACAGTATAATCACTACATCAGTGCTTCCCAATCCATTTCCTGGGGACCTCTTTGCTTTGCATGTTTTAGCATTTTCTCTGGAGTAACACAACTGCCCCAACACATGACAAGCTTGTTAATGAGTTAATCAGCTGAGCCAGATGTGCTAGGGGAGGGAAAGCACAAAAATGTGCACTCTGTGGAGGGCAGAGATTGGGAGCCATGACACAACATGGATTTGTAACAGTGCTGTACACCTTGCTGTGCAACGATACGCCATTATGACTGAATTATGTAAAATGACTGCAATACCAATATCTAGTATCACAATATATTCACTTAATCTGAATATCATGTTATGTCTCAGTAAGGCATTTGACATTGCTTTTGTTTTTTTGTCTCTGTCTGGTCCAGGCACTTAGACATTGGAAACCAGTCTAGTTTATGATCAGAATGCTTGAGTAATTTTATAGTGTTTTTCTAATAGCATTTGATTTGTGCCGCATGTCTCACAAGCCCCTGTAGAAATATTAATGTGTGCATCATAACACCTGCTGGAGGATACTAGACAGAAAAAAAAGCATTTGCTTGGATATATTATAAAATCTTTATTCTCTATTCTCTTTAGCCTCCAGAGTCTGTCGGTAGCCCACACAACAAATACTTCACCTCACATCATAGCATATAATCCTACAGGGAACAGCCTTCTCTGGCATGCTGTAACTTATGCCATCACCAAGGGATGTCATCGCCATTGCCCTCTTCATCATTGTTGCTCTTCTTGCTTTGCCTCTGCTCAGAGATTAGATATCCTGTGATAGTCTGCTTCCCCATGGCAAGGCTGCTAAACTGCTGTTGATTTTTCATTCTGCTAAGCCTGGCTGTGTTCTCTCACAGAGAGAGAACGAGAGAGAGAGAGAGAGATAGATGTATTGATTGATGTTGCATGCTGAGCACCGAGGTTGGACTGGCCCATGTGATCAAGTTGCTGTGTGGGGCTTTGAACTCATATCTCAGTTGAAGGACAATTGGATATGGTTTTAACTAGATGAAGTTGTTTAAAAGGGACCATATCAGATACTTTGCCATGCAATGGTTTGTGCACTTCTGGTAATATTTCTGTTACAAGGAATAGTTACAGTAAATGGGTAGAGGATGAACATGTCTGGTGTGTTCCGTGGTTTTTCCTTATTAGGTGCTTTCTGAAGGCAGTTGGTCACACTGGATTTTATTTAGGGGTATCCGAGTACAGCGTGCTGAATACAAATGCAAATTTACAATTTACATTTATCCACGTTTGAGGCTTACAAAATTACAAAAAAATTTTTTTAAATTACAAAAATGTATACATTTGGCTGTTCTTTATATCTGAGTAGTTAGTATTACTACTAATTTCTAACATGCTTGATTACATATTGTTATGAGTTACCCTAAAGGCATGTCTAACAGTGATCTGATTGTCTTTTTCTCTCTGTAGGTCATTGTGGGTTGTAGGTCACCCATTCAGCCTTCCTGTGATCTTTTGTGTGAACATCCCTGTAGTGCAAATCACAGCCCCGACCTGTCACACCTCGTCCATTTCACCTTGACTCTGCACTTGTCCTCTCATCTCCCCATTCCTACGCTTCCCCGCTCCGGTGCCACCTATTTTCGCCATCTGCTCACAGAAGGAGCTGGGATGACGCCAGACCTGCTCACCTCTATATCCTATCTCAACCAGGGCTAATCATCATCATCTCCACACAGCCCCTCCTCGCCACACACACTCCGGCCGGCGAGATGGGCGACGGGAGCTGGGTGTGTCTGAGCCCAGCCGAGTTCTCCCAACTGCAGCAGTACAGTGAATGTGAGTATTGAACATGAGTCATCTGTACAGCAAAAACTCAGCATGCTCTGTGTGGGCTTCTGAAGGTCTACTGCTCCAGGTTTGCTGTTTTGGCATGAACTCAGTCTCAGTACTTGAACTCAGTCTCAGTACTTGAACTCAGTCTCAGTACTTGACTCTTTTTATAAAGTCATTAAACTGTTGAATCTCCTCAAGCAATAAGAGCAATAAAAGCAATAAGATTTTTCATTTGTTCAAGATAATTATAACATTATATTTTTAAAGACCACCGTTTTTGAAATATACACCTCTTCCAAATGTTTGGGAGAGCACTTTTAGTCAAATTAGATCAACAGAACCACAAATACACAAAAATCAAGTGTAAGACAAAAAAAGACTACCTCTAGTGGACTTTTTAGCCTAACATTTCCACTTCTGATTAGTAGAGGGGGCTCAGTCAGTTAACAATAATCTCTACAGAACAATAAAACAACAAAATAAAACAATAAAAACAATAAAATGACAAACTCTTATTTCTAATTAGGCTAAAATAATAATCAAAATAGAATGTAATTAGAAAGGATTTACAGTTAATTTTAAAATTATCAAAATAAAAGCAAAATAAAATATTAAATATAAAATAGAGTAATAAAGAAATACAATAAAATTACAGTACAAACAAAATAACTGAGTTAAATTTGAGTTTAAACCAACTATCTGACTGGAGGTGATTAGAATTTAAAAGTATCAAGTGTCGATTTAAGAGTATCAAGCTTTGAATTTCCTGTAATGAATTCCATCTTTCTGGTTGGAAATTGTCCAGTTCAGTAAAATCTCTCAGAACCTGACAGGTGATTCCCAAATTCATAAAACCATTTTAATGGAGCGTCACACAGCTTCATTAAACAGAGTTTCCTCCTGACTAATGTGGACTAACATTAAAACACACTTTCTCTCTCTGAGAAATTCCGGATCTCTATTAGTGCATTATTATAAACCTCCGCAAAAATCTACAGCAAACATACATGAGTACAGTTTAGATTACTAACAATATATGATCTACAGCATTTTTCCCATAGGCACTCATGCCCACAATTGCTTTCAACAGCAATAGTTGATGCACACAATTCAATATCTAATGCAGTTATGTTAAATAATGTTTAAAAATATTTGAAGTAAAAAACCTTTGAATCTGACAGCCACCAACCAGCAGAAATGTGTATAAATGCAGCCAATCAACAGTTACAGATAATCATTGGTGTTTATGTTTGTATGTATGTATTTGTGTGTTTGTGTGTGTGTGCGCGTGTGTGTAAGGTAAAGGAAGGTAAATAAATAAATTGCATAAAATAAATGGCCACACTGAGGCCCCGAAGTACTGTGGCCCCCTGGGTTTAAGCCTAGGTAAGCCTGTGCATTAAATTGCCCATGGGCAAATGGTGAGAGTGTGCCTCATAAATAAACAAAAACCAATATATTTTCCCCCTTCACAGCCAGAGAGGACCAACTAACTTTTTCATCCCGACTGCAGTGAGGAATGGTGTAAGGGTATAGATTCTCAGTGGGATAATCTAAAGCAGTTAACCAGGCAATAAAAAAATTAACATTCAAATAGTTTGATGTCATGGTTCTATGTAGAAGCGTTACTTTACAGAATCCCTCGGTTTCTGTAAAGAGGGTGTGTTTTATTGAGTTTCCAAAATACTTAAATATATCCAGTTCTATTGACAACTCCTTTTCTCTTTATCTTTAAGAAAAATATGGTTTGAACAGTGAGATCACTTCATTTATCTGTTTGTTAAAGCTCTTACCCCTTTAAATAATTGTGCCTGCAAAGTACCTATTTAAGGTAATGTCCAGGTCAATATGTAATTTGAGGGTCTTTCACTGTGTGTAAATATCCCTGAAACTGGCCCTCTGGGCTTTTAGGAAGCACTGCCCGGAATGTTGTCTATATTGACAGAAAGTATTGATGCCTTGCTAGTGCTCTCTTTTCTGTAATTTATCAGGAGCCTTTAATGTTGTTCTTGATGCTAAACACTAATAACACAAACTTATGTAATGTAAGATGTATTTATTTATGCTGTACAGAATTTTATTCGTGTATAATTCCATAATGTGGAATGCAGATAAATTGTAATCATATTTATTTGATAGCCATAAAATGATTAATGGTTGTGTTTTTTATTACAAACATGATGAAATATATTTCCAGTATTGATTTGAGTGGGCAAAAAGAGATAATTGATAAGAAACCAATTAACAAAAGTGTCTTAGTACAAACATAATTCTTAAATAGTCGAGCACAAAATGGACATTCTCTCTACAAGTTAAGATGATCTTAACACTAAGATGCTTTGATGATTGAGCCAAGACCAGTACAATTGCAAATGATCCTAAATGAAACATATTCCAGTATTTAAATGTGCTTTATGGACTAACATGATCATCACTTGTCTATTTAAATCAACAGAGTTAAACAGAGAAGATTTAAATAGAGACGATAAATTCATTTTTAGGCCTGAAAATAATATTTGGATAATACAGGTTCATTGTAGTGCAGAAGCATGAATATCATTTAGGGATTAGTAGTGTAAGATAATAGTTAGTAGATCAGTTTTTAACATTTACAGCTGTTTTTATTCTTGTGTAAACCTGATTCTTATTCTGTATTTAACCTAATTTATTTCTGAACTGTTCTCCAGTTGCACCATTCAGAATCCTACCTGATCTCCCTGTACTTCCACAGACTAGGATTCAATGTATATAGAAATGGATCTTATTGTATTATTTATATGTAAAAAAATATATATATGTATAAATATAACAGTTTTTTTTTTTATCAGAGAGACATTTTCTTAAAGTTTTGCTCTGGGCAATATAGGCTAAAAATGACCAAATGAGCGAATAATGTCATAGAGAGAACTGAGTGCAGTCAGCCTTGCTATAATGTATAGTAGAAATGTATGGGAAGCATTGTAGAGTTAAGTATAGAAAGAATTGTGCAGGTAAAGTATTAAAATTATGGAATCCATCAGCAAGTCGCAAAGTACATAAAATGCACATGTGCCTTCAACTGTGCCCTGTTTCCATTACATATATTCCACTGATGTCATTGAGGTGTGAGGCTATGTACACTCTATGTGCTTGTGATGTGAGCGTGTGTGTGTGTATGTGTGTGTGTGTGTGTGTGTGTGTGTGTGCGCGCGCGTGTGTGTGTGAGTATGTTCTTGGTTAGGTGCTAAACAGTGGGTTGTTTTGATGCAGTGGTGTTAATAAACAGTGAAATATATTTGCCAGGTCTGTGTAATGAACTGCCAATAGGGGTTTCATTCATAATACCAGCACTAACATTTTCTGTCATACAAAAACAGCTGTTTACTGACTGTTATTCAGATTTTGTTTTCTGCTGGCCAGCACAGATCTCCTCGAATGTGAGGAATTATTAGCTTTGGCCTTCTTTCAGGAATATATAATTCATGTGTTTCCTGTATTTTGTCTCCAGTAAGTGACCATTAGTGGAGTCTCTTGGACATATAACTGCTAGTGCCGTTTGTTGTGTCAGCCTCTTGCCAGTAATCCTCAGTCCTTAAATTTGCTCCTCTTCTCTATCTGACCTCTGGCCTTTCACAGCAAAGACTGTCATTTTCATGGAACTGTGACCTGAAACTAAACAAACAGCTCATAAATCTCAGACTCATTGTAAGCGTGAGGTCATTCTTTCCTATCACATTAACCAACAGTTGGCTTTGTCTGTGGGTTTACATGATGAAGAATGACTCATTATTTCTTAGATTAAAGAGGAGGTGAACTCCAGCTTTCACTCAGGAGTTTATTTGTAGTGAACAGTGTTTCATTTTGACTCTGGATCCCTCCATTTACAGGTGAAATACCTTTCATCACACTGAAAGTAAATATTTAATAATATGTCCTGCTCTTATTGTGTATCTGCATTGTATAAATATATAAACAATTTTTTAATATATATTTTTACCCCAGATTTCAACCCAATTTGGAAGTACCCAATTACCCAATCACATTACTCTCCTCCGATACATTTGAAGCCAACTACCACCTCTTTTCAAACTGCCACTATTGCATCATTGCTAGGCAGACAACTCGCTCTGAGTAAAGCATTGGGTCCCCAACTATACAATGGATAACAGACGACCACTGAGTGTGTCTCTCTGTCCAGAGACAGCAGACTCTGGCTCCTGATGGCAATAACCCACACACCCTCGGATCATAGTGCTAGCGCATTAGACTGTGAGGTTCATCTGATTTAAGGTGTGCACACATTCAGTCCTGCACAGAGTGTCAGAATAATTTCCAAAGAAATCAAAGGAAAATACAATGGGATGTAGCAAATATGAGCCCGGCCTGTTCTTCTAAAGTAATGTTTAGTTCTTCTAATGTAATTTCTTCTTAAAGAATACATCCACCTACAGGATCAATGGGGCTCCCATCCAGAACAAGGCCTGGGTATCACTGTTCATTTTCTAAATTGATTCAATTCTGATTCACAAGGTCTAAATCAGTTTGATATGAATATATTTAGGCATCTTTCACCTAAAAAACATTGGCATTTTCATGACCTCGCTTGTTACTTATGTTTCTCTCCCATCAATATAAAATAGATTTTGTTTATATATTTGAAAATTAGAACCTTCACAGTTATTCAGTTTAAAGATCCAATCTGGACTTTAAATGAACATCAATTTGAATAGAAAAAAAACCCGATTTCATACATTATTTCAGCATATTTTACAAATACACATAAGGGAATTAGAAAATGAGCAGAAGGATGTGGAGCTTAGTGAGGAGTGAGCAGTGTACAAAGCAGCCAGTCAGAGACTTCTGTGCTTCCTTTGTTGCTGTGGCAACCAACAAAATTGGCCACCGCTAGGAAATAAATTCACTTTATTTGTGATTTATTGATTACTTTTTTATAAATTGAGGCAGCAGAACTGAATTTTTAAGCACTTGATGGAGAACTCACTAGTTGTGGACAAGTAAAAGCTAAATTTGTCAGCGTACAATGTGCACTTATGCTTAATCCACTTACACCATTGTCATGAAGATTCTGAAATTCAACAATTTCAGAAGATTTCTTTTTTGGGATTTGTTCATTTTATGAAGACAATGGAATCCATCTTTGTAAGAGCATGGCTGTGACCAGTTCTGCAGTTTAACATGCATCATGAATCTCACTTAGACATTTAGGACCTTTCTCAAGATATTGGCAAATGTGCCTAGCAGCAAGCATTGACTGCAGAGACATAAAGTCTCCCAGCACTGGGCTATGCAATGGAATTGTGGTCTTTAGAGTGGTGTTGTAGTGGTGTTTGTGGTTCAGAACAAATCATCCAACATCAGTACATGACCCTCAGTATTGCTCTTCTGGCTGAATTCAGTTAAATCCCTGCAATAAAAAAATCCCTCAGTGAATGTTGTTGTGTGTAAATATGTTGATATTTTTTCCCCTCTATATTCATGCATTCATTATTTTTAATGAATAAATGCACCTAAACCCCCTTTAGCCAACATTTTACAATAGTGAATTATTAGTGAATGAATAGATGTAAAACATTCCACATGATTTTTTTTACATGAGATCCAGTGTAAAGCATGCAGAATTGCAGAAGTGAGGTATAAATAGTTCAGTCATATCAAGTCAGATCAGTAGAAGACACGGGGATCACCCCTGTCAAACCTGAGAAAGGAAAGAGTATGCATGTGTAAAAAAACTGCCACTTCTGCACTTCTGCCACTACCTGAAATGAGGACATGTCAAACCTTGTGGTTAATAGAAACCAGTGAGGCGTACTGAAGTGTAATTCATGCTTAGAGAAACCATTAATGGTACACGCTGTACACATGCATCTCTGGACAAGCTGAGAGAGATTATTTATATGTCTTTATTTATCTGACAGATCCCTACATGTAGATGCTAAAAAATGGGTTTGGGCTTTAAAATCACATCTGTTAACTCATGTGTACCTGAGTAGGGCTGCACTCTGCTCCAGGTGCAGAAGTGCAGCTGCTCTGTAATATTGTATGAAGACACCCTATCTGATTCATAAGTGCTGTATGATACAAGCAGTTTAAACAATAGGTTAATGGCTGAACACAGCAATGTGGTAAAAAAAAGAGAGAGAGAGAGAGAGAGAGAGAGAGAGAGAGAGAGAGAGAGACCTGCTCATTTATATATATATAAATGAGATCATTAAAATTGTTTCTTTTATGTCATATCATGTCTCGCTTATCACATCCTCATCTTTCTCTCAAATATAGATTCCTCGAAGAAGCTGAAAGATGTTTTGGAGGAGTTTCATGGAAATGGTGTGCTCTCGAAATACAACCCCGAGCAGGTATGTTCCCTCAGCACAGAGAAGAGCTTTGAGCTCACTTGATTAAATGCATTGTGAAAAAAAAGACTGTGTAGCCTTTGGCTGTGACATGGCAGAACACCAGTGCAGCCTTCAGACCAATGGTCATTATTGGAAATGCTTAGTCATCTGCCTTCAGGAGGCAGAGGTGCCTTGTCCCCACATTGACAAACTCCACAAAGCCCGTGCATCATGCTGCCTTGAAAACAAAGACTAGCAGGCAGGGGCATTTATAATTTTCTTTATGGAGTGTCACCATTATATTTCTCTGCCTCCTTCTTACTTGACATAAATAACAAGTTCGTCTGGGTTTGGCGCCACTGAGTGTGACCCAGAGCCTTGGCTAGATCGATATGGACTTGGTACTGGTGCAGTCAGTGGGTCTACAGTCAGCGCCGACTGGACTGGTGGGGCCACTGGCTGCTCATCATTGTCAGATTGTGACTACCTGTAAATCATACAGAGAGTAGAAATGGCTCCAAATGTTGGTGACATGCCATCAGTGCCTGGAAGCTCACCTCCTACTGGTGATAACACTTTATATCTCTGTGATGGATGAGCCATGACTGACTTAATGCTGCTGGGTTGTAAATATGAAGTGCAGAGGAGTTCGTAGAGCTGTTCACAGCTGCTGCCATGACAAGGAACCAAACACAGCAAAAAGATAGCAATAAGATAGATCTTTATCATAGTGAAGAGCATTTTTCCAGTCAGTATATCTTTGGGACAGATGAGTTTACAAAGTAAAAGTGTTCTAAGTTTAGAGGAATCCTTGAATTACTCTGCTCTTACTCTGTATTATTATGACCAGTTTTTTTTGAGTGCCATGTTTTGGTCTAAATACAATACTTAATACAATGCAATACATTAGAGCCGAGGATTTATATAAAACATATTATCCAGGTTTAATAATAATATGACGCTGTTCTCTGAGTAAGGTTAAGTAAATGGTCAGATGTTATTTTAATAGGTACATTGTTCATTTTATGGGGGGAAAAAGCCCGTCTGAAAGTGTTTTGGACTTGTGAACTTCAAATAGGAAGTTCCTGTTGTTGCCATCATCATTTTACTGCCATTCACTGTAACAAATGACCTTACTCATAGTGAAAGGTTAGTGCAGCACAGTCCAATACTTTTGAGATATGTAGTATATATTTAGTTTTAACCCTTTAAACCCTTTAAGTTTTAATCCTAAACGATCAAGTAATTTCCCAAAAGACTAATTTGTTAATATTGGTATGATTTTGACATTTACAGTTTGCGCATATGACTTTGATTTTGTATTACAGTTGATGCATTAGGAACTCAGTGTTCATGGCAGTTTTTTTAGTTTGCTTGCTTGTTTTAACAAATTAACACATATTTGTTTATTGTTTATTGTTAATTGTTTACCCCTTAATCTGAGTTACCTTAAACATCTGTATGTATCCTTTTTGGTGCATGCAGTGCACGGATAATCTACCAGGAAGCAGAAAACATGGATCAGATTTTTTCTTTCTTATTTATGTAATTATTATTTATTCAATATATTACATATTATCATATAGATATTATTTTAGATAATCAATTATTTAATTACCACACATTTTAAAGTATAGTTTATTGTGAACTGGCAGAGAGAAAATGGTGCTGGTCTTTTCTTGGGGAGGTTTTTCCGACTATTTTTCCTGTTGAGTCCTGGAATTTAAATTGTCCCAAATTTAATTTGTCCCAGTTGACGTCAGATCATCCAACGATTCAAATCACAGTTAGCAACAGTGTTTATGTCACTTAGGCTTCCCACAGCACACAGCACCCAAAACACCAACACCTGTGTTAGAATATAGGTTATCAACTAACAGTTCCTAAATTAGCCATTCCACCTTAAATGCTGCAGATGCTACAGGAATGCACCAGAATGTAACTCCACCACTAATTTAAGGTGGAAATTCAGCTTTATGCTGTGAGATAAGCACACAGCAAAGCTTCTGTGTTGTTTATTTATTTAAAAGTACATGTTAAAATGTTTATATCCATCAGATCGTGTGAACACGTGAAAAAACATTTCATGACTAAAAAAGCATTTTTCTGCCAAATACGTTATCTGATACATCCTCCCAGTTCTGAGTGGCTGCAGCTGGAGATTTGTATGTATGTGATGAATGTGATGTATATAATGAAATTTTGAATATAACAGTAGAAAATGCTTATTCTGTTACATATCTGTAGTATAAAATATTTTTGTAGATTTTTAAAACCAGTAGACAAAGGTTTTAAAGCATTTAACATTTAAACATACTCAAGTATCTAAAAGTATCTGTGTCAGATGTGAATCCATATTTACTAATATCTCTCAGAGAGTCCAAATCTCACATTGACAGCCTTCCCAAACTGTTCCTTACTCACTACCACGCTACTATGAAGTGACACTGCACAGGCAATCACACTGTATGTTTTGAAAATTGAATCAATGAAAGTTGAATTAGCGTGGGACACTCTTTGCTTAAAGGCAGAAGAAGGAAGCGCTATCACCATGGTTACAGATAGACACTTTTTTACACTCTTTTGCATAGACTATATAGAAGTAAAAGCATTTTTTTGGTTTTGTGAAAAGATCTGTTCACTATATAGTGAACTGGTGTCTGAAAACATTGTGCCAAATAATAAGTGCACTATAACAATTCCACAATGCACAGTAGTGTATAGTGTACATGGACATGGAATACCCATAAATTATTGCATTGTTTGGTTTGAAGATTTGCAAACCAAACAATGGAAGAGGAAGACCAGTGTATGCAGCTCTGATATGCAATGAATTTTGTTCCCTAAAATAGTGTATTATACGATGATATGGATTTTTGTGGGTATTAGATTATGAAGAGGACAAAACCTTTTGGCATTTATTTTGAAATTCACCAATCCCACATTCCAAAACTTTGTGGCTCTGATTGTGCGACCGGGGTAGGTATTACTCAGCGCTGTACTCCTCTCTTCTCGACCAAGCGACCGGGGGTGGGTGGGTGGTACCAATTGGGGTTGGGGACCACTGGCATAGCGCACTACATGAGCTGAATGTCGACCAAAATACATTGTGGGTGCCATTACTAAGCAACAAACAGTGGGATGAAATGGAGCCGACGACAATTGCTTATATAAGCAAATGATAGTTATGAGCCACTGGACATGAATTTCATTAATGGGAGGCTTATTTTTCTAAGCAATGTAACAGTAAGAGATTATTCCATTAACAACACAATGCGTTACTGACATTAGTTCAGAATTTAGTTAGTGATTTAAATGCATCCCAACCACTCACATTTGATTACACAACCTCATACTGATGCATGATGATGATGAAGAAGCGTTCAAATTCATTTGTGTCTTGCACTAAACTAAATACAGCGGAATCTGGAAAGTATTCACTGTGCTTCACTTTTGCATATTTTATTATGTTAAAGCCTTATTCAAAATGGATTAAATTCATTTTTACCCTCAAAATTCTACCCCACAATGACAAAGTAAGAAATCTGTGTGGAATCTTTGCAAATGTATTAAAAATAAAACACAAAAATATAACATGTACATAAGTATTCATACAGATCTAAAGAAGGGTAACAAAATATTTTTGCTGCATTGATGGGCCCAATAAGCACAGTGGCCTCCATCAACCATAAACGGAAGAAGTTTGGAACCACCAGGACTCTTCATAGTGCTGACTGCTTGGCCAAACTGTGTGATCATGGTCTTAGTCAGGGAGGTGACCAAGAACTCAATGGTCACTCTGACAGAACTCTGTGGAGAGAGAAGAACCTTCCAGAACCTTTCAATATTTTATGAGAAACAAAAATACTGAACTTTTTGGACTTATTGCCAAGCGTCATGTCTGGATGAAACCAGGCACTGCTCATCACCTAGCCAATACCATTCCTACAGTGAAGCATGGTGGTGGCAGCATAATGCTGTGGGATGTTTTTCTGCTGCAGAAACTGGGAGACTAGTCAGGGAAAGATGACTGCAATAATGTACAGAGACATCTTTGATGATAACCTGCTCCAGAGCGCTCTGGATCTCAGACAGGACAATGACCCTTAGCCCACAGCCAAGATAACAAAGGAGTGGCTTCGGGCCAACTCCGTGAATGTCCTTGAAAGGCCCAACCAGAGCCCAGACTTGAACCCAGCTGAACATTACTGGAGATATCTAAAAATGGCTGTGTACCAACATTCCCCATCCATTCTGATGGAGTATATGAGGTTCTACAAAGATGAATGGGAGAAATGTCCCAAAAATCAGGTATGCCAAGGTTGTAATTGCTGCCAAAGGTACTTCAACAAAGTAATGAGCAAAGGCTGTGAATTATGTACATGTTATATTTCTATGTTCTATTTTTCATAAATTTGCAAAGATTTCAGACAAACCTTTCTCACTTTATCATCCTGAGGTTTTGTGTGTAGAATATTGAGGGGAAAATAAATTTAAACCATTTTGAAAAAAGGCTGTAACATAAATAATGTGCAGAGAGTGAAGCACTGCGAATACATTCTGGATGTACTGTAGTTCTTGCCCATGAAGTGAAATACTGAGGGGTCACACCTTTTTTTGTGATGAGGCGGGGCAAGGACAGTTAGGAGCAGTATCAGTTTACAATGAAATAAACTGGATAGATGAGAATGATAATGAGAATAGATTTTATACATAAATATTAGTACAAGTATATAGATTCTTAGATTCTTTTTAAGTGTGATTCCTCTCTTGGAAATGTAGTTATGAAAGAATATAAAAATTAAGTTTCAGTAATAATCTTAGGATAAAATCTTGCAAAATAATATTTTATTGATTCATTCAAAGTATATTTATTTAAACTCAACATGAATCAGAAAACATAATGTACATCTTTTTTTTTGTCTTTTGAGGGAAACACAGTATTAGGGTTGGTCTCTAACCTAACTGTGTTTTCACTTGATGATAGGTGAGAGTGGTGGAATGTGGTCAGGTGTAATATTATTGTTTACTACTCTATTATTTTAAAATCAAACACAGTTTCCTCCTAGAGAACGAACATCCTGCAGGTTTCAACCCAGAACTAACATTCAACCAATCAATTTGAGAGTTCAAAATAATGCATAGTGGCTTGTGTAAAATAGTGAAATGTCTACTAAATGTTCAGAAAGTCTTATTTGTTCATATTTTCTCACTTTGTTCATATGGTTTAAGGATTGTACACTTTCCTGTGCTGCCTTATGATTTTATGCACCTTGGTACAGTCTGCCTTGTTCTGCGTGTTCTGTGTATTTGCAGAATGACATCACTCATGCTAAGAGTCTTTCCCAAATGAAGCCTAAACATGTGCATTCTTGTCTTCACTTTCAATTGACTCTGCTCACAGCTTTTCTGATTGGCTTACAAAGAGTTTTCACCACGGGTTGTGCCTTTCCAGAGCCCTCAGCATTCCTGCTGCACCTTTTCTCATTTCTCTGTTTTTCTTTCTATTTTTTCCCAATCTGTTGTAAGAAATGGAAAAGATCAGCCCCAAAAATGGAAAAGAACAGTAGGGAGGTCCAAGCCACTGAGTGGTTTCCCAGACAGCTTCCAGAGTAGAGGGGAGTATGGGATTGCATTTTGAATGAGAATGATTGATGAAGTAAAAATGAATTTTACAAAAATGGGTACTGATTGAAGATGCTAGTTATCCTAATGTTTGAATAGCCAAGCCACCAGTTTGACAACAGTTTATGGAACCCTGTGCATCCATTGCACCTTCTTTCAGTAGAATTTAATTTTTGCCTCTACCCTCTCCTCATCCCTCTGAATGCCAAACAGAAGCAAGACATTCTCAACCAAGTAAGCCAATGCCCTCTGGGTTTGCATGCTCTGTGGTTCAGTGTGTCTACATGCCCAAACATTATGTACCGGTGCCTCACTCTCATCAAAGAGTCACGCACAGGTCATACTGTCTACTAAAGTACAAAGGTCACAGTGTTTTTTTTGTCTGCCTAACTGCTTACTCTGTCATTATCTCCTTATAACCTTATGTGGTGTATTTTTGAATGATCGGTTTTATTATGTTTGCTGTTTGTCTGTTTCTTTATATTATCTGTTTCTCAAAGGTTCACTTGTTTTCATTGAATCTTATTAACACATGAAAGATCCTTCTTTGCCATATGAGCAAAAAAAGGACTGTTGGAAAAGATGATAATGAATGTTCCATTGTGCTGGTACCATGAAAATAATGGCAACAGTTCCTCAGCCCCTAACATTCTGAGATGCTCTGTTATAATTTACCCAGGCCAGATTAGATGAGTAAATGTGTGGAGTGGCAGCTATATATATATATATATTCATAAAGAACATTCGTTTGCTGGCCATTCTGCACTCCCCCTCCTCTGCCTCTCATCATATCTCTGTCTGTCCCTTGCAGCCTATTGACTATGAGGGCTTCCAGCTCTTCATGACCACCTACTTAGAGAATGACATCCCAGAGGAACTATGCCAGCACCTCTTCACCTCATTCCAGAGCAAGAACAGTGGAGGTGGCTCCCCTGATGCTCTCCACGCTGGAGCTTCATTACTGGGTAAATACACTAAAAAAAACATGTTAAATTCCCTATACCCACCAAAAGGAACAGCACTTCCAAAATTATCCCTAGATTTATTTTTACCATCTAGAATATGCATTATATTTTAAAGCCAGAAAGATTGACTGTTTACTGGTAATATTTCAGGACTGAAATTAACTGCCGTTTTGTGTAATTATCACTGCACAAAACGATAATGGAGGGGGGGTGATTTATTGAGGTAATGAAATTAAATATGAGAGTAGGATTTTTTAGCCACAGCAAACTTAGGCATTAAGCATATGATCATTTTTATAATATCATTTTTTCCCGATGGCCAGTCCATTCCTGGGTGGGCCCTATGTACAACCCCAGCTGCAAGATTTTGCCATGTTCCTGTATTATTTTAGAGTTTAGATAGGGTAGAACATCATAATTCATAGATTATGAGAGAATGATCCTGAATTTAATCTTTGGAATGGTTGTAGGAAACTTCATTCAATTTATTAAACCCTATTGAAACTGTGTAAACAGGTTGTGAACGGACTTGCACACACACCCTCATACTCAGACACACAAGCAAATTTGAAACAACATGATTAAAAAAATTAAATTGGGGAGTGTCTGGACAATCTTAGCATAGCTACAGGGGGGTTCTTGGCCAATTGCTGCTCTTTTACGTCCCCACTCTGGCACTGCATGTTAAGGCTCGCCCTAAAATTGGCAGGCTCTCAGTTTATAGTGGCTGTCGAAATAAAAGGGGCCAGATGGATGGATCTTGCCCTTTTCCATGTTTAAAGATGTTGCAGGATTTCAGTCCAAAAGCCCACCTCCTGTGTTAGGGAGGTGGTAAGCTTAGATTTGGAGTCCCCTCCCCCACTGCTTTTAGCCATTATACAGAGATGGTCAATAGTGCCATC
This sequence comes from Acestrorhynchus altus, assembly GCA_034509495.1. Taxonomy (NCBI): domain Eukaryota; kingdom Metazoa; phylum Chordata; class Actinopteri; order Characiformes; family Acestrorhynchidae; genus Acestrorhynchus; species Acestrorhynchus altus. Next base: position 19,336,845 of record CM067509.1, read on the forward strand.
TAGTGCAAAGAAATGTGAATTGGACTGCAATATTCAGTAGCTTTCCAAATATTGATGACCAAGGAATGTTATGTAGAGATCACTACTGTGGCTTAGGACAGTCACCACTGGAATGCCTCATAATTGTGACACAAATGTAATACAGTAATTTGAATCCTGCAATATACACACAGCACACAGAGTCCTCTTCTGATATTTCCTCATTTCTTTAGACATCACTGCTCACCTTGTGTCACACCTTCCTCCTATCTGACCAAACTTTGTCTGCAGAACCCAAGTCGATTGACGCAGGCATCTCTATACAGACAGAAGTGGCCTGTGCACCTATAACAGGTACCATCGTAGTGTGGCATCAGTAAACACGATAAGACATTGTTTATCAGCTGCTCTTGGCTCCAGAGACACCACATTCATCCACCTGCAGTCGCTTTGTTGCCTTTTGTGTTTGGCAGGCGTGTGTAATATTTGTTGGAAAAAATGTTGTATACTTCTCCTGCAGTATATTTATTCATGGCAGTATTGTGATTGTGCTTTCAGTGACCTGTGCCTTATAGTACAAGTGTTGTATCGTTTGTGTGCTGCCTTTGCTCTGGTACAGTGAGAGCATCAATGTTCTTCCCTTTCAGACCTTGCAGTATTGTCTCTGTCTTCTTCCCTTCTGGCAGGGATTGCCCCAGTGTCACAAAGACATTGCTCACTCCGTAATATTCTTATGTTCTCTCTTTTCCAGTTTGTTCTTTTAATTTTATGTAACTTTTTACTCCTCTTTCTCTCCTCCACTGTTTCTGTTCTTTTAGGGATGAATGGGAAGAGTATTCTGAGTGCCATGGGCCGGCACACTCCAGAGCACTCTGCAGGGATGACTCCAGGCTCAGGTGCCACCATCTCCCCCTGCTCCTCCCGTTCCTCCTCGCAACGCTCAGGCACGGGTGGGCACACTCCAGGGGCACCTCACCACTCACCCTGCACACAGCCAAAAGCACCCGTGGCCAGCAGCAGCAGTAATGCCCTGGCTCCATCCAAAACCACCAACTCCCCAAGACTCTCCCCAGGTCTGAATTCTGACATTCACACAGTTTTTTTTGTCTTTAATATTACTGTTCATATTTGGTTTGGTAATTATTTTGAAACCAATTTGTAAGTGGTATGTAGAGTGAGGATCTGATGTGTTAGCTCTCATACAGACCTTTGGGATTTTACGAGTAAAAAAAAACCAAACAATTTAATCTATGATTTGCTGCATATATTATGGTCCATTCATTTCCTCAGACAGTATTTATCTAACAATACATGTCTTGAGATGAAAGTAAACAGACATGAGTGATTATACTGTCAAAAGATACTGACATTTTCTTCAAATTTCATTGAAATTACACTGGACCCACAAAGTAAAATAAAAAAAGTATTCCAGCTTGGAAAACAGCTCAAATTCACTAGTATCCTGAAAGGAGCCTTTCAGTATTTACTGGTTTCTCCTTGGCTGATGATGCCACTGACCCAGATATTGGGTTCTAGAGGAACATAAGAAGGGAGAAGCTGTTTTCTTTCTTTATATTTATTATAAATGTTCTTGTCAATCTAATCATTACAAATAATTTCTGAGAAAGTGTTTTTTTTTTCATTATAAGCAAAAATAAAATGTAGTAAAGTGTCACAAAATGGTAATGTGTCACAAAAGTTTTGATCAAAATATGGTCAAATTCATAATAATATGTTATATTTATATTTTTATGTCTCAAATGAAGTCAAATTTGAGTAGCTTAGGATCTGAAAATAGCAATATCTGTCATGTGACTGTCTCTTATAAATACTGCGAGAACATTCCACAAAATTGGCCTGGTGTTCTAAAGGTTAATTGACACACAATTGTTGTAACTCTCAGAGCGGAATAGGTCAGAGAAAGGCGTGTCTCTGAGGAGAAGCCCATCCCCACAGAAGAATTCTGGTCTACCTTCACCTCAGGTGGTCTTCCTGAAAGATATTGTGTGCTACCTGTCCCTGCTCGAGCGAGGGACTCCAGAAGACAAGCTAGAGTGTGAGTTGTGTACTTTGTGTTTGGTCTTAAATTCTGTGGCTGTGAGATATTTCAGCTCTGAAAAATAAATTATATTGGAATGCACGTATCCCTAAGGTGTGAAACAGATTTTATTCTGCTAATAAAAATCACTTCATTGAATTAAAGACATTGGAAGTAATTGTTAAATTGTTAAAGTTTAAGAATGTAGCATTCACACCCTAGTCTGTGTATATAATGAAGAGAAACTACAGAATTAGTCCATCTTGAAAGGAATGGACTAAAAGAAAATGAAAACGTATCTCTGGACAACTTATCTCTGCCTAATCAGCCTACCAAAGTTTAGCACCACCCATTTATACTGCAGCTCTCAAGTGTGTTTCAGGCACAATATAAGTGAGTAAGAGACAACCCCTTTAATTGTAAAGAATGAAGTAAGGTTTGTAAACGATATGTGTCATGTAAATATTACGACTGTGTGTGGAAGATAGAATTACAGAAACATTGTAAAATATACAATACAACATATATGAAACAAAGAATGCAGGATAGACAAAATGCCAGCAATGTCTGGCTGAAAATTTCTTTAATGAAATGTGATTCTCTAAAGGTTGAGCCTCATCCATTTACTGTGATGGGCAGAAGGTGCCAGAACCTTCACATCTTGGCTTAGTCCAGTTCCTGACCTCACTCAGTGCTGGCAACCTTAAGCTCTGCCTGCTCTGACTACTTTAGCATGAGCAGGAGTTACATCAGTCCAGGCGTAATCTGTCTTAACGGCCACTCTTCAGGACAGCAGTGTATTTGTGTTTGTACTAATGCATCTCTTTTCTCCGTGGGTGGCCTGAGGGTGCTGTTGAAGGTGTTAGATGTTTAAAAGATGGGCTCTTTTATCTCTCACCTCTCCTTCATTTCTTGTTCTGCAGTCATGTTCCGGTTATATGACACAGATGGAAATGGCCTGCTGGATAGCTCAGTAAGTCAACTCTTCATCATACTGTAGGATGCAGCTGTTATTTTTGTTTTAACTCCTGGAACAACTGCTGGAATTAGAAAAAACTGTAAAACAAGCAGACCACTGGTATTCCAGTTTAAACAGTGTTGGGTCGTGAGTTATCTGCAATATGTATGGGTTAAAACCTAGTGTCACCACTGCAGTCTGTCATGGATTATGGAATGCACCAGCACCACTTTTCTCTTCTCTATCTAACTGATCTAGAGGTATCTGCAGAGACAGAGGGTGAGAAGTGCCTATAGACCCTGATTTTAACATTATGTATTTTAATTAGGTAACAATTCTGTAATGGTAAAGTAATAAAATGAAATATTTTTCAGAAACATGTAGCATATTTATGTGTGTTATGACTTTTTATAATTAGCTATACCTTTATTTAAATACCCTAGCATGTATTAGTATAAGTATACTCTATGAGTAATGGGATTAGAGTAGATAAAGCTGCAGAATCTCAAACATCATTTGATGATTCTGCTGATGATTCTACTGTCTACTCAGGAACTCGACCGCATTATCAATCAGATGGTCCATGTAGCAGAATATCTGGAATGGGACTCCACAGAGCTAAGACCGGTAAGCTGATTTGGACTGTGTATCACCCTGGGTGAAGGTAATTATAATATGTTACTATATAAAGGTGATTCTGGTCAATTTTGGAAGGTTTTGAAATAAACAAGAAGTCTAGTTTAATTTCCAGCTTTTTGATGGACTGATGGCCTCCAACAAGTTATCAGATCCTGCTGTCTGGATGGAAGCCATCAGACCAAAATGTTTTTAATGCAGTAAGCATATGGAGCTCAACTTTTGGGTACGGTCATATCTAAACAGTACCAGTTTGGATGTTGGATCCATCACTTCACACATAATTGCGCTTCTACTGTAGATCCTGAAGGAGATGATGGAGGAGATTGACTATGACCGGGATGGAACAGTCACACTAGAAGAGTGGATTAGAGGAGGGATGACAACCATACCTCTGCTGGTACTGCTGGGCATGGAGACGGTGAGTCAGATAATGTGTGTGTGTGTGTGTGTGTGTGTGTGTGTGTGTGTGTGTGTGTGTGTGTGTGTGTGTGTGTGTGTGTGTGTTTGTGTCTGTAACTGGGTGTGGGTTTTGTTTGTGTGTCTGCTGCTGTGGTAATCAAATGATGATACCTCTGAGACTGAGACCATGTCTGGGTTACTGATATCGCAGCTCAAGCTGGACTGAATCTAGAACACTGCTGTCTGTGCCACTGTAACTGTAAATTGAGTTTGTCTCTTCTTCTCTCACATCTTTCTGCAAACACCTGTCCTAAGAATGTACAAGAGGATGGGCAGCATGTATGGAGACTGAAGCACTTCAACAAGCCAGCGTACTGTAACTACTGTCACACAATGCTGTTAGGAGTGCGGAAACAAGGCCTTTGCTGCTCACGTAAGAGTCTGTTCAGTTCTAGATTCTGTGATGAGTGTCCTTTCTGTCCTGGTCTTTGAATACCCCATTGCCCTGTTTTGGTGCTTCTGTAGAGTGACTTCTACTTCAGAGACAATTACCCCTTTAAATCTGCCCTTGCCCTGCCTGACTGAATTTCATATCGGCCCAAATTTTGGCTCGATCCAATGATGTTTTATGTACTCCAAGTGGCGAAGTGACTGGAGAATTATTTCCCAGGCGAGCTGCGAGTGAGCTTTTTTATTGTCTCGCAATTTGAGCAGTCTTGCAAGTTGATTTCTCACAACCTGTTGCTCAAAATGTATTGCAAAACAATATTTGTGTGTGTGTGTGTGTGTGTGTGTGTGTGTTATGCCTTTTTTGCCATGTTGCAGCGTGTCACTCATTCCAACTACTTTTTACAGTGCAAGCAGATAAATCACAGGCTTTGTCCAAACACAATGAATGAAGGTGTATGCCTGGTTGTTGAGATGAGAAAGCACATATTTCCATAACTCAATATGTGTGTCTGGGAGCTCCAGGACCATGGTTGAAGAACACAATTTATGAATCAAAATGTTAAATATGCATTAACAAGTGTGTTGATATTTATTTATTAATTAATGCAGAGTTCTCCTTTAAATCTCCTCATTATGCACCAATTGAGTAAAAAGGTGATTCATTCTAATTTAGTTTAATCCCAGTGAATAGGCAATGTTTAGTTGGCAATTGATGACAAAGCATATTTACAGTATACTTTTTAACATTAAGAACTGTTTGAAAATCCTGATATATATTCATCCATTTTAATGCAGATTTGATTAGCCTTTTTAAATTGGAGTGCTTAATAGATTATACATTTGTATGTTGTGACATATGCAAAATGTTAGAGGTGCTCTTAAATTCTTTCTTTCATCATTGGCAGTATGCAAGTACACAGTCCATGAGCGCTGTGTGTCCAAAGACATTGCTGCCTGCATCAGCACCTATGCCAAGTCTCGCAGACACACCAACGTGAGTACACCCACTATACATACATACATATATATATATATATATAATGTGCCACAATTATTAGTTATATATATATATATATATATATATATATATATATATATATATATATATACACAGAATTGTAGAATATTCCCAATGTTTTTTGCAATACAAAAAAAGGTTCTCACAGAGACAACTGTTGTTAATAACCTATGATTCCAATGGTTAATCATGCAAACAATCCTCTCAGGACTGCTCTTCATACTTTTGTCATACTTCTATGATGTCTGGAGTTCAAACACTGTTGCTAACCCCAAACCAATGTTCCGTAAATGTGACAGAGGGGTTATGAGAACATCCTGTGTGCAGTGACCAGTAGCTGTCTACAGAAAGAGAGAGGGATGAGGGAGATCACGCACCACTGCTTATGTAGTTAGCTTCTAATTTTGACTTGGGGATTCAATTAAAGCCTTCTGGAATCATCTCCCAGACTTGGCCTCTCCGGGATTTATACAGCTATGAAAACAATGGGTATGAAGATCCTCAATTTGTTATATATCAGAATAATTAATTGTGCATCAGCATGAAGTTGATCCTTCTTTGGGAACATTTTTGTGAGGTGCATACTGCACACTGCAGATGAGTGTTGAGGCCAGTGGCATCTGTTTACCACCTTTGCTGTATGATCATTGTGGTGTTGATGCTGTGCTCTTTTTTATTAGTTTTTTTTATTTATTTAAATATCTCTAACCATTAGAATCTGTAAATATCCTTGTAAAAACATTTTTCTTCTACTTAAGTTTATTAAGGGCAGAAGCTATATAACATTAAAGTTGCAGTACAGCTTTATGCAGCTTTAAACAGTAGGAATCAGCATAAGTGGATCTGGGAGAAAAGGGCCGTAGATTACCACAAAATTGACATATGTGTGTTTATCACTGAATAAAACCAGACTATCTGACGGAGCTCTACTATATGGACTTTTATTCTTGAAGATCTTTCAGGATATTTTGTTGTTGCTTTTAACATAACGGCCTTACTCAGGAATGTCTTGCTCACCCCTACCCTGCAACTGTTTGTGTATTCCCTCCTCCCACACATCTGAATCTGAACTCAATTCAGTTGTTCCTATGCCTGGTCCTAAAGCATGACTGAAACTCACATTTTAGTGTTTACCCATATCCCAACACACTCGATCCAACTTATTAGTTTGTTTACAAGTCCTTCTTGAGTTGCAGTTGTATTAGAGGAGCAAACTACTAAACTGTATAGGGCAGAGTATTCACCAGAACCACAATTTGGAACCACTGATCTAACTAATGAATTCTGCTAGTTTAAGATAGAAAAGAATCAACAGATTTCACATTAGCCTAATGCACGACAAGATAATTCTGGTCCTAAAGTTTCAACTTCCTACATATTTTCTGATTTCTGTGCTCTAACAGACCTACTAAGCCTTGCAATTAACAGGTAAGATAAATTACATGCAAGATAACCTATGCAGGAGTCTAGCAATCCAGGACCAGGGTTGGCTACCACTGCAGTAAAACCCTCCAGCATAGTGCTGTGGAGCAGTGGAACTCTCAGTAAAATTTCAATACTTAGGGTAAAGCTTACTTAGGGTAACACCACCTTTTCTATTGTAGAATGGTGTTATACACCAGTGTTTCTCAGCCCTGTGCTGCATGTTTTAGCATCAACACATCCCATTGCAACTTTGAAGGGTTTGATAATGAGCTAATTAGTTGAATCACTTGTGGTAGGAGCAGGGAAAGCTCTAAAATATGCAGGGTAGGGGTGCCTCCAGGACCAGGGTTAGGAAACACTGCCCTACACCACAATGGACATGTTTCACTACAGTTGGATGAAGTAATGACAGTTGGGGCTTCAAAGGGTAAACAGTCGTTACACATAATTGCGATTTTCAAGGCAATTTTTGTGAATTGTGAGTTATCATAAGTTAACCGTGATCTGTTAAAGCAATAGAACACGAAATGAAACAGACTGGACCCAAAGGCAAATGTTGTATTTCATCTCAGCTGTGCTGTCATTTACGTTAACACACAGCCTTGAGTGTTGTGTTGCTTTAATACAATACTTTGGGAAAAATTAAAGTAAGAAATGCACAAAGTGTGAACATCATGTTTAATATGTTTTAATGTTGGCAATTCTTTCCATTGAATTTTAGTTTCTTAACTAGCTGCTTGTTGCTACGTCACATTAACTCCACTCAGTCACTGCACAGCCTGCAGCTACTTTCTCAGCTCCTTACTCAGACCAAAACCTTAAACTGTTTCCCACTTACTGCATTTCTTGTCCCTTGTCTTGTATTATTGTATGTTTTGTCATGATCTCAGCCATGGGGAGAGGGCTGAGTCACATGACTGAACAAACACAAGTCTCAGAGACACACGGACAAAGGCTCAGGGCCAACATGTATTTATTCCACATAAAACACATGAAGAGAACACTTCTGGGCTTGGATCAAATTGCCTGTTCCCCCAGTCTAATCAATTCTCTGTGTCCATATGCCAAGTTTATAGAAATTGTTGTGTGGGTCCTTAAGCGGGTGGTGGTTCACAGTCGGGGTGATAAGAAACTGGGTCCGTCACATAGTCTTAATCCTCTTAATTAACTTTCACTCTTTGGCTCGGGTCATTTACATTACGTAAGGAGTATCTATTGTTATTTAATTAGCAGCACCGTTCAGCAGAATGATAAGGTGTTTGTGAAAAAACATGCTGTTGTAGCAAGATAACGCGGTTTCAGTGCTTGTATAAATTGTTGTATAAAATTGTATAATATTGATTATACCCAATATTGAATAAATATTATTGATTATATTTATATTAATTGAGTTGAATCAAATATTTATGGAGAAAGTATTTTTATAACTTTTACTTTTTGTTTAACATGGTAAACATGGGTCAATTTGACATGGGAACATTATTGCTGTTCCTTACAGTACCAGGATTTAACAGGGGGTTAATAGTTTCCTCTTTCGCTTTGCAGGCTATGCAGCATGTATGGATAGAGGGCAACTCACCAACCAAGTGTGACCGATGTCACCGTAGTATCAAGTACTACCAGGGCCTTACTGGACTTCATTGTGTTTGGTGTCAAATTACTGTAAGTAAACATTACCCTCTAGTGGCCATGTAGGGGTTGACAGAGAAGCGTAACAGGCCTGGGTGAAGAAACCGGAGTTCTGTCCTGTTAAATTAATAATCAGTATGATCAATAATTATGTTAACTTAGATTATGAAGGAGATATTTACTATAATCCTATATTTTAATTGTCTTGAGTGTTGAGGTGTTGGATAAAAGATGCTTATGACAATGTATTAAAGATGCAGAATAATTAAAGCTCATCTCTGAGGAAATAAAAAAAGTTCATGGTTTATTTTGCTTTGTAGATTACCTGTTTGATCAGAAGCAAGCTGCTGTAATATGTAACTTCTTCCTCTGGGTGGTGTAATTTCCTCTATTATCCACTGTCCTGTTAAACGGTGGAAAGTGGTGATTGAGAGCCTTGCATTCTGTGCTTACAGCGATTCCTTTCTTAATGGCTATGACTAATGGCTGCTCTGGGATGTCTGTGTCAAAGCTGAAATATTATCCCATCAATTCTCTCTCTCTCTCTCTCTCTCTCTCTCTCTCTCTCTCTCTTTCTCTCTCTCACACACACACACACACACACACACACACACACACACACGCACACGTGCATGCACACACACACACACATACCCACAACAATGCCTGCAAGGTGACACCCACAAATTCAGATTGGTATTTTTTTTACTGGTATTGCATTTATGTATGAGTCAGGGGAAAAGCATGCAGGCAGTTGTAGACCATGTCTCACTCCTGATGTCTGTTCTCATTTGCAGGTCCATAACAAGTGTGCATCTAATGTGAAGGCTGAGTGTGATGGTGGAGCACTGAAGGACCACACCCTCCTTCCTTCATATATCTGCCCAGTTGTATTGGTCAGTTCAGTCATCATTCACTTCAACTTTTGGCCTTGTTTACTAGAGGAGAACCTCTTGTTAGCTTTTATTTGATGTTCTAACTCAATTTTTTTATTCTTACTTTTCATTTTATCTGTAACTGTGTCAGTAAATACTGTTCTTGATTTTACATTATTCTCTGTTGTTATTGTTACTTGTTACAGTTAAAGTATTTTACCCTTGTTCATAAAGCATCTTGAGCTTCTACCCATGTGAAAAATGATCTATGAAGACAGTCTACTACTACTACTAGTGCACCCTAACCTCACCCTAATATTCTGCCTCTGTTGTTGGCCAGGATCGTCACTCTGTGGTAAAAAGAGGAGAAGGTGAGTCGTCCCCTAGCACCAGCCCTGATGACTCTAGCCAGTGCTTCAAGTTCACTGGAGATGGCCAAGCACTGCAGGTTAGTCATTGTAGTGCAGGCCTGAGTAGGGGGATCTCTGATTTTCATCTCAGTGGAATTTAAAGATGTACTTTAGGAACATAATCAAATTTGTGCTCATTTTAAATGTGTTTAGTTGCAATCATCAAAGCAAATCATCAAATTGTATTTCTTTAATTGTGCACTGGAATGCTTACACAGCAAACATTTAAAAGACAGAATTACACAGTGTATGTCTAAATCATCACTCTCATACCTCAGACTGCATTACGTTTTTTTAATAATCAGATTTCAGCTACAACCCAAATCTGAGCCAGTCAAGGACTTCTGAAGGCAGTAATTAGTTAGATCAGGTGGGGAGAATCAGGGATAGATCCAAAGTGCACTGGAAGGTCGCAGGTTTAGAGAGTTGGATACCACTGCTCTATGATATGCTCAGGGACAAATGAATTTGACACTCCAGGACTGGAAATGCCAACTCCTGGTACAGTACAGGGTGAGTCACAGGACACCCTTTTCCTGGAGCATTGTCTGGTAATGCTGAGCATTTAGGGTCTGGTCGATGAAAATGGGTCAGATTACACAGGTGCACCATATTCCACACCACAACATACATCACACTGCCAGTGAGGATTTTCATCACTCCAGTACGTTCTGGCGATTGGCCTCGTCACCAAAAAGAATGCTATTCAGATGTGATTTTCCTTTTTCGTTTCTGAAATAAAATGGTGTCCTTTTACTTTTGACTCACCCTGTATATATAGTAGAGCTGACAGTTGATTAAACAGATGAATTTATTACACAGTTTGCTGCAATTAATTAATTGTTTTCTGAAGGCAAATCACGCTAAACACTGCTCGTGTGTGTGTGTGTGTGTGTGTGTGTGTGTGTGTGTGTGTGTGTGTGTGTGTGAGTGAGTGAGTGAGTGAGTGAGTGAGTGAGTGTGGGACGACGGGGGGTAGTTTTAATACATTCTTAAATCTACCATTTCTGGAAATGGCGTTTTTCTCCATTTTCAGATCACTCCTCTCCCTGGGACACATCCTCTGCTGGTGCTGGTTAACCCTAAGAGTGGTGGTCGACAGGGTGAAAGGTGGGCATCTCCTCTTGTGGATTCCGTGATCCGTCACACAATCTTACAGGTCTCCCCATGTGAAACTTTTTCCACATTGCTTCCATTTATTTCAGATGTGTTGCCTGAATTAGCACCATCTAAAGACTGTACTTTGCTGGGTTGTGGAATAATAAGAATGTTATTTCATCAATTCCTGAACATTTCTCTTTCTCATCTTCTAAACCAACCATTGGTGATTAGTATTCTTTTCTCATGCCAAGCATCATCCTCCTTTTATTCCTGCTTGTCAGCAATGTCCTAAATACCATCAAAGCAAGCAGGAGGCAGCACTGCTCTTTAAGAAGGATGAATGTAGGTGTTGTTGCAGCTCTGACCGCCCACCATACATCCTCACTGCGCCAGGGGACCAGTTTGGGATCCAGCAGTAGCGTCACCATAGCAACCCACTTTTAAATACCAATAATGGCCCGATTATTCCCTATTATTAGACTTTAGCACATACAAAGACGTGTTAACTGCTCCAGATCCAAAAAAGGAACACTGTTCAGACTGTTCCTTTGATGCAAATAAGGAAATGAAGTGGTCATCGCTTGTATTTTTCCACTTCCTTCAACCTGTTCAGTACATTGAAAGCCAGATTGGTAGCTTTAGACACTTGACTTTGCCCTTATGTTCTTTGGATGGTGAGTGAATGGTGTTTTCAGTTGTTATAAGTGCTCAAATTACCCCCCTCCCCCAACATAATGAGTAATGCACAACACTAAAAGCTTTCACTGTTTCAGACTTTAAAGACTCTGCCTCTTGACTCTCTCTTCCATTCTCTATATCTTTTTCCTTCTTTTTCTCCCTGTCTCTCCCCTCCATTCTCTTTCCACCACCGTTATAAAATATGAGGCAGCAGAAACTAACTAAATTAGAAGTGAAGGGCATTATGGAGGTTTCAGTTATCATTTCATGCAGTACCTACATGTCAAGGTTACTGAAAGCTGTCTAAACAATGTGTGGAGGGCAGAAACATATTCATTGCTCTTTTTTATCTCTCCATTCTCTTGTATGTAGCTGTTGTTTTATCTCCCGAGTTCTTCTTAGTCATTGTCAATCCCCCTTTCTGTATTTTACCCATTAGGGTGTTGCGGAAGTTGCAGTACTTGCTTAACCCTAGACAGGTGTACAGTCTGGAACGTGGAGGACCTATGGTGGGGTAAGAAAACAGAAAATGGATATCCACATTAATCAAGCATCCTATAATCAAACATTTAAATCCCCCTTAACTCTGAAAATAACACTTATTCTGAATCTAAACTAAACTTCCATTTAAAAACAAAATCTAACCCTAACTCTGGTCCTAATGCTACCCATGTTGCTAATCATCCAAATTTCTCCAGATACTTTAACAATTTAAGCATTTGTATATTGAGATCTTTAAGATTTGTAAAAATTATTTGGTACTTGGGGGTTAAGGAATTTAAAGCAGTATTATGCACTGCGTTTATTTGCCCCTTGGATCTCCCATTAATGGGGAGGGTAAGACCCAAATCATACTTCATACTTCAAATATTGAGCTATGCAGACTTGGTTTTACATGTAGTTGCATTCAAAAACATGTCAAGGTGCATTTCATTAAGTAACACTAATGCAAGCTGCATTCTGAGCATCACCACAGGGGGTGCTACAGTAACAGCTTGTCAGTGTGCTTTTTCCAGTCAGCTGTCATGGAAAGCCAATTTGATTTGATGATTTGTCCTCAATTTCCCCCTTCAGAAAAGAGTGTTTTTTATCGCCACAGGAATGGATGAATGCATGTTAAGTACAGCAGAACCAAGTGCTGGTAGATCATTGATTGGGCATTGGCATTTGCGTTGGTGTCATTGAATTTGGTGGCCTAATTTACTTTTACTGGCAACGAAAGAAGCAAGTGAACTGTTGAGTAATGTTACAGGATTTTACACAAATTTGACTTAGGTTATGCAGTTCTTTTCCTGTGCAGCCCACCACAATTACACAATGCAGTGGCTAGCATTTGAGCCCAAACTGGCAATGACAGAGATGCTGTTGTCCCTATTATAAGTCAGTGGAACATTAAAAGGATTCTGAGGCTGTTATTTTTAGGTAAAATTGCTTTACATTTTGATTATAATGACATTTTATTTGTTCTATCTGCTCCTTGTAAATCTATAGACTTCATACTTTTGACTTTTACAATACACATATTTAGGTTTATTACTGATCTAAGTAAAATTTTAAATTGAAGTAGTCCTATGATACCAGGAATTCTAAAAGCAGATTTTTTTGGACACCATCTGTTCTTATGGAACCCATATTTTCCGGGGAATTGTGTGTGGCATGGAATATAGTAAAACATAACTTGATGTACCATTGTGGTACCATCAATCAAAAAATGTGACACAGAGGAGCAAATAGTGGAATGCATAATGAAAACTCTTATTTTAGCCTTCTGTCACGCTGGTGCATACTCACATACACCCTCACACATACATAGATACATACTCTGTCACACAAGCACACTTCAACTGAGTACATTCTGTACCTCTGGGTGAGTTGTGTAATAGAGCATTTCATTCAGGAAAAAATTAGGACAAAGGTATAGTCTGCACACCGGAGAGCAGTAAACCAATTCTGTCGTGGAGCCCCTCCCTCTCACACGCATCTCCGGTCACGACCAGAGCTGTGCTCATTTTGAAGTGGCTATTCACGGAGAGAACCGTGTAGAGTTGTGTGACGTAGCTTCATTCACCTTTTAAGCTCAGTACAAGTGAATTAAGAGCAGGTTAAAACTTGCACCAAATTGATGTTATGACATTAGTTTTAATGTTTATGAATTAGGATCTTCAGTAGTAATAGCAATATGATATGTGTTATAGAGGCAAGTAATTACTGATTCTGACTGATGAGGAGATACAATCTGAGATAAGCTTTTTTACTTTGAATCTGAAGGTTGATGTACTAAACTATTTGCAATTTAACTTAACAATTAGTGAAAAGTAAAACAAGAACCGCATTGCAAATAGGACCATATACCTGCACTCATTTCCTTGGAGCTTCAGTGGGCGTTTCATTCACATTTGATGTTCCAGGTTAACTGGCACAGCAGTTGGATTCCACACTGTGAAAAATCTAAAGGCAGGCAACTTATAGAGCAACACCAGTGAAATTACTGAAAAATGTAGTGAAATGGTCTGGTAGCTGTTTGTGTGTTCTTTTAATAGTGTATGACTTTATATAAAAATAATGTCTGCCTGACAGCAAATCTCAGAAAAAAGTCTGAGGATGTTGTGAGATGTGATGTGACATCAGCATGGACAGGGGGCCCAACTTAAAAATAGGGATAATGCCACAGTAGTGAAGTTGGACATAACCCTAAGCCATTAGCTAACTTAACTAATGTTGTTTGGGTAGTCTCATTCTGAAACATGACCCACCCATGATTATGTCATGATGACCAGAAGTCATTCCTCCAGAACCCTAAAGGAGTGTGGAGAAAGAGACAGGGGTAAATGGCTACAGTGTTGCTTTTAAAAATTGAATAAGTAACTGATTGCAAATTGTTTTTTAGTTCTACATTGGCCAGCATTACCTATTGAGCAACTTATAAACTGTTTATTTCCATCTGTCCATGGAGGACTTCCTATTCTCGGACTTCTGACCATGGGGAAGATTAGATTTCCTCACAAGAAGGCAGTTTAACAGTTGTATCACTCTAGAGTTGTGAAACCATGTACACTTATGTGTCTAAGAAAAACAGAAAGGAGAATTTACTCACAAATGTGTTTTTGTGTAGTTAGTTCTCAGCTATGGAGTGGTGCAACAGTCTAACTGCACATTCATCAAGTTCAAATCCAACTAAGGGCTCAGTGCTCCATTGTCAAAGACTTCCCAGTCTGAAGACATCATGTGATAGACGTTCTCCTGTACAGATACGAAAAACCATAAACACTAAAAACAGTAGTGAGCAAATGAGACAAAAGAGACACCCTCACCCACCCCAAGATCCCTACCCCCACCCATGCTACTCAACAGTGAACAAATTTGCAAACTTTTAACATTTGTGTAGATTGGTGCAGCTACAAACATCAGATGAAGATGTGTAAGGTATCTGCTCAAATCCAAGTTACTGTTTCCTGTAGGCTGTTTTTCAGGTGGCGGGAAATTACATTCGGATGATCTGGTGGGAAATAACTTCATTTGTCAGCACTGCCATCTCATTTTCACTGAAGTTGTTGACAGTCCCTCTATTTCATTGGATCTTTAAAATCCTGCTCCTTATGAGTGTGCATTCAAAAGATGATCCTCTTTTTATTTACTGCAGCTTCAGTAAATCCATCATTCAATTTCAGATGCTTTGTGTAGCAATATTGTGGTCATATCCAGGCATATTTAGAACTGTGTCTATGTACTGTATTGGATTAGCAGGGTGGCAGTTGTCATGCATGGTAGAGTTTCTACTGATTATTGTGAACCTATAATATGCTGGCTAGTTTCCATTTTGGTCACAGATAAATCTACAAAATCCAAACCAAACAGTGCAGTTGAGGAACAATTAGTGGAATGGAACTGATTAAAATCACTTTTATTTGTGTTGGGACCACATTTTCCTGATTAGTGATTCTGTCTTTCTCCCACATCCCACATGTGTAAAAATGCTGATTTGTCAGCCTGTACTGAGAGACTGCATAGAATTAATATTTTACAGCATTTTGTAGCTATTTTGCTAATGTTTTACATCCAATACTGCAGCAGCTCCCTGATGAGTGTATGTATTGGACACAAGCAGAAGTTTCCCTGAAGCTCTGAAACTGCAGTATGAATGGTTGTAAACTTCTAAACTGTTAAAAATAGTTTAACAGAACTACATGATTCCCTGAATAACCTTTTAAGGGGTGGTTCTTTAAAGAACAGTTTTAGTAAATTTTACATTTACTACATTTACTATATCTTGGTTCACAAAAATTCCATATAATGTAAAGGTTCTGTGCTAATTAAATGGCCCATAGAGAAGTGAACTTTGAGAATGTGCTTTTGAAATAATAGTGGAATATACACTCTAAGCAAAAAGGGTTTAGTACATTAGTGAATAGGCATAGTTTAGTGGAACTTGTTTGTTAAAGATTCTAGAACAAATGAGGGGTTTCACAGTGAAATTCACTGTGCACAGCAGTTTTGTTTCTTATTAAAAACTAAAACATGAAATAAAATATTCCTTTACTGCATAATTTGAGTTGCCTTAGAAATCTTTTCAAGTGCATGCAGTGCACAGACAATCCAGAAATTTGTAGTGATTACATAGACAAGGATATTTGTAATATGTTCTTCATAATAATTGACAGTAGTCCAAATAAAATTTAAAAAAGTTTTAATTTTCATATGTAACCTTATATCTGGGTGAGTGAAGTCATCACCCCTCCTGCTGAGCAGTCAGAGTCAAACCCCTGCTGCATGCAGGTCAACCATATATACAGAGCAGTAAACATGCACTGGATGGCTGCTATAGCATTTAGCCTAGAATTTAATAGACTACTCATTTACAGATAATGATAGATCTAACCACCAGCATTAGGATCAAGTTAAAATGGTCATGGTAAAATAAATGACACTTTGCTTATAAAACCACTTCAATCATCAAGTGGGGATCAAGAAAATGTAAACTAAAATATAAAGAAACAACCATTTGAAGGGCCAATATGTGCCCATTTAAGAAGCAATTACAAGACTTTATTCTTTGTCTGAATTTTCTTCTTTTGCCTCTACTATCCAGACTCAACTTCTTCCGTGATGTTCCTGACTTCCGAGTTTTGGCCTGTGGAGGGGATGGAACAGTGGGCTGGATTTTGGATTGCATTGGTAAGTTTGTATCGGTAATATCCAATAGTCTGTATATTGTATCATATGCACCTTTATATTGGTATCAGATAGATACTTCTCAAGAATTTACTTGATCAAGACATTCTAAGAAGACTTTCATTAATGATTAAAAATGGACTATAAAGGCTTTTTTGACTATGGCCAATTATTTAAATATTGAAAGTGTAATTAATTTATCAAGAAATTATTTTCTTCACTGTAGCACATTTTAGTGAAGAACTTTGCTCCTGTTTGAAACAAAGCAAACATATTCATGGCAACATTTAATGGGCCTCTTAAAGCCTATTGTTCATAAATTATAATGTCTAGGAAGTATGCTTGCTCATCTGTGACCTCTTTCATATGAGTGAATGGAAGATAACGGTGGAAGATAATGGGCTGCCTCTTTCCCTGCTGACAGACATGCTGATGTTAATGGATAAGCACTGGAGAGAAGTCTGTGTGGGTGGTGGAAGATAGTGCTTTTAAGTGCTGATTTAGAGTCAGTTTGGACGTATAACCTAATAGCTTGAGATATGCATAGTGGAGGGAGTAGACACCTGATCCTGGATCAGAGCTGTTGAGCGCTTACCCCCATGAGAGCCAGTGAGGGTCCATTAATGGACGAGCAGAGGGAAAAAGCTTTTTTATGCTTATTTGGGAGCTGCCTCTCTGTTTAGCCTTTAATGGCAAAATCTGTTGATTAGTTTATTCAGTCTGTTCCTAGATCAGCTTTCCACAGTCACATGAATTTGACAGGCTTTAGAAAATGGCTGCTGCTGAGGGTGATTAGTCAGAGAGCCCCTCTGGTTAGACAGTAAATCCTACAATGCGGAACAGGGCAAGGTCCCAAATGCAAGATCCCAACAGACCTTGTGTTGTGAGCCACAAAGGGACTGTCAGCAAATACTATTAATCCTACTGGCTCTCTGTAGCATATGAGACATTCGGCTACTGGACTAATTAAGAGAGACACAGACCCTCATGTCTGGTTTGTTTTGGCAAAACGAATCATAGCAAATAGATTTCCAGAACATTTTATAGGGTATTACTGAACAATATTGTATGATATATTTAACCTATAAATAATAAAATGCTAAATAAACACTGCTGACAGCAACACAGCCAGGGTTTTAAAATAACTAAGCACATTCATCTCACAGTCGTCTACAATCAGAAAGCTTTTGTTAAACTTTCTGTTCTCTTTTCTGTGTTCTCTTCAGATAAGGCTAATTTTGCCCGCCACCCCCCTGTTGCCATACTGCCGCTGGGCACTGGTAATGACCTGGCACGCTGCCTTCGCTGGGGTGGAGGTGAGAAAGCTCCTATTTTTGCCCATCTTCAGTGGTGGATTGTGTAGTGTGATGTTATGAGAAGTTGGGTAGGTGGGGTTGTACATATTTCTCTTAAATCAGCTTTTCTACACAAATGGCAGCTGTTTCATTCCAGTCATTCCATCCAAAAAACAGGGCTGCATGATTTTCTGTACCAGGAATGGCATGAGACAACAGCAACAGCAAGAATCAACAGCAGAATATTAGTGGATGACAAGATTGTTTGGCAATCAAAGTTGTTTCCAGTGATATTAACCAGACTTTCATTGAATATTGGTACTCTTAGGATGCTTCTCAGCCAATCACATTGCAAGGTTAGAACAAATTAGTTCTGTAGTATAATTAATTAAGCAATAATAAGTAAGAGTGCTATATTCTCACTGCTACCTTGCAGTATAGCAAAAATCTCAAATGTATAATTGTGATTATACCAAAGATCCCCTATAACCGTTTATTGTTCATTTTTAGCATGAACAGGACAGAAAAAATATTTATTTGTTGATCAACATTGCATGAGATAACTATAAAAATAATAAATATTTTAACTCTGCAGCTTCAGCATCAGCATCATATACTCTACCTGTTCCAAACCACATATAAGTGCAATGTAATCTTCATTTATGATTAAAGCAATAGAACAGGAGAGGGAGTGTATTATTGTGGAATAACAGCACAGTTATGATGAAGCATTTCATCACAGCCATGTTGTTATTTACAATAACACACAAACTCAGGGTTTAGTCACACAATAACTTCATGAGTTTCAGAGACGCACAGACAATGGCTCAGTGCCACCAAAAAGAGGAACACGTCCCTGTGCTCTGATCAGATCGCCTGTTTCTCCAGTCTAATCAAGTCTGTGTCCACATGCCTCCTGCTCAGCCAGCAAATGCCATATTGTCTTGAAGCTTTTAGTTTTGTTTTGCTCTTTTGCTGAGGATTCTTTGCATTTGACATTATTTAGTTAGCTGCGCCATTCAGAGTTGCGATACAGCTTTAAGAAAAAGGTGCTGTTGTGGCAAGATAACAGCATGGTTCGAACACTTCTCAACTAATCAGCTTATGTATGTATAACTTTGCTGCAATACATAAATACCATTACAGTTACGATAACAAATACCAATAAAATATCCAGATAAAGTATCCAAACCAGACCTTAATATGTCAGTCAGAAACAGCAGCAAATGCTTCAGCTTTTCTATTAAATCCAAAGAGCTGTTAAGTTCAGAAAAGTAACCGTTGTCATGTGTATGGTTTCTTTACTCCCAGTGAATTAATTATAACTGTGGAGTTTACAGACTGTTTATGTTTATGATTAGGGAAGGCTGTGAATACAGTAGGTCTTACTGAAAGGCAGCATATGTTGTATAACTTCTGCATGTGAGTGGACAGTAGAGAGTGTTGTAGAGGTTGAAGATTAGTTAACCTATTACATCATATTTGTGCTTCCTGTGTGAGTGAGTCATTGATCAATATTCTAGTGATTGTGACAGGGGGGGGATTTTCTGGAAAGCACTACAGAGAAGTGCTCTCCGAATGTACTTTTTTACTTTACATGACTACAGCCTGACTAGGTTAAATGTAAAAGAGTAAGTAAGAAGAGTAACTTCAGTACAGCCTTGTGTTCAGTAATTGTTGTTACTCTTAACTATCGATTTCCTCTGCAGTACACAAGTTTCAGGTGAATGTGAGTTCACCTTACTGTGCCGTTGTTCGTAGAGGAAGAATGATCTTCTTGGTGTCATCACACATGAGCAGAGGCACACAGGGTTGCCAGGAAAGTGTCAATATCACTGCTTCACTCACAGTGTGATGGCCTTCATTAAGAGATAACACCACCATCATGGTGAAGTAACACCCAGCCAGAACTAATAAAGTAATTGAGTTAAGCGGCATCCCCAACAACGTACGCCCCTCAATTCATACATACAGCACTGACTAAAAGGCCCAAGGTTGATATATTTTAAATATATTTTAAATGCCTTCACCTACAGTTCTCAATTCTAAGCATTCGTTTTATCATTCTGTTCAAAAAGACATATAGTTGCAAGAATACGTAAGTGAACCCTTAATAATTACCCACATTTCTGCATTGATTACTAATAAAATTGGCTCTGATCATTGTGTTGATCACAGTTATAGATAAACACAATCTTACTTAATGAATAACACAAACACAGACAGTTGTACTGTACTGCTGCAGAATACTTTTGCTGCTCTCTCTTTTAAGAGACAAAAGTCAACATATGTACTACATATTTACATGTACACATGTTTACCTTTACTGCATGTATTGTATTATGTCTGTGCTCTATTTTCCAGGTTATGAAGGAGGCAGTCTTCTCAAGGTCCTCAAGGACATTGAGCACAGCACAGAGGTGGTGCTGGACCGATGGAATATTGACATCATCCCTGATGACAAGGAGGAAAAAGGAGACCCTGTGCCCTACAGCATAGTCAACAACTACTTCTCCATTGGAGTGGTGAGCACAGCTTTGCACTTCTCTGACTGTTTAAATAAGTAATAGGTCGACTGTGGTCCAGGTCTAGACCCAAATCCATAACCGATAAATGGGGAATGTTTTTTTGTTTTTCCAATATAGCTTTTCTATGGTTCAGGTTAAGCAGCCCAGAAAACAGATCAAGTGTGTGCTATAAATATCTTGTAAACTCACATTACTCACAATTAGTTCTGTGCATTATCATGAAAACATTGACTTGGGTGAATGATATATACAGGCCAGGGCTCCAGAAAGTGTCATCTTGTTCCAATTGTCCCCAGGCCATAAAATGTTGCACACAGGACTGTATTAAAGATGTTTTGAGATACAACACTCTCACCCAGAAAGTATGTTGTAAAACAATAAAAAGATGTATGTGAGGAGATGAAATATGGGATTTCTTGTAATGCTTAATATGGCATATGTTTACGAAGTCCCGCCCTTCAACAAAAGAGCAAATCAGCTTGCACGAATCAGTTACACTGCAACAATATCAAGCACTAATACGCTTCCAGTAATACAGCACATTACTTTAAGATATTTAATTTAAACATAATGTTTTAATTAAATTTAGGTTAAAATAAGAAAATAATAAATGTAATCGCCACTACTACGAAGTGAGATCGAAACCATCTCTCTCACACTCTCCGCTAACACTTCTTTTTTCATTCTAAAATTTTAAAAGGCAGTGTTTTGCAGTAATGACAGATTTATCTGCTTGTAGTTTAGTTTCACATAAAATATTTGATATATACTTTGATATATACATTTCTTTGTTAAATATATGGATTAGTAATGAAAAAAGCCACTGTTAACCTTCAACAGTTTGGTCCTTCTTTTTTTTTCAATTTATTTAAAATGCATAGTTTTGAACATTGTTTACATTATGCATCTGTTTCATGCTTACTGATTAATATATTGTGGCCAAGCAAACCTTATAGCACTCAGATCCTTCATTATATACATTAAAATTCAAATGTTTTATATTCTATGTACACAAATATAAGCCGCAATCCTATATAATGCGTATACATTTTTGGCCATATATAGGATTTAACTGCTATGGTACTTCAGTATGCAGGATATGGTACTTCACTGTAAAACAAGTTAGACATTATGATGTCCTGGACCTTGGCTTGAGTAAACATTACTGAATTTGAATTAAAAACACCTGACCTAGGTGATCTAGGCAACATCCAGTTCAGCTCTAACAGGTTAAAGGATTATTTGTAAATTTTATTCAGAGGCATAAATTCTACACTACAAATGAATAGTGTTAGTGAGATGTTCTAACTGTGTTCCTGCTGTAAAATCTGAATTTGCAGTATGTCAGGTTTATACTTTTTTTATATACATTCTGAGTTTTTTCTTCTTGTTAGAAAGCATGTGATTTGGACAGACAGAAGGACAGATAGATACTTTGTTGATCCCAAGGGAAATTGAGAAATGTTATTATTTTAATTGCACCATGTAACATGGTGTTTTAAAGAAAGTGTGATTTTGATTACACATATATCTGTTTTATTGGCTAGAACAACTTCCTGTTCCCAGTATATTTGTGTATCCTTCCCAAAGGCGGTAGATGATGTTCAGATTATTTATTAAGTGTACAACATATCATTAGACGTCCATTAGGTCTAATGGGCATTTAATGGCATACTGATCAAATGTAACATTAAGGTAAGCGTCATTAAATTAATGAAATTACAACATGCCAAAACTTTTATATACAGTGTTTTTAGCAGCTCATTGAGAAAATTATTAACAGGCCTGCACTCAGTTGCTTAGCAACCATACTGATTGTAATGTTATGAGAGCCATTTGTTCACAAGTTTTGTGGCAAATGAGCAAATTGATGCTAACCAATTCATTGTGATTTGCAGTCTTCTGTCATTTTAATAACAAACTGCTTCTATTGAGCAAAGTTGAAAGATTTCATGTCTTTACAGCCATGTACTGATCAGATTGATGGAGTTAAAATTCCTCTGTGCTCTCTAGTATTTAATGTTTGTGTATGGTGCATAATAATGTTACAATGCAAGCAAAATGATACTTAAAAGGTTTAGTTGGTTTTTAAAAATGTAAAATTTAGAATCTGCAAACTGTGCAGATGGAAAAGAAGGTTAGAGGAGCATCATCTCAGGAGTGGGCAAACCTTCTCTTGGAGTGCCAAACCCTGCACCTGATTGTGGTCTTCTATGCTGAAGCACATCTGATCCAATTCACCTGTTAATTGCCAGGTTTGGTAGGTCTGTTAGAGCAGAGAGATCAGTAAACTGTGCAGGAAGGTGGTATTACAAGATCAGTGTTGCCTACCCCTGCATCAGTATTTGAGTGTGGTATGATGAGAACATTATATAGCTCTTTATGTCAAATGTTTCATTAAAACATCTGCAAATTTATAAACTCTGCAAACATACAATAAACCACACTTCTTCCAGGTGAGGATATTATTAATCTATGACATTAAAGGCCTTCGTAGTTTTTTTTTGTTTTTTGTTTTTTTTTTTTAGAATGATCTCTTTGTAAAGTAATCATATTTTAACATGTTTTCTCACATGGACAATATTTATTGAGCTACACATACAGAAGTAGTGTCTCTCCATGTGACAAGCTCTTGAAATGGCAGAAGTATGTGGAGAAGCATTGTCCTGTTGGAACAGTGCACCAGATTGTGTGTTTAGTGTGTGTTTGATCTGGCATTGTACAAAATTTCATCCTACACCGTGACACCAGGCCTTCTGGACATGTGACATGACAACATACATCATTGAGAATTTTAACTGTAAATTTAAGTGTGGCTGTTTTAGGCTGGGATAACAGTTTGCAGATTTCCCATAAACTAGGTTAACTATGAATGTAATTGGATGTTGGTTTACATTGTGCTCTTGAGAATATTGAATGTTGTCTAGTTCAACAGAAATAGCCCTGAAAATCTAGAAACGTTATTGAATAATGCCCTGTAATGCTAAAAAAGGTTTCTTTTTTAAACCTCATTCTGGAGTGCCCTTCATGTTACAGTTTCAAAGTTGTCCTTGTTCTACCACCTCTGAGACAATTCAGCAGTTAATGACCAAACCCTTAATGAGGCTAAAATAAGATGTGTTAGAGCAGGAAAATTGGTAGATGGCTAATGTTTCACTCTCTCACAGTATCTGCTCTGTTCCTATGAACCCCCTTTTGTTTAGACAATGATAAATTTTTGTTTCATTTATAGACCAGCACTCTATTAATAGTGGGTCTTTCATTTTGGAAAAATGTCCAAATTCTATTCTAATCTGCTTCATCCCAGGTGTGTTGGTTACACGCTGTTTCATCTTTGTGAAGTGTGCCAGGTAGTCCTGGCCACATATAGAGTGGCCAAAAATAGGTAAGGGACCTGAAATAGGCCATCTGATATGGGTGAAATGAGTTTGTGAATCGGCAGGAGCAGACAGAGGAAGGATTAAGCAAGGTGGCGCTCCGAAAAAATCTAAATAATACAGAAACTCACAGGAATTTGACATACTGCAGTGCCATTATATAACTCAACTCAGCCTCCCACTGACTTCAGGCCCAGCTTTGTTTCCCTTAGCCATCAGCATCCACCACACTCACCAGAGTGCCAGCAGTACTCATACACTGTTATAGCTATAGCACCAAAATTAGCAGTGGGTAGATAGTGTGATCAGCTTTTTCAGGCTTATCAGCAACGTGTAAAGAATTGAAGACTCCATGTTAAGCCATGTTAGATGTTAAACAACAACAGCTTTGTTTTAATTCCAAAATGCAGGAGAACGTTAAGAAACAATGTAGAGTATTGAGGGAGGCCATCTGCAGGTGATGATGTGGGCTGGTTTGGAAAGCTTGGGTGCCAGTGAGGCCAGTGACTCTTAGTGGACAATGGCTAGTCTGTGGACACCGAGTCTTATGATGGGGGAAGGCTGTCTGTGCCAGGAGGGTCCATGCATGGCTTGGCACCAATGCCAGTTCTCACAAGCCAGAAAAAAAACCCATAAAATTAAACCACGCTTTGTCTCAATATTGTTTTGTATATCAGAGTTTTCAATAACCCAGCAGGGGAGTATCCTACATATCCATCCTAGGGGGCACCAGAGGCTCTCCTCTTCTCCTCTCTGCTTGCAGTTATTGTGCTGCGGCATGGCATGGTGTTGGAGCAGAGGGACAGGGTGATGGGAGTGCATGAGGAGAGGACAGATGGCTCCACATCGGGAGCTACTGACACCTGAGCAAACCAGTGTGGTGACTCACGCGCTGATGTAATCATTAGCAATGTTGCACTGCCTCATCGTCCCAAAAGGGAACATTTTCCTGCCACCCTCCTCTGGGGTTGCTATGGCATTAGTTGTTACTAGGCCACTATCACAAGCTTCAGGGTCGTCTGTTTCATGTTCACTTCAGTGGAGAGATTAAATTTTCAATGACCTAATCTAATAACCGATTTGTGGAAATAAAAGAACTGCTGGGGCAAAAACAGCAGCAGGGTCGTGTCCTGGCTGTCCGGCAGAAAAACAGAAAGACAGAATGTGCAGCTGAACGTCTGTTCTTTGTGATCAGATTGGTTGCTTCGGACACAGGAGAAGAATGACGTCCTTAATTGTCATGCCAGTTAAACTACAGTATTGATGTACTTATTAATAACAAGACTGGAGATGAGGTGCGCTGGTGATCATCCAACATCCTGACCTTAGAAATGCTCTTGTAACTGAATGCAATCATATCCTCACAGCAGTGCGCCAAAATCTAATACAAAGGCCCACCCCAGACAGTAAAGACAGTTGGGGAAAAAAAAGTGAATGAGCAGGTGTTCCAATACTTTGGTCCATATATTGCAGCATTTGAAATGTTTGAGGGTAGCCACTAGGGGCACATTACCTCCATAGGGCAGGGCCTTGCACAATTTCCAATATTTTTTTGTACTTCAGTTGCTGTTAATTGTTTAAATATGTGTTCAAATGCATCTTGATTTGGCTGTTGTGGCCCTCAGATTCAGAAGTAATTGTGCCATTCAATATGTATGTGTTGTTTTGTTTCAAGCCTCATGTTGATTTTTATACTGTACCTTAACACTGTCTTTTTACATCCATGTAATGAGGAACACGTCTCTAGCACGAGAATGAATATTGCACGTACAGTTTCAGCTTTACCACTAGTGGAAACAGTGGCCACTGACAGCAAGTAAACAAACCTACTTCATGAACAAGGGCTGAGCTTGGCCCACATGTGAATCGGATTTCCGAGGCATTTCTATGCAGACTTAACATGGCATGGTGATCCTACTGGAAAGTGTTTACCGCTTGAGCCAGTTCCTTTTTCCCCCTGGAAAGAATGTGTCTCAGGGAATTAGAGAGAGCAAACACACAGCGTCAGCAGACGTTAAACACCCCTCCTCATACACTGTGCCAGCACAGGCCTGCTAGTCCAGGCTTAGGAGACGAAATCTAACCTTCCTCTTCTGCCATCAACAAGTTATCTGTGGTTCTGTCCTGCCCTCCCTGGAGTGGCACTGGGAGAAGAAGGCTTCTGGCATCATGTTCTCACTGGCCTGGTATCACGTCGCCTCACTTCTCCAGTGTCACACTCACTCTTTCCTCTCGTTTATCGGATTTCAGATGAGTTCAGTGGTGGCTGTTGTTTTGTCCAAGTGTAATCTAGCAGATGTTATGTGTTCTAGTTATTGCTAGGAGTGAATGACTTTGGTGGCCAACATGTTTTTTGTTATATCAAAAGTGTTGCAATATGTTTTTGATATTGATTCTCAAAAACACAGTATTCATTTTATATTAATAGTTTACATCCAAATATTTGTGGCAGACTGTGATTCACATTGGGATCTGCTCATATCCTATTCTTCTGATTGCATTAAAAGACAAATCTGTTTTTTAATCATTTTTTATGCATTTGTGTTTTTTTATACTGACAGGTAAGCACAGTATAGTATCACTCTGATTTCAGTACTGCAATATATTGAATCATAACGATAGTGTTGTGATATTAATCACCAACTTTTTGCCAATACACAGTCATTATGGGGACTGGGATCTCTGGTCTGTTATTGGAAATACTGTTTATCATTCAGTGGCTTAGGCAGAAAGCATAGTGGATAACAACATTGCATTATGTAAGTGAAACCCGGGTTCAGATCCATATACAGGTAGATATCAATGTGCTATAACAAAAAGATTATACATGTACACACACAAACAATGCTGAATCAGTACCAATAAGAGTCTTACATTTGTTTTTTATACACTGCAATATGTATTATTGTGTAAAACTATTGCAAATAACAATATTATTATTATTATTATTATTATTATTATTATTATATTATATAAGTCAAACACTATTATTATTATTATTATTAATAATAATAATAATAATAATAATAATAATAATAATAATAATAATAATAATAATAATAATAATAATAGTGTTTGACTTATATTTACATGTTACATTAGTGCATCCCTAACTATTGCTGGAAAGACATGCTTAAGCTAAGGGGATAGCCTGCCATCAGGGAATAACCAGTCAGTGTGATAAGAATGCTTACTCTAGACTCTGTGTGTGTGTGTGTGTGTGTGTGTGTGTGTGTGTGTGTGTGTGTGTGTGTGTGTGTGTGTGCGCGTTTGGTAGTGGGTGGGGGTATAGTACTGGCACAGGCTGAAGGTCAGGGGAAGTATCAGTGACAGGAAGTGTTTGGCTGCCAGGTTCGGACCAGGTTACCGCCATAATGAATGACCGTGCTGAGTGACACCTGGACAGTCTTAAAGATAGAAGGAAGACAGTGTCTTTTCTCTCCTCGGACAAATGCGCAGACCCAAGTGCGCACAAACAGCCACTGATGCACACAAACACAGACGTGCATGCGCATGCTAGCAGGCTGTTGATGAGTCCCATATGCACCTGCTCCCTGCAGTGCTGACAGAGCCACAGATGGACACTGACACAGAGGAGACCTACAATAACCCTGTATGGCTGTGCCAATCACCGTGACCTGAATATCACCTCATTTAATACCCTTCAACCCCTCATCCTTTCAGTAGATATTCTCTCTGAGGTATAATGTGGATGGTGTCAGAAAACACTGCAATATATGTCCAAATGTTTGTGGACACCCTTTGTGTTGAATGCTTTCATCTACTTTAAGTTGCACCATTGCTGATCTAGATCCCTGTAGAGAAGAGAATACTAATAGAATAGGACTCTGTAATGGATAAAGGTGAGCTTATTGGCACCATGCCTAATGCCAGGTGTAGGACAGAGGGGTATAAAGCCTTTCAGAATTGAGCAGTAGAGCAGTGGAACAGTTCACATTCACTTATCTCTACAAACTTGGTTCTTTATGAAATCAAAAGTGTTTTGTGTACCATCACTCAAAGAGCCCTTTGTAGCACGTTTATATTGAAGAGTGCAGAGCAGATACTGTGGATGTTGTATGTTCTAGAAGAGAAGAGGGTCATGTAGGGTACATTGTGTCCCTGTCCCCTCTTCATGTCCATGTATGGGACTGGTAATGGTGATGTACCCAAAAGCAGTGGTGTCAGCTTCTTAAACTTGTCATGACATCACTCCAAAGCATTTCATATCAGCACCACGGAGCTCTGCCCGATAACATCTGTTACAGAAAAGAAAGCAGAAAAGTCTAACCTATCCCCCTGTCCCTGTCTGAGCTACTCCAACACATAGCTGGATTGTTTATCAGTGCTGTTTGTTTGGTGCCCACCATACATACGTAAGTCCAAATGAAAAGTTCAAAACAGCTTTATTTCTGCAGATGCTGGATTGGATGGTATTTGACTGTGGCTGCTGCTTCTGTGAGATGTACAGCTCATTACTAAACAAATGTCACGTACACTGCCTTGTGTCACGTAGCTTAGCTCTATGTCCTGATATTGGCCTCCATGCCCTTCTCCTATCACACACATCTAGCCATGCCCTAGATACAGCACATGGTACCCACAGCAATGGCTTGAGTTTATCAGTAAATCCATTGTGCATTTTAAGACATATGCACCATAAGGGAACTCGAAAGAGTGCATTCCAATGTTTCTATCTACCACTGCCTATCATGATGTAATCGTGAGTGGGTAATTTTATGGAAAAAGGCTACCCAAACCACATACTTATCTGACAATGTGAATCACTGATCATGACTTGCAGTGAAACATCTTTACCATGGTGTTATCACACCACAACGTGACAGCTTTGATCCGCATCCAAAACCCCCTCCGCAGCAATAATATGCTGGATATGGATAGGACAGTTTTAAGCCAGGCCCCTTATCACTGCTTAGTTCACATCATGTGAATTTCAACTACTGCTGTCCTGAGACTTCTTTCTAGCTGCTTGTGTTTTTGCTACTTATTTCAGTAATTCCCCTGGCAAATTGCTCAGTCATTAATGCAGATGGCTGATCTGTTTGTGCAATACCTGGCACTACCACAATTTGTCTTCATTTGCTTTTGCCGTTATGAAAAAATAACAGAGCACAGCGCTTTGAAAAATATGTTTAGGTAAATGTTCTGGTTAAAAACAGGACATTGTTCAGTGTTCATACATACTATACAGGCTTGATGCACACTTGATCTGCTTGAATGGGGTATTGCAGCTACAGTTGAGAAGAATCTGATGTTCTTGAGCAGGACTTGAAACCGTGTTAATATATAAAATTCAGTGGCAAGCATTTTGCAGTGGCTTTGAATGTGGCCATGCAATATCAGATAAGACAAACAGAAATGTAGATTGAGTAGAGGTGAACACTACCACTCTGTCATCATTTACAACAGGAATGTCAAACATGGCGTGACAATGATGGCAAGATTGCATTGGCAATTTTGTACCACTTGTAACATTGAGTTTAGACCACGTCTTAAACTCACACTCTTCCTAAATAGCAATTAAACAGATGCTGTCAAAACCGTCATTTCACCTGGAGGGCAGGACAACGCCAGACAGTTGAAGACAGTGGCAGAACATAGTTACTGACACCTGTGTTTTTACCACAGCAACCCATGCAGATTTGTGCAAATCTGACCTGATCACACATAAATAACAGTGTAGGCAGTCATCTCTACATATCTGATTTAAGAAACCAATTCAATGGATGGCAGTCATGAGGAAGGTTTTTAGTGGTGGGATAGTGAGAGGAGAGGTTTCTGTTCAAACTAAATTAGGTGTTAAAATTGAATTTGGTGAGAACATCAGATTATGAGACACTTCACCTGCTGCGTAAATGTATCCAAAGTTAGTTGGAGTTGCATTTGCATTTTATTTGGCCCAGTTAATAAAATACTGGTCACACAACTGATCAGCTGAATGCTGAAGCAATGAAATTCTTTGTATTGTTTTCTCTCACTTTTTTCATCTTAATATCACTTTTGACCATGGATGGAAGTTGTTATGTTTGATACAATGCTGATATTGTTTGTGTGTTTTTTTTTTTATTACTCAACTAAAATTACAAGGCAAGGCAGGCATGTCAAGCACTGCCACCATACTTTTATGAGTAGAGCACATATTGCATGATGTACTGCAGAATTTTATGAATCTGGCACAATATGTCTCAGCATTCTGTAAGTTGAAGGTAATACAGAGGGTGTAATGCATTCCATCACTGCTTCAGCAGCAGCTTTGTGAGCTGAGATCGATTGTCCTGCCACAGCAGTCAGTCAGGCGCTCAGCAGGCCCATGCATCAGCACTGCTCCAACTCTATTTAAAGATGTACTGCACTAGGTTTTGATTGGTGCAGGTTATGAAAACCCCATCCCCCCCACACACACACCTCAACCCCCTCAACCCATCCACCCTCTAGCAAGCTTCCTTGTCTCCCGTGTGACCGCTGGCACACCTGCAGACCTGGGCAGGAAGCCAGCACAGGTGCTAACGTAGCATGGTCCGTTCGTGGCTTCATCGGCATGCCACCAGCTATCAGACTCTGAGAATCCTGTGCTTGTTGGCTTCCTCTCTGTCTGAGAGAGTGAAACAGCGTGCAGGGTGAGATGCCACGAGCCTCTGCCGTGTCACTCGCTGTGACAGGCACTGTGTGAATGTATGCATGTGTGCAACATTATCGAGCTTGGTCCCGCTGAAGGATGTGGCAGCGTTGAGCTCTTTTGTTTTTGCACGTGTGCACGCCTAAATATAGAGGGATGGGATCTGTTACAGTTTGAAAGCTGACTTATCAATTGGCTTCTCTTCTTTCGCTCTGTTGCTTTGATTTTAATCAAGATTTAGCACTTGACACCAGAAGGTACCCTTGAGGCACCATTGCAGCAGCAACTCGGTGTGTCTGTACTCCCTGCAGTTTTGAATGTCTTTGATCAGTGGGCCTCATTCACTAGTATCCTCCTAATTTTCTTAAATTGGTTCTTGCAAAATGTCTTAAATGTCTACATCAGATTCATGATGTGTTTTTAAACTGCAGAATTAGCAGATCATTGGAAGGTGAAATTATTTTCTTTTATTTTCAGTCAATGGGGAGACAGATGTGAGTATGTGCCCTGTTTATTTAAATAACCGGGATCTATTAAAGTCTGAGCTTCCCAATGCATGAGTGTAAGTGTATCATTTCACAAGCAAAGGAGATTTCTGAGGAGCTCAGGAAAAGAGTTTCACCAGACTCATCAGACTGCAAAATATTACAGAACCTTCTCTAAAGAGTTTGGACTCAACAATCCACAGTCAGACAGTTTGTGTACAGATGGAGGAAATTTGAGAACATAATTTCCCTATCATGGTTTAGGTCTGTCTTTTTGCATCTCAGCCAGGACGGCTTGCCATCATTGATGGAACAATGACTTCTGAATTATACCAGCAAATTCTTAAGGAAATTGTCAGGACTATGAGCTGAACCTCAAGAGAAAATGGGTCATGCAGCAAGACAATGGTGAAAGAAGAATAAAATGTATGTTTTGGGCTGACCAATTCAAAGTTCTGACCATAATCCATTAAAAATATAAAGAAGCAGTTCCTGGGAGGAAACCTAGCAATAACAACGTTGAAGCTGTTGTATGGGTGAATGCACTAAATCTCTTCCAAGCTGATGTGTAGGACTAATCAGCAGTTACTGGAAATGTTCAGTTGCAGTTATTGCTGCTCAAGGGGATAACGTCAAAAACTGCCACTCACAGATATGTAATTTTCCTCAATAAATTAATTACCAAGTGTAATTTATTTTCTAACTTGGTTGGTTTGATTGTCCTTATTGACCTGAAGAACTGATGAACTAATTTAAGTTAGTTCAAAGGTCAAATGAAATATAGAATGAAATTCTAAAAGGGATGTTCAGGTGATGGAGTCACCATAATTTTTCTGTCTACTGTAGAGATCATGTCCCGCCAGTCGAGTTTGCAAATAAATCACATTAGATCCAGTTCACAGTGGATGTAGATTTTGTCTGCAGTGTTGCCCCATCATCTTCCACCTTTGTTGCAGATTACACTGTGAGAAAAGCTAATTGTTAAAGTATAGGCATTCAGAGGGGCTGATGCATGACGAAAAGCTGGAGGCTAAGGATAAATTGAAAATTTTCATCTGATAATTGCCCCTCCAGAGCCATGACTCACGACAGTGAGCTCATCTCATTAAACCAGAATTTAACATCATGACTCATTACACTATAGGTCAGTAATTGTACAGCAGGAATACTGACCATATTTGCATAATTATCACATTATAGGAGCCAAATACTGTAAGTGTCAAATTGCGTAAGTGCTTACATTGGCACTAAGTAAACAAGTATTGAAACATTAGATTGGAGTCTGTCATGATTGGAAAGGTTTATTGTTTGGAAAGGTTTATTGTTGGTTTTGAATGTCGAATGTGTCTTTATTTCTTTATAAGTATAGAATATCACATTGTTAATAAGTAAGCAGAATTGATCTATAGTTGCAATTGAAGTTTAAAATGGGCATTATTTGCTTACATTAGTAATCTATGCAGTTATGCAAAAATGGGACATCACTATAGTAATGTGGCTCAGAGTGATTAAAATGTCTTCTAAAGGCTGTACATGTTCATTCGGGCACATGTGCTGCATGTTAAAGGTTGGGTGAAGTGGGGAGAAATAGGAAGGGGGGGGTAATTAATTAGGATCTTGTCAGACAAACAATTACTGGACATATACCTTTGAAATCATTGCACTGGAAAATAGCTTCAAACAAAACATGAGGAAGACAAGTGAGAAACAAGTGAGATTATAGTAAAAATGAAAAAGAGACCAGGTTTTTGACATCATGAAAAATTATCTATCCTTTAGGTCGATAGAGAGCAAATAAACAACAATCAATCTGATCCAGAGTGTTCTGTTTTGCATTACAACACTCTTAAAAGCTGTGTCCTGCTTGTCCAACACACAGAATCGCTGGTCTGCACTGGTTTCAAACAGGATTGTTGCAGCAGTGACTGAAAATTCCCAAGAAACCTAACAGCTTGTTCCTATAGAGCTTCCATTTGAAATAATGAAACCACTCTGTGCACACGCAAGTATAGGGCTGTTTAGACCGTTTCAGCCCTTTGCTTTTCTATGTCACTGCCATGTTGTTCAACTCATCAATTCCTTGCAACCTCTTCTCTCACCCCCCTATACTTCCCCTTTACCCACGTTCCTGGAAAGCTTCACCCTTGCTGATATGATCACTTATTCATCAAGCTCACTCACTCTGTGGCCTCATTGACAGGGTTGTGTACTTTGTCCAGTCCGGCAGGCCTATCTGTTGAAACATCTTCCCTCCAGGCCACAGCAACAGGGCTCTCATCCCTCCCCTTCCTCCCCAGCTCTGTTTCTGAAACACAGGCCTGTTAATACCTGTCTAAGTCTCATTTTTTCATTCCTGGCCATGTCAAACACTGTTCTAGGGAGATGTTTCTTCATCATCGCAAATCTAAACCATGTTTAAAATGATTCTGGTTTCCGTTTTTAGGGAAGAGCTATGCTCTAATGATTGATCTTTGCTAGGGGGGCTGAGCAGACATGTCTGGGTCATGTCTGGATAGCCTTATGGTTTTATGGGCCTCAGTCCCTAGGGCACAATTTACTTTCAGTCCATAATATTTGATTTAGGGTCAAATCTTTATCTAGTAACCAGACTGTTGTGTTTCTACATATAAAATATGTACAGCTTAAATTCTGCTCTTAAATGCATCTTGTTTCTTTTTTCCACTTTAGGATGCATCAATAGCTCACAGATTCCACTTAATGAGAGAGAAACATCCTGAAAAGTTTAACAGCAGGTAAGATACCATCGTTTGTTTGTTTGTTTGTTTGTTTGTTTTAGTTAAGTATTTATATGTCTTATGTAGTTCTCTTCACGGTGCTAGTAATTGCAATCTCATTTACAGTCTCATCTGCAATCTTATCTGCCATATTTCATAATCTTCTTCAGGGAGGAGACTTCAAACTGCCTCTTACAAGTATTGGAACTTCTCACACAGTGTCATAGGCCTTCCCAATACAAGCTTTAAATGTTCCTGAAAATTTGGCCCAAACCCAAAAACCAACTCAACTCATCCTACATCACCACATTTTGAGTTTAAAAATGTATTCAAGGTTGTAAATTTTGGACAATTTCTTTAGATTCATTCATCAAATTTTGAGCACGTAAAAACAAAAAAATAACAAAACTAGTTTTAATAAAATCAATAAGATATAAAATAGTCCACTGTCCAAAATTAAATTAAAACTGGACCTGTACCCAACACAAGTTTAGGAAATGACTCCCGAACATGATATGACCTGATTGCTCACTAGGGTTGCATATCATTTTTAGATATGCAGTGGAATGAAAATTGATAGTTAATGAACATTTACATGTACATTTATTTAATACTGGTAGCAAAAATAATACAAAACAATACAACTGAACACTTATTATTATATTCAGAGTTTAAAAACCAAACAATCAGTTAATTCATGGAGAAAAAAGTAATCAGAATACTTGATCATCGAAATAATCATTAGCAGGTTACAGAATAGTTCAAAAGAGCTCCTCTCCGCATGCAGCCTTTTTAATTAAAAGGAGACCTTTTTTCATCCACTTTTATGAAGAATTTGTTGAACCAAAATATATGCCATATTTTATATATAGTATAAGCTCTCTTACTGGTGATAGTATGGTAACAGTTTTCATTGCACTTGTTGATCTTCCTCATCTGTGGAGCTACATCTCCAAGATCTGTTCAAACTCAGTTAACTTGCCTCAAGTTGTGTGTAGGAGCTCTCTTAAAGTTAAACAAGTCCTTGTTCTTCACTCACTCATCCAAAAAGCAGCATGTAGCCCCTGTCTGAACCCAGTCCCTCTCTCCTGAGTAGTGTATCTTGTAGGTTGTAATATAGCAGCACCTGCACATATACATTATATAATCTCTCTGATCTAAAGTTTTCTAAATTCAGCAATCGATTAGGCAACACTGTTTCACATGCTGTTATGATATTTGTGTTGTTTTTTTAAACAGTGCACTGTGTAGGGACTATACTATTATCAGAGTACTTGCCGATAGTCTAGTCTCCAAAAGAGTAGTGTTTCTGCACACAGCTTGTAGTTTTTGACCCAGCTTCATAGTAATATGAATTAAAACCTCATTTCACAGTTGATTCAGTCCTCCTGAACTCATTATGCCTGCTTGTGTTTTTTTGCTGCACAAACAGCTCAGAGAAATTCCAGGAAAATTGTGTTGCATTAAGTGTGAATGATTTAAGACGAAAATAATTATGTATGAATATTTCATATTTTTATCTCATTTATTTGCTTCCCAGCCAATGAGAGAAGCAAGGCCAGGGCCAAAGTCTAAGCAATAAGACACATCCTTCCTAGTGGATTGTATCAGTCTGAAGCAGTTCCTTCAATCTGAATGGGAAAAACTGTAGTTAAATCAGATGGTATATCGTCCAGCACTCCTTAAGGGCCTGACTGACAAAATTAATTGGTTACAAGAAAGACAGACTGGAGTGCAATGCAGTGAAATTTTTGTGTAATTCTTACTGGTCATGCTGTTGCATTGTACTTCTCAGCGGTAGTATATTTTAACTGTGCAATTCTCAAAGATCAATCAATGGATAAACACCACCTACCTGCCAAAATAAATCAATTGCCATTGCTTGGCTACAGTCAGTAAATGCAATCAATTTATGATGTGGAACAGTTTTTTTTGACCACCTATCATAGTGCCATTGTGCTTCTAGAGTCAGTGTGCAGCACTGGAGGAGACCGCTGATTTTCTGTCTTAAGTAAAGAGTATGTTTCCAGTTTCCCTTACATCCCATCCTTTTTTGTTCACAGTTCTAAAGTGGAGAAGAACATAAGGTCATGACCTATGTACTAATTCAGCATCCGTAAACATAAAGTCAATGTAAACGTGTTTTGCCTTTAGACCTTGAAAAATAAACTTTAACACAGGAAAACCTGATGAATCGGAACTCTTTGCTTTATTCCTCTGTGAAAGGCGTCTAGGTCAATGTCAGGCTGAGCACAATATTGCCTCGCCAACTCACTCTCTTCCTTAGCTGTGGGAGTGAAGAGCTAGAGTGAATGCTGCTTCTTAATTAAAGACAAACTTAACGGAAGGCAAACTGGTCATCTGTCCTTAAGAGATGGGCGTTCTGAGTGGGATGGTAAAAAGATAGAATCTAATTTCAACTGCTTGTCTATTATTTCCCTTTAATTGTACCACTGAATGTGCAAGGTAAAGACAGGACAAATTTGTCTCATGAGTAAGTGTCGTGGGCTGGGATGACATTAAAGAAGCAGCACATTTACATATTGTGGTGTGTGAAGGGACCACAAGCAGGAACTTTCTTGGTGAAAACCATGCCTTTAAACATCAATTTAGAACTCGGGTCTCGCTATGCCTCTGAGTCTTTCAACTATTACACTATAATAGCTCAGGCTAATCCTGTAATAGCACTTGGGGGTGACCACTATCAGCACCAAACATACGACGCATTCGTCATTTAAGAAAGAGATGCTCTGTGCCTGCAGTGCTCTTTACAGTAGCTGTTTGGAGCCTGCTTTGAAGTGGAGCTGCTGTATTGTCCCCTGATCTCATCAGCTGATGCATCTATTCAGGCATGCCATAAAAAGCCTGTGTAGCCTTTGGCAGGTCAACTTAAAAGAATTGCTCCAGAATAGGGCCTGTTTTGTTTGTAGCTGGTTCTTCTTGCTAGTTCTTCCCCTAAGGCTTCAACATGATAGACAGTAGAGTCAGTGAACTCTTCCTGTGCAAACAACTAATAACATCTCGGTTGCAATTGCATGAATTCTAGGCAGTTTCACTAGAACATTCTGAGAATTTAACTACAGAGATGGTATGAGTGTGCTGAGGTTAGTAAGGAAAAATATTAAAACAAGAACTAGCAACAAACTAAAACATATTGTTGCCGTCCAGTGAAAAATATCTCCAAATTGGTGACATTACAGGACAGGACAAAAATCCTAAATTTGAATGAAAGTTAATGTAAGATAAGAATAATTGTAGAATAACTGTAATTTCAGAGCATTTCTATTGTTTTCAATGGACAGCAAAAATAAATGCATATTAAATCCATCCTGTTTAACTTGGCATAGTTGAATAATAGTTTTAAAATGAGCTGTAAAACAGGCAAATACCAACACCCCAAAATTTTACATCTGCTCATTTTCAGCTACTTCATTAGCTCATTTTATTACCCCTAAAACTGGCATACATCCAACCCACTTGCAAAAGCTTTTCAATGTGAATGGCCAGACTGGGTACAGTCGCTTCAGCTAGCTAACAATATACTGCTCAGACTGGACCTACAGAAGGTAAATACACTGTTTAGTGAGAGTCAGGTCTGAATAATTAAACAAAAATGATTTTTTTTTGTTACCATACAAGGCTTGTCTAGGCTATGTAATGCAGCTTTAAATCATCTCAGTGATGTAAACCAGCCAATAAGACCACACCACTATTGTTCACCATTGAAGGGAAATCAGGGTTTTATTTTGAAAATAACAGGGTTGCAAATAGGCTTGTAAAACTGCAACTGAGCGTTTTTCACCCCAAGCAATGTTCCATACTTACTATTTATGGGCTATATATATTTATAGGCACTTTAAACTGTAATAACAATTATGATTGTTATAGTAACAAAAGTTTTTGTTTTGGGTTGGGTTTTTGTGTTGTTGGTGTTTGAATTGTATTTCATCTATGACAAAACTAAATGAGGGGAGGAATAAAGAGTGATATAATAGTGAGATATTTGCTCATGTCTTTTAGCAACCTAGCAAATCGCACAACCATTTATTGCTGGGATAATTTAGCATGGGGAAGCTCATCATAACGATGCAAGTCCAATTTGGAGCTGCACTCCAGTTTCAAAGCAAAAACAAGCTAAATAAACTTCCTGAAACCCATAAAAAAGTCATGTAGAATCTGTAATGGTTGGGATGGCAGTAATAAAAAGGTCTTTCTCATATGACTGAGAGAGGGCCTTATAAACAGAGCTCCATTGTAAAATGCTGAATGTTATGATTACATAAAGACAGGCCGCATTTATGAAGAGAGACCCATGTTGTTTACAGTATGACAGTGGCAGTGGCAGTGATGGCAAAGAAGCCTTTCAATCAGCTCCTAATAAGTCACACACATCCAGAGGTAGTGTGATGGAAGTGAGCAGGCTGAATTAGCTGGTTTAGCCCAGATCCTCATTATTCATGATTTATGAAACCAGATTCCTAAACTATTATGAGTGTACTGAAATGTTGCTCATGCTTTGAGAGCGAGCCAGTTTTCAACACCCTGTCTGTAATGTCTCTTTTATTGCTGCCCCTGGTTTTAGCAGAGCATTTTATGAGATTTTTGTCAAATGGCTGAAGGACAGAAAGCTGGATATGAAAGTGTTAATATATATATATATATATATTTATATTTATATTTATATATATATATATATATATTTTTTTTTTTTTTTTTTTTTTTTTTTTTTTTTTTTTTTTTTTTTTGCTAATGGTACACACTGTATCATTTAATACCTAACCCCAGAGTGAGTCACCAAACAACGGCACAGAAAGTATTGCCAGAAAAAAAAAATCTCAACACAGCATCTGCTTTAGTCTTTAGATTTAGCAAAGCAATGCATCTGTCACTCCATTGGGTTCTAATAAGGGACAAGCATAGTGGTTTAGAAGTGGAGTGAAAAGGCATTCAGAAAATGAGTGTGCTGCCAGATGGTACATGAGTGGTGGTTGCTATGGAGTTCAGCTGTTGACTGGCTGTTCATTATTGCTGCATGTCTATTAAAACCCTTTTAAATAGATATTTAAAATGTTTCACACTGATAAAAAGGATTCTGTTGGACTGATGTGTTTTTTTAACAGTGAAGTGCTGACATGATGCAGTAGAATGTGCATACCAAATCTTGGTTTATACCAAATCTTTGAGTGTGCTTGAGTTAAATCTTCTTACTATTATATTTTTATTTGGATTTGCATATCTGTATCTTTCTATTTCTATGTGCATATGCTGTATTTACCCCATTTGTGTGGTTCCACAGTCTGGTGCTTGATGTTCTTCTACTGAGAGCTTACTTCAATGAATAGTTAACTCCACAGGGAGCCTGTAGTCCAAGCACTAATGATCACACACATCACAATGGACTAAAGCTGTGTGTCCAGGCTCTCCCCCTCTTCTCCTCCTCATGGAGAAGAAGAGGAAGTTTTGGATTAGGAGGTGTCAGATTGCCCAATGGAAATAGGGGGGGAAAAAACCCTTTGTCTATTGGATTACAATAACAACAGTGACTCTGTTGACATTCAGTTTCCCAGCCAAACAATGGTGAGGAAAGAGAGGACCACTATTCAGTTTACACAGTAGCGTGTGAGAAAGTGTATAGGGTTTTTCACACCTAATCTTTTTTTCTAAATTACCTTCTCCCATTTTTTAAAGGTCCTTTGAAGTATATATATATATATATATATATATATATATATATATATATATATATATATATATATATATATATATATATATGCAATTTATGTGGAAATTTATTTAATTACTTAAGTTTGACTCTTCCACCTGTAATTTGGTTTCCTCTTATTATGTAGCAATGTAAACACAGCATCATTACTGAATAGTAGGTAGATTTATTAACAAAAATTGGATTAAATATCATTATTAACTCACATTGCACACACAGCTGCACAAGATTAGAATTGGCCATTGCTCTCCTACCTCGGTTAATCCATCTGTTTATTGGTTAAATTGATCTGTTTATCTGTTAACAGAGTTGTTGAAACTGAATATGGATGTTACATCTACGCTAGAGGGGAATAGCACCGATTGAAGAGTAAACTGTACTATTTCGATTATGTGCTATTGTGATGTGTTAGAGTAAGTAGTTAGTAGCTAGCTGGTAGCTGTATTTCCAGGACAGGCTATGGAGTGACAGGCAGTCAGTCATTTCTTATTGGAGGCAACAAGCCACAAATCTAGATTTTCTCAACTCTGCGTCAATGAATTATGACGCACTAACAGAAGTTAAATAGATTAAAAATGATAATCATTCATTTGATTGGTCCAAAGTTGTAGGCTCCCACTCTCTCTTCAAACTTTTTGTTCCAGCCTTTCAATCTAATTCCCAATAATATCAATAAAACTTAAACAATACATGCTTATATACTAGATGTGTATATTAAAAGTTGGACAGTATGCACATCCACATGTGACATCAGGAGCAGCCTCAAACAAGGCCTCAAACAGCAAACTTCATTTGAAATTGAAAATTAAATTTCTCTCATGTGAACATAGGGTTAGTTAGCTTTTAAGCTGTGCTTCTGTCACTATAAAGGAATGTGGTGTTTTTACTGATTAACATGTATCAAGAGCCACTTACTTTGATAGGAAGAGGCCATTTGACATGTGCCTGGGTAAATGACTCACCACTGTCCTCTACTAAAAGTAGGTGAGACAACATTGAAAATTCCACAGATATACTGTATCATGTTTGAAA
This sequence comes from Acestrorhynchus altus, assembly GCA_034509495.1. Classification (NCBI taxonomy): domain Eukaryota; kingdom Metazoa; phylum Chordata; class Actinopteri; order Characiformes; family Acestrorhynchidae; genus Acestrorhynchus; species Acestrorhynchus altus. The sequence goes on from CM067509.1 coordinate 19,377,424, forward strand.
GTCCAAATGTTTGTCACAATGTTCAGCATACATCTGTGTTCACTAGAATATATGAATAGAATATAGCTGCAAAGCAAAACATTGTTTCCATCAAAATGATAAAGTACAGAAGACTCATTGAAAAACTCGACATCATATTCAAACCGCTCATTATGTTAGATATGCTGCAAGTTGGCCTGATGAAAGCTATTGATTATTAGCAATATTATGTTTTATGCTGTCGTTAATGTGTCGTTACTGCATTGATCTCAGAAGAAGAGCGGGCTGTCAGTGTGGGGGGAAACGAGGACAGTGGCTTATTCACTGAGGCACACATGTCATTGGCAACGTAACAAACAAATATGTCATTGCCGCTTAGAGTTGGGCTGTTAATCATTAGCAGCAATATTAATGAGCAGCAGATGTACTTTGTGCAGTGATGAGGCTCTTTTTTCCAAGAACTGAAACCATATACACTATATGTCCAAACCTTTATGACACCTTTTTCAATGAACGATTCAGCTATTTTAAGTCCCACCCACATTGACATGGGCGTGCAAATGAACACACACACACACACACACACACACACACACACACACACACACACACACACACACACACACACACACAGCTTGTCTAGTCTCTGTAGAAGAGTACTGTCAATAGAATATCCCCCTCCCCAGTACTGAGCTGTGGAGCAGTGAAACTGTGTGCTTTGCAGTAGTGGTGATCTTTCCAACACTTGAGTTGAGTAGGTGTGGATGAGTCACTTAATGCAAACAAATCTACACAGCAATGCAGCACAATCTAGTATACAGCCTTCCCCGGCCAGATAACCCTTTAAAATACCCTAGATTTCAGAAGAAATAATGAATGAACAGTTTTCCCAATACGTTTGTCCTTATAGTGTATAGTCAGGCTACTTGGCTAGGCATAATGAATATAGCTCAATTCAGTGCAATTCTCAGAATTCAACAATGCCCAAGAGTCTCATATAATAATAAGAGGTACATTTGATGTACTCTGAAAATAAAACATTCTATTATAATTGAGAACACCTTCCTGTTCGCTGCTGTTCATGACCCCCTCCGCTGGTTCATTAAGGTAATAAATAGCATCAGATAGATTGAGAGCTGTTGTGATAAAGAGCCACCACTGAGTAATCATGTGACAGGCGGTGAAAGGCCAACATGGTCTCAACCCCAGCCTCTGTGAGTCTGCCCCATGCCAAGTTGCCTCATGTTAACCATATGTCTGTGTGTTTGTGCTGTTCCTGTGTGTGCCACTGCCCCATGTATGAGTACCAGTTTAACAGCTACATATATGTGTGGGTGTGTGTGAGGTGCGTATGTGTGTATGTCCCATTGTTGCACATATGTGTGTGCTCAATCCAGAAGAGTTCAGCGCTGGCTGTGTTCTGGAACCCGCTGCCTCCCTGCTGCTTCAGTTCGCGGTGCGGAGGGATAAATATATTAATTTCTCCTCCTCATTGTCGCTGACTGCTGCCAAAAGAACAGCCCGGCAGAGCCTCCCTCCTCTCTCCTGCTGCGGAGCAGGTCGTATGCGCACTGCGAGGGTCTGTTACACACTGCAGGCTACCTGAAACTAGACCTGAGTCATCCATGTGCCTTACCTTTGCACTATTGTGTGGGGCTGCAGAGATTCAAATACAAAACTTGGTTGAATTCACTCTGATTCATGCTTATATTTCGTCATGTTATTTAGATATGACAGGGCTCAGCAGTCTATCAAAAGGTTAGAACTATGATCTGAGGATTGCAGGTCTCATTGGCAAATCAGAGATAGCAGAATTGGTTGTGCTAGTTCTGGGTGGGTAAATTTCACTCTTTACCCACATCACATTGACACAAACATCTGTTCATTGTTGTATTAGAGCTGGAGCAGCTGAATGGCAGCAGTTCAAAAAAAGGTGATGGCCGATCTCATGCCATCGACAGCCAGAGTCAGAGAGAGCAAAATTGGCCATCACACTGGCACAGGCATCTGCATCGGCTGCCCAGCAATGATGCAATGGCAGCACATGAAAAAGATGCAGTGGCTGGTCTCGCATATAAAAAACCTCATCCCCAAATCCCCAATTTATCTCATAAATACTGGATGGAGCCCCATCACAGTGCCAATAAAGTCATGTTAATCTGCTTTTACAACTTTAGAATGGATTGTCCACAAACATTAGGAAATGTAGTGTATATAATTAGGGGAAAGGGCTATAAGAAGTAAAAGGAACATTATGTAGCATTAAATACCAGCCTGTATTACTTATATAATGATGTAATCCTTGGCTTTTAACTCTGAATGGAAATTTGTTGGAAACCAGTCATGTGGATGAATGATCAGTGGTCGGTGGTGGTCAATGGCTGTCAGTGTGAGTATTCATGCTTATATCCTCCCTCATCCCATCCAATCTTAAAGCCCTTTCTTCAGCCCCCCTCTTAGGGAATCTCACATCCATTCCTCATGTGTCAACTAGAGGCGCTCAGACTGCCAACTAGATTAGGGTCAATGGACACTGCATTGTGGCCAGTCATCACAGTTATCCAGGGCCAAAAGCCCATGGGTTAGCAGGTCATGGCTTTCTGAGAGGATTATAAGAGATGGTTATCTTGAGGTGGTATAAAGCACAGGTGTTTGTGTGTGTGTGTGGGGTGTTTAACAGAGGTTAGATTGACAATCTTAGCTGTGCTGGGTAGGAATACACACACACACACACATTATTCCGCTCCAGTCCCTTTATAGCATACAATAGAATAGACTGGAGCAAAATATACATGAACCTGTTGGCACTTCGCCTAATGCCAGGCATGGGCTAGAGGGGTTTAAACAGCCCAGCAATAGAGTTATGTTCTCTGGAATGATAGTGCTCCATCCATATCCTATTAGAGGTGGTGGTGATCTTCTAAAATCTGACACCAATGGACTGGTCACTGAATGCAAACAAATCACAACAGTGCTTTAAAATCTGTGAAAAACCTTCCTGAACAGTGAGACAGGTACTTCAGCAAAAGCAGTATAAACTGTTTTTAATGCCCTTGGTTTAGGAAGAAACAGTGAATGAGGAGTCCCAATACTTTTGTCAATATTGAGTTTATGTACCGGAAATCCAGCATAAAAAACAATCACCTAGAGCATTTTAGGAGCGTGTTCAGCACTTTTAACAAGGGAATTGTTATATGACGCAAACATCCACTTGATTTTCCTCCATTTCGCAATGTCACATTGAAGGTGGGAGAAAAGCACTGGCTAATTGGTTTTTTACACGAATTCTCAAGTGGAAGCTGGATAATGAGGTTAGGCAGCTTGCCCCATTGAGAACCTAAAGTGCCTAATTGTGATCTCAACATGCTCATAATCCTTTAATTTGACAGATAAAGGTAGCAAGCTGCTGATGTGTGAGGCAAAAAGGGAGTGCAGAAGGAGGTCTAAAGTACCAGTAACACCGGCTGGATGTTACACAAAATAGTGTCATGAAGTCGATGTTGGTCTATTGATCTATGTTGATCTTGATCTATAGGACAGTAGTACACTTTCTCCTTTCACTTAGGGTACTTTTTCACCTAGTCCAGACTATTGGACCTTTCACAGATCACAGTTCAGACCAAAGGACCAGAATTTGGTCTGACCTAAAGCGGTGGTCTTGGTCCAGAACTGATGTGAACTGAATTACAGGAAGTTGAGGCAGGTTGTCATCACCTATTAAATGATGGAGGATGAAAAACAACTGGTGTGTGCATGCAAAGGGGAGTCGGATTACAACACATCATGCAACATAAAGGGAACCGACTGTAATCCACCACATTCACTATGCCATGTGACACGCATGCATTTGAACACAGTCCGATTCTGGCACAATTCAGCACAACATCTGAAAGGCACTGAGAATGCACCAGCAACAGACGTGCACCCCTCTACAAACCAGTAAATGACAATTATAGGGAGACAATCCCATGTAGGTGATGACATCAGGATGTAGTAAATTTCTTTAGTGTGTTGCTAAACTGCAGTGTGAAATCAGAACTTACTGGACCAAAAGTACACAATGTAAACAAAACACAAACCTTGGTTCAAACTTTCAGGCGTGAAAATGTCCTTAGTCTGACTGACGCATGTAATGTTTATCAGGTTATAAGGATATTCCAAATTACATGGCTTCGGTTCATTCTGCTAATTTATCACCCACTTGTCTCGCAAATGACATCATGACATCATTTATACGAGTCTGTTCAGACTCTCTCAGAGCTTGTTGATTAAACAAGCATGTTGTGATTACCAGCAGCTTCGTTGTGCTGAACATTCTCCTGAGGAGGTATAGGTGTAAATTGCTCGTTTTGTTAGCAAATGGGATTCGCAACACTTTTATACAGCTTTGGGATTCAAAGTGAACCTGTGGCCCTGTGTTCCTTTTAACTGATGTCAGGTTTTGTACTCATTATGGTCTTTTGGTACCACCACACACATTGCACCAAAACGGCCCTGCCATTTCTATATCTGTTGGTTTCTGTGTCTATTCTCCTTTACACTATTCCTTTGCTGCCTCCTCTTCATGGCCTTTCAGTGCTCATGTTTGATATCACACTCAGGTTACTGTCCACTGCTCTAGTTTCCCTGTAGGAGCTGAAGCCATGTTCACTGCCACTCATATTCTCACACCTGTCTGCCCAAGCTTTCTGTGTAGCACATCAATATTTCAGTCTGCCAGAGGAAGGGCACAGGGTGGGGGGATGATCTGGCTCTGGGTTCCTTTGGCAGAGGTAGATGTATGTTTTTGGACAGGAGAGACTGTAATTGGATACTAGAGAGAGAGTGAGAGAGAGAGAGTGAGAAAGAGAGAGAGAGAGAGAGAGAGAGAGCACTGGATGTGATTCATCAAAACACTCTGCTGGTACAATTCATGTCATGTTGTATCTTCACTGTAACCAACTTAAACGTAAATATGGTTAGATTTCGTTTAGTTTTGAATTCAGCAAATACGATTTCTGCTCCTCAGCTCTAAGTCCACTAGTGGAACACAAAATGAGTGGTCATGATTTATTCCACACACATCATAAATAACAAGACCAGAACAGTTACACTGTGGCACTTTGTTGGAGATGTACCCTCCAGGCTGGAAATGAGCATGAACTTCTGTTCTCGCAGGAGGTTTGTTGTGTGCTGTAGATCAGTCGGGCTAACCTGTTTGATCTGTTGACAACCCAAGGCAGTGTTCCTTCCATTGTGTTTGTTGTCACACTAACATTAGTATACGGGTGTGTCAACACAAACTCGTTTGTCGCTCCAGTGACAGAGCAGCTGCTTTTTCAGAGGCACTAGATTCATTAAGTGTGATTGGAAATATAACAGTCTTTTATAATTCAGACACTTTATTGATTTCATACATTTCCACAAATTAAAACTGTATAGTCTGCCTGTCATACTTACATGTCTCTCAACACATCTTTCTTTCAGGATGAAAAACAAGCTTTGGTACTTTGAGTTTGGCACCACAGAGACCATCTCAGCCACTTGTAAGAAGCTAAATGAGACTATTGAAGTGGAGGTGAGTTCAGGTTCTAAACCCCATCAATACACTGATACATGGAGTCCCATCACCACCTGCATATGCAAAATTTCCACAAGACTTCCCCCTGGCAGAAAGTCACAATGGTAAAAGTGGATCCATGTCACATTGTTAGCTACCTTTCTAAACGCCCCTGGGCCTGTTGCCAGCTCTGGAGGTGTTTCTAAAGACATAAACTATGATTCATGAATGCAGAAAGGTATTCACAGCTGCAGTGGACTTCATGCTGCTTCTGCTGTGTCAGATATCTAAGCTGTGTCAAGACAAAATGCCAGAGAAGAGTCCAAAGCACACCGTTATTGCAAAGTTCTGTATGTCTAGGTGTTATTCTCAATGTGTAAACCATGGGTATCCTTATTGAATCAGCACATCTTCTTTCAGTAATGAATGACGCAAAGATATTATTGCCAGCAAGGGACATCCCTCTATCACGCCAGTTTGTCAATCAAGTATAAATACATAATTAGTCATTAAGGGGAATAAAGGGGAAGTGTTGAAAATCTCAGCACATCCACCCACAGCAATCTTCACATAGAAACTTCCACATACAGGATCATTAAGTTGGAAGTACCTTTAAATATGTTGGGATTTTTTGACTCAACTGTTTATCATGATGAACTGCTTATATATAGCATTTTTGGACTGTATATGTGATGATATCATATATACATATATATATATATATATATATATATATATATATATATATATATATATATATATATATATATATATATATATATATATGATATCATCACATATACAGTCCAAAAATCAGAAACCTCTATTGAAAATATTTCACAATCAGATATGTATTATTATGAGCATAACTAGATAGATACTTAAAAATCATGTTGCTCCATTGACTTATTAGGAGTCAATGTTGCTCCATTGACTTATTGGGGACAATATTATTGCTACTCTGGGCTCAACACACCCCTAACTCCACTACATAACTTTGGTGAAGCCGACAGGCAGGACAGCACACTAGAGTCATATTTGTGTAAAATCCAGTAATATTACTATACTGTGACAGACGAAAGGCATCTTTTATTTTGGATGTCATGTCTATATCTTTTAGTATGCAAAATACATGTTGGCTCCAATACAAGGTGGCTCCAAGTGCAAATTCTACTCTCAGACTGTAGGAGGAGCCCAGGAGCAAGAAATACCAATTTTCACATAATGCTGCTTTAAAATCCCTATTATTTTGGCTTAGTATAAAACACCATGTTTGACTTTATTGGTGGAAAATTTGGGGGTCAGACTGGTTTATGTCACTGCAGCAGGTCACAAGAGCTACATATCTAGGGCAGCATAGTGTACCATAGTATTGCTTTATTTTTAGCACAGTACCAAGAACACTGCAATTATATGATTGTAGCAGTTTGAATTGAATTGTAGTATTCACCTCGCACCTGGATACATCCCCTGGTTTGGCCTAATTTATGCAAAGCCACACTTTTGAGTCCTATTTATGTGTGGTTAGCTCTGAGATTGTCCAGTTTGTTTTCAAAGGACATCGGAGAGATAAGAAGGCAAAGGCCAGTTGGCCTGCGATTTAGATACCTGCTCTCTTCCCTGGCTTTAACTTCTGCACTTGTCAAATTTGTGGTCCCTTTCAGGGGACACCTGCAAACACTGTGGTCATGAGGACTGGTTCACGTTGCAACCAATATTCCAGTAACTGTTCTCAGAGAAATGGCTTAAAGGTCTTTTCGATTGAAAGATAAGTTTGAGGGCTTTGGTATGTCATGCTTATTATTCAGCTATACTACAGAAAATACAGTTTTCCATTCTAGGACACCTTTAATGAGAGAATGCACATGAGATGGCAAGGCATCTCATGAACAGACAAAAGAAAACAAAAACATTTTTGATTTTGTTACCGTGAAATACACTGTTGCCCCCCCTCAGTAAAATTCTCAGCAGTGTAAATTCTGAAATCATATCAACTCTTCATAAAAATTGAGGACATGAGCTAATTTAAAAAAGAGTGAAACAAATTACAGTGGATAAAGGAGGAGATGTTTACATGTTGCCATCTTCTGACATCTAATCTGGTTTCTTTTATGGTTATGAATGCAATGTAAAAGCACTGCCACAGCTTACTGATATTATTGTTGCAATTGCTGTGATGATGTGGTTCTTCGTTCTGTAAAGAACCCGGAGGAGCCTTTCAGAGGACAAAAAGGATTTTGATATTTCCATGGCTGCATTCAGAACTTTGTGATCAACAGGAACCTCTTAAACCATGGAGGAGTTCTCTGAAAACCCAAACAGTTGAATAGTGCAGACGAGAGCAGTCTTCACACAGAGCTTGTGTTTTTTGCCATACTGTGTGGGTTCTCATGTACACTGAAGCATCTCATTATGTCGTAAATGTGTCAGCTCTAAGCCTTTTTAAGTCTGTGTACTTTTCCAACACTGACACTCAGAGTTTAAACATGGTGGTCAATGACATTATACAGTGCTGTCAAGCATTTTTATTTTTAGGATCTTCTGTTGAGGCATTTTGGTTAACTTCATTTTGGATTAGGATTGTTTATCCTGTGGAATTATTTTTAAATGATAATTTTATCATTGTATTCTCTTTTTATTCACTCTCAATCACACACGTCAGTCTTAACAGTTATCACAAAAAGAATACTTTCTAAAAAAAATACTTTTTAATTTTAGTTTTAGTAGCAGCTGCATGTTCAACACATATACAGGCTATAGATTACACTACATAGTGACTCGGTCCAGTTGCCACTATGGCGTCCACACTAGATAGAAACTAGCCTTTGGTCTGTGATTTTAACAGAGCCTGCTATAGATAACAATGTTTTAAATCAACCACCCGAGGTATCTGTACCAGTGATTTACCGTACTGTAGCACATCTCCAAACTCAACACACAAGTGCCTTTATTGGTACATGGAGAGGACATTGATGGGCTCACAGAATGCATTACAGGTTACATTACTTTTCGTGTGGAACAAGACACCAGTGACCATCAGTGGGGGGGTCAGAATGGTCACTGAGGAGGACACACAAGGTCATTTTTACATGTGGCCATTAAACTCTATAACTCCTCCCTTAATGGGTGACCACTACAAACCACTATGGTTCACTTGTGCAATTTGTTAATTTCAGTTTTCTCTGCAATAAAGCCAAATGTTCATATTTATTTATTATCATAGCCATTGGCTATTTTCATAAATATTTTAACATGTTTCTATTTCCAAAGAGTTTATTCTGCTGATTCACAGTATTTATTCAGCTTATTCTATTTACTACCCGTTTTTTATTTGTATTATTTTTATGTATGTATTATATATAATTCTTTTTTCAATATATATATATATATATATATATATATATATGTGTGTGTGTGTGTGTGTGTGTGTGTGTATGTGTGTGTGTGTGTGTGTGTGTGTGTAATTTGAATCAGTTCATTGTACATGTCATAAATTTGTATTGAATGTGGGCTCCAAGTGCCTCAGTGGTCCAGTGCATTAGCACTATGAGCAGAATTGACCATGCTGTCTCTGGGTGGGTAGACAAGAGTGATGCTGGTTGGTACTTACATTGTCTGTTAGCTGTTACATCGCAGCTGGGGACCCAACATTTTTCTCTGAGGTTCCTGTTGGCCGCTTGCAGTTCAAAAAGATCCGGTGGCTGGCTTCACATGGAGGCGGCATGTGCTTGTCTTCACCCTCCTAGTGTTGTCATATGTGATAGGGGGTTGGGTAATTGGCAGTTCTAATTTGGGGGGAAATTGAAATAAATTATTTTAAAAAAAATCTTATTGAACATAAAATAACAAAATACAATGTTAAAGTTGACTTACCTCCAGTGTTGAAGCTAACCCTGGCCAATAAAAGTTTTTGGCCCAGCATCATTGTCTGAGAGGCTCTTAGTACGGAAAAACAAAAAGGACAAGAGAAAGTTATTCATACAATACCTCATCCACTTTGTATTTGTGAATAGAAAATGTTCCAGCACAAGATTGACGTTTTTTTTCTTTCAGTGTGACGGCATCATCCTGGACCTCAGCAACACGTCTCTGGAGGGCATTGCTGTGCTCAATATCCCAAGCATGCATGGCGGCTCCAACCTGTGGGGTGAGACCAAAAGGAGACGCAACTACAACCGCATGAGCAAGAAAGTACCAGAGAGAGTGCCTGCCAGCACTGTCACTGACGCCAAGGAGCTCAAATTCTGCATGCAGGGTAAGTCAGGCCCTAGGAACATTTCTGTCCTTCTGCATTATTATGTGAGAACGAATGGAGCTGTTTTACATGGGAGAAGCATTAGTCCACTAGTTTTCCTGAAACTCTACATTTCCACTGCTGGAATGCATTTGAGATAATGAGTGGTTTAGATGAAACCAGATTTCTAGTCCAACATCAAACTGTTGTTTCTCTCCATGGATGCCATTTGGAGCTGCTTAATGTGCAGTATCACTAGTGGCTCCACTGACTCACTGATTGTGACGATAGCAGCAGATAGCAGCAGCTCTTTGGCTGCTTTAATGAGCGAGGTTAGCTTGTGCATAACTCTCTGCTGCTCCCTAGTCTCACTGGTGTTTTGAGACTTTCCTTCATTAGCGTTGCAGGCTTAATGAGGCCATGCAGGGCTGTTAGCAATGTTAATCGTTATTTAGGGATCTGGGCCAGAGGCTGGCTGACAGTAACAAGCCACAGCTTCTCTCATTGTCATAGATGCTGGCATCCCCAGCATATCGTGCGTCCTCCGGAGAGACCATTGCTGTATACACCACTTCAAGGAGAGTTTGGTATCGAGGTGACAATACAGTAGATGACAGCTGTAACTTGTGTGAGATTGACTTCTTAACCTCACGTCCCTCCAAGGAAACTGACATCTCAACCCCTTATTTTCTGGCACACTGGACCTCCTCATACTCAGTCCATCACTATTCTATTTTCACTTCTCTTCCTCTTTCTCTGTCTCTCACTGCTGATTTCCCTCTCTCACACACACTCACTCATGACTTCATTCCTGTTTTTCTTCTGTTCACTAAGGCCTGGGGGTCTCCATGGTAACAGATTTCATGTGAGTGCAGTCACTAATGTACAGAGGAGGGGTTTGGGGTGGGGGGTGGCGGGGGTGCTGTTGCCAGTGCTGTGACTCATATCAGTAATCTTTAACTGCCCTACAGGCAGCAATACTCAATCCAGCACATAATGCAGCACGTACCAGGACACACTGCAACGCTGTAATCATGTCACTCGACTTATGCCTTCATACCTTCAAGTATCTGACTTTCAGCTTTTCATAATGCTGTGCAAGCAGAAAACTGTAGGCCCACCACTGTACTTAACATACTGAAAGGGTAAGAGAAGAAGACCAAAACAGAAGACGGAATCAGGTTGATTTCCTACAGCTTTGTAGGCAAATGATGTCTCCTTTCATGGTGGTTCCTGCAAACAGGCCACTTACAGTTTGACCATGTTGTCTCAGGTGTAAGTTGTGTCGTCTGAAACATATTCCAGATTTAAACATACACTATATGTTATATGTCCAAAAATATTTAGATACCAGGATTATCGTAGGAGCTTGAGTTCAGTTTACTTTCGGTACTTTCATTTATAGTTTGTTAGATTTTAAAACATATTTTATGTTTTATAAATTCCTTTTGACAAGATTTCTCTCAAATTCAAAATACAAATATTGCTGTTCAAAGCATTTGTTTGTACGAATTCCAACAAAGGCCAAAGAAATCAGTGTTTTTAGACCTAAACGGCGCAAATAAATCCAATTAATATTCATCAAAACACTGCTAATGTTTTAACTTGTAGATAATTCAGAAATTGTCACAGCTAATTTAAGATGCTGATTTAAGGAAAAACATTGTATGGTCTCTTGTGATGTTCAGATATTGCTCTTCACACATCACTTGCTATCTAGTCATTGAAAGCTCTGGGGCAAATTGCTGCATTTGTACACATTACTGAGAGCATGATTTCCCTAAACACATAGCTGAAGACATAGAGCTGATCCACTTCTGTTGTCATTGCAATTCTATCCATTGCTTTGTTTTTTTTTTCAGTCAAATTTTTGTTACAGTTGTTAACATTATTAATACTATGGGTTTGTGGGTAGAAAACTACTATCAACATTTGACAAGATCTTGCTTAGTGAGTCATGTCATCGGTTGTTATTAGGAACTGTCAACTGAATCTCTGTCAGATTTCCAAGATTTGTAAATTCTTCTCTAAGCAACAGTATAAAGATCCAAAATGAAAGTACTAAAGGTACATAAGGCAGGATAAGGCTGTAAGGAATGTGACAACTGCTTGAATGCTGGTAAGACAGGCAAATTCAAATATTGCTACCAAGAACTGCATAAAAATTTATTGTATACCTTCTGACTGTGAAGTATTACTTCTAAAAACATAATCTTCATAGAAGAGTCAGAAGATGGAAACTTTGCCTGATATTTTATCATAAACCACAATGTTGGACGTATGCTACAAAATATAACTTCTAACTCAATTTGCAAAGGAGAAAAAATGACTTTACTAAACCTTACCAAATGTGAAGCTTTGAGGATGTGTTGCTCTCAGTGGCATTGGTTACAATGCACGGTATTCCATCAAATAACAGCAAATTCTGGAAGCAAATATTAAACTATGTTTGAAGGCAGAGGCTGAGAAGATAATGATGTCTACAACACGGTAATGATACATAACATATCTTATTACCACTATGAACTACAGGAATTTCCCTCATGGTCCCCTTAACTGAACATCATAGAAAATGTGCACATGAGACAAGGTTTGTTTAATATTATTATTTTATGAATGACCCAAACTTTTGATTAATACTCTATACACTAATATATGTCAAAAATTAATCTCATAATAGGTTACTTTTTCCATAAAAAAGCTCAACTGCATATAAACACAATCATATATTTTATATTCATTACGCATAACGTGAAAAGCCTTGTTTTACTTGTAATCCGTGTGAATTACATCCCATTATCCCACATCCCAAATCCCATTATTAGAATATTTCATGGTATGTAAGGCATTCTGGCACTGTCAGCACATTGTAAGTTCTGGTGGAAAAGGAAATGCTTGATGCTTGATGCTTGATGCACTGACACCAGCCTCAGTCCAATCAGCTCTTCCAAGTTCTTGAATTGATTTTTCTTGACAAGCTTCTCAAGGCTGTGGTCATCCCTGTTGCTTGTACACCTTTTCTCACCACATTTCCCCGTCCATTCAACTTTTTATTAATATGATTAATATGCTTTGATACAGCACTGAGAACAGCCAGCAATTTTTTGTGACCTTCTGTGGCTTATCTTCTTTGTGGAGGGTGTCAAGTCACCAGTCTTCCCCGTGATTGCGGTTGCTTGCGCTGAACTATACATGATATTTCTACTGTTTGAATCGTAATTTGAAATGAAGTATTCAAAAGTCAAAACATGAAATTGTTTCCTTTATGTGTAATGAATATAAACTATGACAGTTTACCCATTTAAATATTTTTTGTATTATTTTTGTACTTCTGTTTTATGCAGAATGGCAGGAGGAAGTGAGAGAGAAGACACTGTATTACACAGAGTAGCTCTTAATTGGCTCTTTGTGTTGACTGTTTGTTTTCTGCACTCGTTGCCTGCCTGGGGATGAGATCATGCCTTTAAGTTTCCATTTCACCTTAATGAAATCACTAAGGTTAGCCTTTCCTTAACCAAGGTCCTGAAGTTGCATGAATTGTCTTTAATGACTTTCAGGTAAAATTATTAAAGACAGTTACAGTGGTGTCCAAATGTTTGGGCACCCCTGCTTAAAATGGCTGTTATTAGCATGTTATGATGGAGGAGAAGCATTTTCAGGTTGCTATTTCCTCTGTTCAAAATATAATTAAGAAATGGTGGTTAACAGGAAAAGCAGAGGTCAAGATAAGGTGTGGAAGACCAAGATACGTTTTATAGAATTGCTAGAAAGGCAAATCAACCCCCATTTGACTGTAAAAGACCTTCTGGAAGATTTAGCAGACTCTGGAGTTGTGTTAAATTGCACAAATATGGCCTTCTTGGAAGAGTCATCAAAGGTTAGTGTCAGACATATGCAAAAGAACATCTAAACAAGCTTGGTGCATTTTGGAAACAGGTCCTGTGAACCATGAAATTTTCTTTCTTAAAAAAGAAATGTGGCCAAAATGAGCACAGGTATGTCTGGATAAAAAAAGAAACAAAATTTCATGAAAAGAACACCTCTCTGACTGCTAAGCATGGGGGTAGATCAATCATGTTTTGAGGTTGTGTTGCAGCCAATGGCAGCGGCAACATTTTATGGGTAGAGGGAAGAATGGGATTTGACACTGATGTTTCTACTATAAACAAATACACTAGTAATGTTATTACTTATGAAATTAAGGCATCGGTTATATGGCAGGCATTATCTCCGCTCCCATGGTGCTGCATTTATCACTGTGACATGGTCAAATAGGGGCAGTGCCTCTAGCATCCTTGTCTGGTTCCCACACACTCTCTCTCCCCCTCTCTCCCTCCCTCTCTCTCTCTCTCTCTCTTTCTCTCTCTCTCTCTCTCTCTCTCTCTCTCTCTGTTTCTCTTTCTCTGCCTCACTCGAATTTTTCCTACAGTTGTCACACCCCACCCTTCCCACAAGAGATGTACCACACAGGCATATTTCAGGGTCCAGTGAGGCTCACTGTTACACATAAACACACACAAACATAGTAAGAACAGTTTGACTTCTATATCCACACTATAAGCACATGACATAAATAGAAGTCAACCACACAAGCCAGAGAGTATTGTGAGAGCATAATGACTCAGTGTATCTCCTCTAATAGCCGTTAGAGCAGCCTTGCTTTCACTTTAAGGAGTGGTTGGTATCTTTAAGAGTGTCTCAGTTGATATTAATTGAGAATGCATTTGACCTGAAAGGCGATTTTCCCATGATCTGTGACATCAGACTTGTGTTTGTGGGGCTGCTCTGTGAGAGGAGCTTTGTTTGTGAATGGCATGGGAAACAGAGGTTGGGAAAGCGGCAAGTGGTTGGGCAAGCAGGGAGCACGTGAACAGAGTGTGCTTGTAAAGAGTGAATGGGGGCAAATCATGTGACTAAAGTTGTGAATGCTCAAGCTGCACTCTTAAAAGCGAAGGCCTCTAAATGATTCTTGGCTTGGATGGAAAAATTCCTTTTAATTGGTAAAGAACTGTGTGCAGTGTGTGAAAGTTGTTTGAAAAGTTTCTTCACATTCCATTTACAACAATTATTTAAATAAATAATTGAAAGGTTTTAGGGAACCAAACGTCCTTCTTCAAAGGCAAAAACAACTCTTTCTAAAAGTCTGTATTAAATATGTCCATAGCAAATTTTCATCTCTGTCATTAAGGCTGAGTGGCAGCATCATGCTGTGGGGATGTTTTTTTTCTGCAGCAGGAAATGGGAGACTAGTCAGGATTGAGGGAAAGATGACTGCAGTGATGTACAGAGACATCCTTGATGATAACCTTCTCCAGATCGCATTGGACTGGGACAAAGATTTATCTTCCAACAGGACAACGACCCTAAGCACACAGCCAACATAACAAAGGAGTGGCTTCGGGACAACTCTGTGAATGTCCTTGGGTGGCCCATCCAGAGCCCAGACTTCTGAATCTTGTTAATCTCAGATCTGACATTTGTTTTTCGACAGCATCTAAGTTTGAGCAATCTCTGGATTCTAGCCTCTTTTAACTAGCTCAGGATATCTGAGTGAACAGCAAAGCACTTATGTAAGTCACTCTGGATAAGGGCATCTGCTAAATACCATAAATGTAATGTGAATGTGTGCAGCTAAATCACTATCTGGAGAGCAATTGGGGGTTAGGTGCCAACTCAGTCATGGATGACAGACCTGTTAATCAAACCAGCAACCTTCAAGTCAATGACATGTTGTAATATGTCTTATATGTCAATTTCTTTGTTCAGATCTTGCGACCCTGGTCTTCTGCATTAATTGCATAACAGAATCTGATTTTCTACCATGTTAACACAAACAATCTACTGCTAGTTTTTATTTCCCTCCTGCTGCCTGAGCCACTCTCTCCTCCTCTGCTGTGACTGTGCTCTGTAAACATGTGACATAGCAGAGAGGTGGTTCTGGGGATCTGTCCTCATGCCAAGCTACTGGCCGCCCCCGCACCTCCACCATGGCTCCTCCACCCTGGCCAGTTCCTCCTGACCATCTGCCATTGCTGTGAGCAGCCTGAGACACAGAGAGCAGAGCTGAGAGATGAGGGAGTCGGAAGCACAACAAATACCTGCTCACCTGCCACATGACACTGAGTCCCCCCTGCTGAATTAAGGCTGAGATTATGACTACACTGGACAAGCAGAGGAGAGTTAACGGCTTTAGAAAGCCCTGTGTTAACTCCATTAAACTACAGGCCTAATATACCATAAACCACTAAGGCTGCATGGAACCACAATCAATTATGACTCAAATATACAGTTTCAGTGAGTGCATGACGGGAAGTGCAGTAGAGACAGTCTTTCTATGCCATGTAATTAAACTGAAATCTGTTTTGTTTTGTTATTTTTTTTTTTTTTATCAACAGCAGATAATAGTAATTACAATATCACAGGTGTTCCTGCATATAACCTGTCATGTGAGCAAAAAATAGAGAATCAAATCCAATGCCCACATTTTACACTACACATCAGAACTATGGCTATGTTCAGATTGCCAGCCCAAATACAATTATTGTGTCCAGATTGATTTTTGAAACTCTGGATAACAAAAAAACAGATGAAATTTGATGTTTGCAAATTGGATTCAAACCACATTTGGAGGTGGTTTGAATTTCAATTCCAATAGTGTGTAAAAAGCATCTGGACACTTTGGTCTTTTGCATCACACACAATGCAAAAAAAGCAATGGCCACATCAAATCCAGAGTGACAATGCAAAAATTTGGCCAAAGTAGTCATGCCTGCGTCATTACCACCACCCATTCCGATGTTGATGTCTGGACATGCAAATCCAGTCCGATCACTTGCAAATAACAGTGCAGACAAATATCTCAACAGATCTGATACAAAAAACAAATCTTTGCCTGATGAGAATTTATTTTATTTATTTGTTTATTGCTCCTAGGCTCCCTCTACAATCAGGAAGTGTAATTCCCTCTTTGGAGTAATATTAGAGGGTGTTACACAAATATTATTTACAAAAGTCTACATGCTTCACCAAAGTTACATAGTGACGTTGCCGTCATGTCAAGATCAGATTTGCAACAATAGAGATGCTTTTGTGAAGTTTACGTTGTTATTTTAAGCTTAAAATGCCACATAATGTTGTTAGGATAGTAGTTTTAGCTGTGCATGTTCGTTTGCTTTGTAAGCAGCTCTGGATAGTGTCGTAGTTATGGGCTCATCTTACATGTTCCAGACAAGCACATCACTACTTACTCCAAGCAATGCCCCAGTCCCATAATTAATTATGCTACTTTGGTGCTTCTGCACAGATGCAGTGTAATTCAATCTATTCTGTTATTGCAGCCCTTTGCAATGTACTCCCAGCAGACACTTATAATCTTGATTGACTCAAAAAATGATTAATCACACTAATATTAAACTAATATAAAACTATGTTGTATGTTACATAGTGATCAGACTTTTATATGAATATTATATGGATATTATGCATAATATATTATTTCAATTATATTGTTACTAAATTTCAAACTTGACTTTTCTGTTTCTGTACCATTTACTTTGGCACAAGTTTCACTTTTCAAGAAGCAATTCTTGCTACCATTCCTCTTTTGAGAGCACCACATTTGCAAAGCCTGCTTTGTAGAGCTGAAATAAATTGGCCCATAATTACTATTTGTCCTTGAAGCTGGTGCTCAGTGCTACTCTTTGGAGCTTGTGGGCCTTTTTATCTTTTGGCATTTCTGTTCTGTGTTCTTGGTAGTGCTGAGTTGAGAGCAGTTTTTAGTTTTCTCACAATAATTTATACTAACATTGGTTAAGCTAGCTCAAGCTTGGTGCAAAAAGGCCAATTCAATATGGGCAGGATTTGCCATCCTCCCTAGAATGTATTCTGTCAAGGTTATGTAAGACGACGTTTGTGTTCTATTCTTAGCACAGCCTTTTCTGTGATGCGCAGCCTGGAATAAAAAAGCCCAGATCTGATGAAGCTGGGCGCATATGTGATGTGAAGAAAATAAAAGGGAAAAAAAAAAGCACAAATTTGATTATGGATTCATAGTGTTTTTCAGCAAGTCACTGCATTACTGGCTAAGATTGCAATATGGTGTTGTTCTGCCATGTGTCATACTGCAGAACCCATGTCATTATTTAGGATCACATGCCAAACTAGATGACTACATAACTGGGACACTCTGGCTGGAACACTGTGCATATAATTGTTGCTATTTTTATTAGCCCAATTATATTATAAATGCCAAAATGTTTCATTTCCAGGGTTTATTTTAATGCTTAAAGAATATGAACTTGTCTATGAAGTTTGTTTCCTTCCTTTTATTCAGTGTTATTATTTGAAAGCAATCCAGTATCATGGGATTATCATATTATGAAGCTATTATGAGGATATGAATCACATTGTGCCCTAAAAGTATCATCACATGCTTATTACTGAGCTGTATTAAAATCTCTTATTGTTGTCTGTCTCAGAGAGCAGTTTCTCACAGTATGGTCCCGAGACTCTAGACTGGCCTCTTTAATGGCACACTTTTGCACTAATGGCTCTCAATCCTATTACTGCTTCTGGGAAAATCCCAAAGATGCAGAGTGCTGGTGATGCATCAGTTTAGGGACAGAACCTTTGACTTGCAGGTTTCTGTTGGTGTCATCCAACGATGTGATGTAGGGCTAGAGATACGTGCTGCTCCATTAGGCTTATCGTCCTCTCCCACCGAGTTGTGGGGATGTGTTTGCATTTCAGATTAGCTTTACAACCAATCTGCAAGGGCATATCATCCTAGGCAAGGGCAGTCAAGTTCTATTATTTGATAATGCTGTATTTTTCATGAGCTCAATATGTCCTGTGCTGTATTTCTTCTGTCAACTATGGAAAAACTATGAAATTGTTTTAGATCATTTTTTCTTCCAGATGACAAAAAAAGAAAGAGATCAAGTGATTGCTTGCAGTATTTCTGACTCTCTGTTACATATACTGTAAATTGTTAAAAGCTTGAAAGGACGTGCATGTACATACACACATACCTGTCTTTTATAGTTATAACATCTGAGCTGAGCTGCTCTGGATATTATATAAAGGAAAGTAAGAGTAGGCGTATTCATGTTTTGCTTGGTGCAGTTTAACAGTTGGATATGTTCACCCAAAGGATTCGCTGTGTTATATGTGCCATGAAATTTGCTTTTGAAATATTTAATGACTCAACAATGACTCACTAACTTACTTAACCCATCAATGCAATATTCAAGGCTGCATTCATTAGTTCTGGGTACAGTATCATTACACATTATCAGTAAAGACAACTTTCAGCTTTCAGCATGCAGTGGAAGTGATGGATTTGTACATAGGGAATCAACTCCACATTAGATGTTATTAATATGGTAGGACAACTCTGAGCATCTGGTATTAAGAGTTTGTATCTTTAATAATATCTGCAAATTATTGGGCTGCATCCCAGGTATAGACTGCATACAAATCCAAATAGTGTGAGTTTGCAGGTTGGTACACAAAAGCTTAATGTACTATCCCATTTTGTACTAAAAAGAAGTATCCATCATTGTTTCAAATTTGTTCCAGATAGAAGCAGTTCGTCCCTTTACATTTTGGGTTGCATTGTGGTAGAATAATGTCCATTGTAATTACACTCAAATGTCTGAGGTCTGAGTATTCATTGTGCATAAGTGTGCTAACTTTGACAGTTTTATCTATGTTACATACTACATACCTAAAAACTAGTTAGCATTAGTATTTAGTGCTTTATCAGACCTGCCTTTTGGTCATAGCATCAGTTATGATGTGACCTTTCTGTTGCTTTTCCTAAGTATCATGTCTGTCATTTATGTGACTACTTGTTTTTTATTGATGTTTCCTCTTTTCTCTCTGTCTCTCCCCACATCAAGCCCAGTGGGATTACGACCGGCACATAACATATCTGTTAGCCATTATATTGGAACTGGGGACCCAGTGCTTTCCCCAAGTGGGTTGGCTACCCAGCAGTAATGCAATGATGGCAGTTCGAAAAGAATTGGTGGCTAAATAGATCATGCATGGGGCATGTGCTTGCTTGTCCTTGTGTCAGGAGCACCGTATGTGATTGGGGGAGAGTTCTAATGGTGTTGGGTAACTGGCACTTCCAAATTGGGGGGAAAATACTTCTTTGCAATTCCCACTACAAACCCATCGCAAGATGCCACCAGGGCTGTGAGGGTGAATGGTAGTTACTAACAAATTGCTGTTAATGCAACATAATTAGACAGCTGAGTATGCTTGGAGAAAACTAACTGCCAGGTCTGTTACATACATGCAGAAGGACGGGCAGGGAAAAGAGCTTAGCTGATTAGAATCTGTTGGACTCCAGACTACAAATGGCTTTGGCATTATATGAAATTGAAGTCACAATCTCTCTTGTGCCACTCGGCTATACTCCTGATGTGATGGAAAGTCTATTGAGAGAACCTGAATTTTCAGTTGCCCTTTTTGTGATCTGCTTGCTGTAACCCAAACCAGCATGGCCAAGATTTTGCCTGGTCAGCATGGAGAGTCTCTGGAGCATTATGACCCTGCAGTGCAGACCAGGCTTGCATCACCAGCCTTGCGTGAGCTGTCAGTTCTTCATGGACTCCAGAATAAGCTAGGCAATACTTTCCTGTTTGCTTTTGCTCACAAATGCATATCTGTCTTGCATCAGGTGACAGGGTGCGATTATTATTTTTACACTCACAGTTTACACTGTTGCACAGAGCATAAGGTTTCATTCTGATATGTGAGTCATGTTAGAGTTGGGGGAGTGTGTTTGTTTTGTTTCCTTTTAGAATATATGAGAAGAAAGAGTCTGTTTTTTCCTCATATTGTAATACTAGAATCTTGAATTTCAAGGCTTGTGTTGACTCAACAATGTTGGTCAACAATTGTTTAGATGCTTGAGATGAGTGATCTCTATAATGGCTGTGTGGAGTACATGAACCACATTGGGGAACATGTAAACCAATGTTTGTTCTAATCAGCTGAGCAACCACTGAGCAGTGAGGGTGTACACCGATTAGCAGGGAATGTAGGTCAAGTTTTTGAAATGGGACTTGAGAGAAAGAATGACTTGCTTGACTTGCTATGGACTCTATTTATCCAGCAGAGTCAGTAATTAGTCTACATTGGTGTCATGCTCACTTGTAGTCAATCATACTGTTGTTAAGAACTTCACAAGTAAATTTCAGTACAAGTGTAAAACACCCAGTCAGGGCAGCGGCGAGCTTAAATCAGTCTCAAGTGTGGATACGTTTTTTAAAACTTTATTCCAATGCAAGACGGACAGAAAATGCCTTCACCTGGAGATGCATGTGCTGTGTCCATTGTGAAACAAGCATTGTGGAAAAGTTCTGGCCATCAAGTGTGTGGCATCTGACCGGGTGCATGGGTGTAGAACTGCTGTGTTGGATTTTGCTGTGCATTCAGATAGAAAATATGTCATCAGTATGACTCAGCTAGTGCTGTAAAAATGATCCTCTTGGGGAAGCAGAGTAAAGACTTTTAACATCACTAACCTGATGCACATTGAGAGCACATCCCTCAGACTAATATAGTGAGTATTAGATCAGAACTAACAAATACCATTAACAGCACAAAAGGTGAATGAAATACCACATGGTCAGACACCTAAAGTGAAGCACTCTAAATAAATGCTCTAAATAACTTTTTTTGGACAAATGTGAACGGTATACAAACTTCAATCTATCTGCCTTTTGATTTTCATTCGTTTGTATTGTTCTACTTGTACTGTTTGCAATAATGACTTACTTTAACCAGTTTTGGTTTAAAAACTGCTTTACAAATTATACATTAACCCTATTGCCCATATTGGGCTGTAAGAAGTGTCCAACTTTCCACAGTTAAGTTTCCACAGTATGAGTGCCATTTTCTTTCAGCACAGGGAAACTATGTAACTCATGTCTGTGTGTGTGCGTGCATACGTGTGAGAGAGAGAGAGAGAGAGAGAGAGAGAGAGAGAGAGAGAGGGGTAATGACTGTGTGTAAAGAGATTAAACAGTGCTTTACAAGCATGTACTACAGCTTAGCCATGTCTTATGCTTAGCTGCTGACCTTAAGACATTATTGCCTCTGTTCACATCTATGTAACTTTTCGTAGTAACAGATTTTTTTTTCTGCATTTGCCAAAACATGCTCTCTCTTTCTCTGACCAGACCTGAGTGATCAGCTCCTGGAGGTGGTGGGCTTAGAAGGGGCCATAGAGATGGGCCAGATCTATACAGGCCTGAAGAGTGCTGGTCGACGTCTTGCCCAGTGTGCCAGTGTCACCATCAGGTCAGTGAGAAGCAAACGCTCTAACCACATGGTCAGCCTCTGTCCAGCTCACAAACCCAACACTCTGTTCTCCTGCTGTCTCCATGGTCCTCTCTGTGAGCTCACTCACCCGGAGAGAAACGTTCCTTGCCCTCTTTCACATCCATGATGACACAACAGCAGGCCTCTTTCTGCTGAGCCCTTCAGTCAATAGATCAGACCTTTAACCTTCTAGCACTACACTCAAGCAGCCAGTCTAGGCAAATTCACATCCCCCATCAGCCAGGCCTGATGAATAATAATGTTTGTAACACGTCTGAGCAAACACTGCCTGCTGATGCTAATTTGGTGGTGGAGAAATCTGCCTTACAGCCATTGCATCAGAGGTGGGGGTTCACAAGTTCAGGTCGATTTTGCTTTCCTTACTACATTAAGCATTCATAATGACCTTAAGAGCTAGCTTTGTGCCAAGAAGAGAGGGTGGATCCCACCCTCCCCCTCAACCCCTTTCACCTGCCTTCCACCTAATACTTTCCAAAAGCTGGTTTGAAAAGGCCATTCATCATTTGCATTCTCCCATACAGTGTTGCTTTAATTTGGAGTGGCGCAGCTGAAAAGGCTAAACTAACTTTGAGGAAGAGTGTGTATGTATGGGGGGCACGGGGGTGCTGAATCGAGTGTGTGTGTTGAGTTTATAGAGAGTGGGGCCTACTGTGGGAATGCGCTCATGGGAACAAAGAAAGCAGTGTGTAGAATCATCCAGTAAGGGTGTTACAGAGAAGCCTCATGCCCATGTGCTGCTGCCTGCAACCTGATCCCTAACACCTTGTGTCTCTCTCTCTCTCTCTCTCTCTCTCTCTCTCTCTCCTCTGTTTCTTAGGACATCCAGACTGCTGCCTATGCAGATTGATGGGGAGCCATGGATGCAGCCTCCATGCACGGTCAGGTCCCTTTAAGCTCCATTCACTGAATTTGTCTTTTTCACATGTCTTTGTGTGCCCAACAGTGAGCACAGTGTGCTATGGTCTTCATGTTTTGAATAAATCATTGTATGATAGTAAGTTGTATAGCCATTATTGAATATATACATTAATACCTTTAATCTAAAAGGCAAAGTGCAAAACTTTGTAATAATGGATTTATGTTCATACATGGCCTGCTCCTTTCACCCCATTTTCCACACAGCCAGGCATCTCAGCCAGACAAGCTCTCTGTTAATTAAAACACTGTCATGTCACACCCCACCACTGACTGATTATGTCATTAAAGAGAGAAAAACATGCACAGAGTAGTCCATCTGCACATAGCTACACCTCTGTGATAAGAGCTCAGGCAGTGAGTGCTTATTATCTCAGTAAAACCCTAATATTAGAATAAACACAAATAACATTCCTACAGAAAGCTGTGGTTTTCCATCGCTCCTCATGGGAGTCTAGTATTATTTATAGTTCTCATCTAAGACCTGGTTTGATAAATCAGTGCCTAGTGACGTTAAATCAGGTGTGCTGGTGATGGAATGAAACACATCCTGGCGCTGGCTGGCAGCATCCTGGAGAAATCTGGAACCAGGCTTGTTGTTCAAACTAGCTGACAAGATCTTAATTACTTTCTTCAGAATGAGAAATTCTTCTTCCTCTTAACTGTATTTTTGTTTACCTGCATCTGTTCTAGAGTTTCTAAACTTTCTAAAGTTTGTAGATTTTCTAATCTCAGAGACAGTTTGTGATTAGGTAAACCTTTTTTAGACTTAACATCAAAATATATATATATATATATATATATATATATATATATATGAGTTATATATATATATATATATATATATATATATATAATATTATTTACAGCTGCCAGCTGCTCAGACCTCAGTGCCTGTAATTTGAACATGTATAATGAGAACTGTCAGCATTTTGCCTAAATATGATGTGGAATGGTGTTGACAGGGTGGTGAACATATATCATGAGAGCCATCAACTACTCTTACCTTGTATATTATAATGTAACTGGTGTATTTACTGCATGTCAGTTGATGTCCTGCCATTTTTCTCTGCTACCTACAGATACGAATTACACACAAGAATCAGGTGCCCATGCTGCTGGGCCCTCCCCAGAAGACACCTTTCTTCTTCCTCAAAAAGCGCAACAGAAGCCGGGACTAGACCAGTCAGTCACCCTCTCAAAACATAACACAAAACATATCTTCACCATCCTCAGCCCCTCTGTCTGCTCGGGGTGGTGGAGATGGATATCTGGGAGGAGAACCAGCACAGAAGCCCGGATCTTTGGTGACTAATGGATGGAGAAGGAATAACTTATAACTTCATCTTGCATGGACAAAGGACTCCGTCTTCTACAGTAGCCTAACATTTAGAGGCTGCAGTACCTGAATGAGCCGATTCAGTGTCTTGACCAGTTCCTGTGTATTTAAATCTCTCTGATATTCCTATCACAGGCTCTGCAGCCTGCAACCTACTATTCATTCAACCAGGACCCCCTACCAGTAGGCCACTGCCTTTGTATCACTTCTCCTGAGTTGGTTCATACCGACTGAGGAGCAGAGAGAGAGAGGGGACAATATAGGGAAGGGGAATGAAGTACGGTGCTCAGGAACATCTTCAAAAATGTCACTTAAGTAGGGTAAACAGTGAGAGAGTGCAACATTGAAGGTAAACAGCTGGAGTGAGAGAGAGTCTGTCATGTCATGAGTGTCCTCGGAGTGGGAGTAGGTGGTACACTGAGACGTCACTGGGCCCTAGGTTGGCCTAGCAGGACCAGGGAAAAACTCTCGTCTTGAAGGAGTCTGCTGAATAATAGATCAGTGCATGCAAAGCACTCACTCCAGTGCCTCTCCAAGGCCCCACAACACGCCACCACTTAAAGAGACGAAACAGCAAGCCCATCTATTATGAAAGGGGTTGTTTATGGCTGGTGTGCTGGTGGGGTGGGGGGAGGCTTGGGCTGACAAGCTGAGAGATGTACACCTCCAACCCTACTGTTTGCTTATAGCCTATCTGGTGTCCACCCTCAGGCCACTGATGTCAATGGCTTACTAGTGACTAATGTTTTGAGTTTCTCTTGGGTTGATGTTCCCTGTTTACATGTTGTCCAGAAGTGAAGTGAAGACACTCTTTTTATTTCATCCCAGTTTTATTAAATTTCCTCCAATTCCAACAATGCTACATGTGCAGGGAGTGTCAAAGTCAGCACCTTCTTCCTCTGAGTCACATAATGTGAGCCTAATGCAATGTCATTGGACAGCTGAACACCCTTGAAAGAGGACATTAACTGCCAGTTCTGTTACACTAGTTAACAGACACCCACGCTGACTAGATTCATGGGTGGAGTGGGAGGGCCGTCAGAGAGTGTGAGGCTAATTCTGCTCTCTGGGCTCCCAGCCACAGATGGATGTGGCATCGTTGGAGATCGAACAAGTGATAGGACCAATGCTTGTGCCATTCAGGAGGTCCAAGCACTTTGCCCATTTTACAAATTGCTGGGCAACAAAGGTGCATCATTTATCGTTATTGCATCCTCATAGCATGATACTGAGTTGTGTTAGCAAAAGAAAAACAGTTTAACTTTATAAAATTTAGTCAGATAGACAGGGACTATGCTGTCTGTTGCATCTATAACTCAACATATAAACATAGAGCAAAATTGTGGACCATCTGGTGTCCATGAGGACCAGTTTCAGAACCGTTTAGTGCCATACTGTTCTGAGCAACTTGATGAACTACTAACCGTTAACACTTGTAGAAAGTTGTCTTATCAGTTAGTGTCTAGTGTCAAGCATGTGGACTAAACTGGATCCTGTCCGCTTAATAAACAAGCCCCGTGGTCCTGCTCTGTGAGAGCATGCAAGTGCATGGGATATGAATTACCATAGCATGTACTAAACCTAAATTTAACTACCTATTTCAGGCAGTATCCTTCCTATGAAACACTATTCCTAATTACAGCTTGAAAACATCAGATCATTATTTCAAGTCCAAAGGCAAAGGGTCCATGTAGAGAGATTCTACTAGCATATTACTGCATTTGTACCAGTAATGTAGATTTAAAATAATAAAAAGCAACTGTACATATAATCTGAGGGCCGGACACCACATACGCTGTGAAGTAAACCTTTTTAACGTTTCTAATGTAGCCCTTGGAGAGAATATCATTGTTGGACTAAAGATGCCTATCATCATGTATATGAATACACAGTAGTTGTACATTCTAAGAGCCTTGTGTGCATACATATGAATGTGTTTGATGATATAACTTGTAGAGAAATGTATCATAGCAACAATGACTTGTAGTGTTATCTAATGGGTGACGGACATAAATGAATGTCACTGTTATAGATCAGCACTCTAACTGTAATCATCAGATATATTGACAGTGTGCTGCGTACAGAGCGGAGGCTGTAGAACCACTGCACCCTGGTTTGAAATTACATAATTTTCACCATTTGCAGGTCTAGGAGCAACTTTATTTTACAGCAGATTTAACTTCAGATTTGAAATTTTTAGATGATTCTCGATCAGCACTGATTGTACAGCGGAGGTTCAATCTCCTTTGAGCACACAGAACACAATTCTCTTCATGGGGCGTGCCAATGTGCTCTGCCTCTGGTTCCCTTTAAAGAACACTGAACCGCAGATGCTGTATCAAGGTCCTACGAAGTGCAGGTTTGTCTAGATGACCACAGGTTCTGATCACTGATCACTTCCTGATCATCAGTCATGGACATTGCTACATGCTTAAAAAAGGTGCTACAAAGATTTTGAGTGATGCCATTGATTAAATATTTTTAAGGCATCATGTTTGTATATTGAAACTCAGATGTCTAGTTATTGTGTCCCATGATTTTTGCTGTGCCCTATGGAAGATTAAAAAAAATGCATGGACCTACAGGATATGCATGTGGGTCCTCCACTTGTCTGTTTGCATGGACAATCTTGGCCAAACACAACCACTATCATCAAGCAATTGTGGGTGACCACTGTGCTGTCCACTGTGGGTGGTAATGCCTTCTTTGATGTTTACCTGGCACACACGAGTGTGGATTGGAGAATGTTAAATGCCCACGCAGTTTTAGAAATGGAATGTCCCGTTCATCTGGTGCCCATAATCAAGCCTTGTTCAAACTCCAGTAATTCACGTCACCATGCCATCACCACACTGTTCAACCTCACTCACAAGATAACACCTCAACTTGTATAGGTGTGGGCATTCCCAAGCCATCCTCTAAGATAAAACATGATTAATTTATATCCAGCTATCAATGTTTTTAGATATGTCAGTGTAATGAAGACGTGTGAATATGAAGATTGAAGAATGAAGATCTGAAACAGTGTTTCTCAACCCTTGTTCTGGAGGCAGTCCTACCCTAATAATGGGATCCATCATGTTACATAGCTGCAAACACTTAAAACCTGTCTCTTTGGACTTTCCTCAAGAACAAAATAAAGAAAGAATATATTGGTGAATGAGCATAAAAATGGTTCTTTGGCATCACTCGAAGAACCCTTTGTAGCACCTTTATGTTTTAGAGTGTAGAGAAAGGAAGTAGAAGAAACTTCTGTGGTAATCAGACAGTCCTCTTTCATGGCTCTGGTACTTCACAACAAGCGGTTTGGTCACAAGAGTGCATGTTTACAATTTCCTTTTCATTTTACGGTTTAGAATGATTTTAAACAGTTGTGTATATATAGATATTTGTTTATATTTTATCTAAAGTTACACCACCGCATGCCTGCTGAAGCAAAGAAGACAAAGATGTCTGCTTGAAGAGAGACCGTGCTGATTGTTGCAACCCTCTTCCAGTTTCTCCTCATCATATTCCTGGACTTTTGCTTAAATGTCATAGCTCGCTGTATTTATTTGTTGTATTTTCCTTCCCATCATATTGGTTCGTAGCATGTTCACAGTAAAAGTACCTCTGTGGCTGTCCTTTGTTAAGTACTCTGTAGAGAGCGGTTTGGCACTATGACAAATGTATCAGCAGGGATCTGAAATATGTCACTGACATGTCACCCACAGGAAATGTCATCCCTGATATACATCCCACTGTCACTTTCTCCATTGCTTCTGTCAATATAAATAACTGATGGCCTTAATCGACAAATCCAGAGGAGCGTTTTGCCTGGAGCAGGACACATGCAATACAAACCAACCAAAAAAAGGAAACAAAATGAATGGAAATCTTAGAGCGCTTTCTTGATTAGAGTAACCCATTGCCATAACCTCATCCTTCTGGTCCTCATCTATAAAGAGCAGGGTTCCCATCATCAATCCACTGTGCAGGAGCTGAGGGTCTTGACATGTCATCATCAAAAGGCTGAGTGTCAACTTCAGTGTGCAGAAATATCCCTGGCTAATCTTCAGTTATCAGTGTTTAATGCTAATGTCTGATGTCTCTCCTTACATGAACAGTGATGTGATATAAACTAAAAAAAAACATGCTCATATCTTAGCTCACTGTGGCAACCAAACATCTGAACATGTGGTCTTTTTTACAGTAACTATCCCTGAAATATCCATTTCCATTAAATAGTCTCTTCTCCACATTGCTCTGGTTCTGACCTTGTCTGTGGATGGAGGTGGCATGGTTTAGCCCAGTGCAGCCCTATTCTTAGTCGGACCACGTAAACAGTATTAAATGACACAGATGGAGGAGAGCCCGTATCATCTCTCCGTGTGATATTTTACATATATGTATAAGCCCATGTTGAGTTTGTGTGCTTTGTAGCAGTCCATCTGTGTGTGTCAACAAGGGTCAAGGGCACAGTGCGAAACCCTGTCTACTGAGCTCTGACTAAAAAGGAAGGATTGATTGCCCCTTATGCTGACCCTCTTATCTTCTGTCCTCCCCATCGCTCGTTAGTTGTAGGCATCCATGTCAATGGACAACAGATTTATTGAATAAAAGAAGAGGTTGAGAACTGACTCTGATGTTGTTAATTACATAGGGGGTCTGCTGAAATGCACTTATCCACTAATGGCACCCATCCACTACTGGTTTCAGCTTCTGTCTAACCTGATTGAATTTCGGTTTAATCCCACAACTCACTGCTTTTATGCTGATGATGTGAGGCCCTGTGAGGGATTGTATATGTTTAGTGTTATACTCCAGACTCCAGGGTTGGTGTTATCACAGATCCCACCCTGCTAAAGCTACACGGGTACTCTGGTTTGATGTCCTTTAAAATTAATGGTGTCACTGTTAGCCGTTAGCCACTATTAGTCCTAAATATTGCGTGTGTGGAGGGGGGGGGTTGCTTTTTTTGCAATGAAATGTGGTGAGGGTCATTTTTGACCTTTAAGAAGAAACAAGGGTTAAGAATCTTGAATTTTATTTCCAATCTTGCTTCAGGTTTTTATGCTATTCAGATCCACTGAATGAGCAGTGCTATGGGTGTTGAATTATGCATTTGTCCCATTGTACCTCATCAGGAAAAAGGCAACCATACTATGGGCTTGCTGAAAACAAACATCCTTTAGTGTTTATTTTGTGAATTGTTGTCTAGCTGAAATATCTTCAGCAGAATCACAGAATCTGTGAAGCTAAACAGTACCTATTTTGCAGGTATACACATCCTTTATTACATCAAAGTACTAAGCACATATGGACAAATGGGCAGAGTTTGTCACGTGGAATACCTTAACATGCCACTGTGTGCATGAGGACACAAAACAGGAAGCTTTTATTTATTTATTTAAATTGTGGTTAATTAGGTTAAATCATCATGCTACAAAACACTGAAACCTTAATACTCATTGAATTTGCATATTATTATGGGAACTGTAATGAATTTAGGAGTATTGCTATGATAACTGTAGTCTTGTTTGCCTCCCTTTCTCTCTTGTCTTTCCTCCTGCTGCTTAGTGTAGAGAGACAAACACTTTTTTTAATCTCTATTTATTCTTTATCTCTTGTTCTAACATTTGGATTTGAAAATAACATAAACAGGTATTTCACTGATATTCCCGCTCTTAATATCAACTCATACTTTTTATATTTTCTGTTGCACCATAGTCATACTGAACCATGGTGCAAACTGAGCCATGACTTTTGTGTAGTACATCAGTACATTAGTACACTTGCTGGTCCATGCAAGCAGCAAAATGTAGGTATTTAAATAAGGGCTTTGAAGACAGCCAATCAAACTATACAAAAAAGCTCCCAAATTATGTTTAAATTGTTAGTCCAATGTTTAACCAAACAATAAAAATCCAAATTGTTTTTTGAATAAAAGTATTATGATTACATGTAATTAAACACTAATATTCACTCAATGTATAACTGTGCAAAAATGTAAATGTAAGCTGTTAGACAATAATGGGTTAAGAAAGACTGAAGCCACACAAAAAAAAATCACAGAATTACTAGAAGCTTTACGTTTTAAAAGGCAGATGTCCTTTTAGATGGCAAGACTGGTTTTATCACTGTGGCCTTTGTACTGTTTGCCTGCTAAAACACTCCTTTAAGTGGCAAGCTGCTGATTATACAACACAAAGCTACACACGGGGCGAAGGCTGGGCATCTTGGGCACGCAGAGATAATGAGGGAGGAATTATCTCTCTATGCTCTATTAATAGTCCGCAAGTCACATCTTGTCTCTCCTTGGGAGACTACCAGTGGCCTGAAGCTGTGACTTCCCTCATTCCCCTTTCATCTACTGGCTGCATCTGACATATTTTACCCCAGGGTTTTTTTTTAGAGATGTCATTCAGCTATGATTTGTATCACAGATCATATTGGTCTGTGGGTTATTAAACAGGAGCTGTAAGACTGGAATGGTTTTTATACTGTGTAGCATATTTGCTCTGAAATCCTTTGTAGTTTTGCTGCCGTTTGAGCAGATTCGTCTCTCGCTGCACCTGCTCAAATGCTGAGGTTTACACGAAGCCTGAGCAGGAAACATATTCAGAACTTTCAATGCTGCCATACTAACCTGTTCCCTACATTATACAAATGAGTCTCCTGTGCTGAAGGCCAGAGAAAAACAAGATTCTTCCTGCATGGCTCAGTGGTCTTTCACTGACCCCTCTGAATTGTGTCCGCGGGAGATGTGCTGCAGTAACACAGTAGTACGTGTCACCTCTTTGGATTTATTTAAGGAAAGAATCCGAATGGAAACACAATATGATCTTGCCCGCCCCCTCTCACCTCCCACCACATCCGCACAGACTCAGTCAAGTGTACTATAAAAAGGAGACCTCCACAGTAATTGTAATTGACAGGCCATTCTTCAGGGGCATCAGAGAGCCACAAAGACACCAGTAACTGTATACCTATCTCCTTTATGCTATCATTGTCCTCCCCAAATAATATAAGCTCCACTCAAAAGCTCGTTGGATTTCACAGATTATTCTCATCCTGCTGGATGAAGGTTTCCTCTCACTCTCATTCAGAGAAGTTGCCTTGTTTAAATATAGACCATGGGATGTCTGGAAGAATTACATGGGCTCCCTTTACTTAATCCCTGATCTTTGCGTATCAAATTCCTTCAAACATCACAAGACCACAGATTCCGCCTCTGTTTTGACAGTAAGGTTGTTAAATCAGGTCAGACTCAAGCTTGGAAAATGACGTTAGTATGAGATATTAATAAATTAATAGTAAATACTGCAGCTGTTTTGTGTTCTAAAACAGTTAAACATAGCATATTTCATAAACACAACCCCAATGTGGACATTGTGTAAAACAACTGAAAACAGAATATGATGATTTGCAAACTCAACCTATATTCAATTGAATACACTACAAAGACAAGATATTTAATGTTCAATCAGATAAACTTTATTGTTTTGTGCAAATATTCACTAATTTTTAATTCGATGCCTGCAACACATTCCAACAAAAGTTGGGATAGGGGCAACAAAAGACACCTGTTTGGAACTTTCCACAGATGAACAGGTTAATTGGAAACAGGTGAGCATTATTATTGGGTATAAAGCATCCAACAAAGGCTTAGTCATTCACCAGCAAGGATGGGGTGAGGTTCACCACTTTGTGAACAATTGCATGAGCAAATTGTTCAACAGTTTAAGAACAACGTCTCTCAACATGCAATTGCAATGAATTTAGGGATTTCAGTCCATAATATCATCAAAAGATTCAGAGAATCTTGAGAAATCTCTGCAAGTAAGCGGCAAGGCCAAAAACCAACTGTGAATACCTGTGACCTTCAATCCCTCAGATAGCACTGCATTAAAAACATGGACTCAGGAACACCAGAAAACCATTGTCAGTTCATCGCTCCATCTACAAGTGCAAGTCAAAACTCTACCATCCAAAGCGAAAGCCACATATCAACAATGCCGCTGGCTTCTCTGGGCCCAAGCTCAACTGAGATGGACTGACACAAAGTGGAAAAGTGTCCTGTGGTCTGATGAGTCCACATTTCAAATTGTTTTTGGAAATCATGGATGTCATGTCCTCGGGGCCATAGAGGAAAAGGACTGTCTGGATTGTTATCAGCACTAAGCCAGTACAGAAGCCAGGATCTCTGATGGTATGGCAGTGCATTAGTGCCCACGGCATGGGTAACTTGGACGTCTGTGAAGGCACAATTAATGCTGAATAGTACATTTTTGGTGCAACATTTTAAGCGACATCCCTGATTATTTCAAAAAGACAATGCCAAGCCACATTCTGCACATGTTACAACAGTGAGGCTTTGTAGAAAAAGAGTGCGGGCACTAGATCAACCTGCCTGCAGTCCAGACCTGTCTCCCGTTAAAAATGTGTAGCACAAAATATGATAACAGAGACCCTGAACTGCTGAGCAACTGAAGTTGTACATCAAGCAAGAATGGGAAACGATTCCACTTATAAAGATTCAACAATTAATGTCCTCAATTCCCAAATGCTTACTGACTGTTGTTAAAAGGAAAGGTGATGTAACACAATGGTAAACATGCCACTTTCCCAACTTTTCCCAATGTGTTGCAGCCATCAAATTCAAAATGAGTGAATATTTGCAAAAAAACAATAAAGTTTATCAGTTTGAACATTAAATATTTTGTTTTTGTCATGTATTCAATTGAATATAAGTTGAAAATAATTGCAAATCATCATATTCTGTTTTTATGTATGTTTTACACAACAACCCAACTTCATTGGAATAAGGGCTGTAGTTTTATTCTTTCGTTCCATTTGTTTCAACCTATTTATGGCCCACTGAATCAATGTGAGTTCCCCACACTATAAATGTTACCTGTAGGACTGAATGCTGAAGGTTGAGGCTGAGGGCCTGTTTCCACTATTTATACTCTGCTTCCATCCTCAAGACTACAGAGGTACAAAGATGAGGGAATTCTGCCATCTTACACATGTTCCTCCATAATGCACTATACAGTACCTTATGAAAATATTCATTCCCCTTAGCTTTTTGCCCATTTTGTTACATTACAACCTGTATTTAAATGTATTTAAAGCTGTTTAATCTGAATTGAAAGTGATGCATTTGCACAAAATACACTACGTTGGTTCTAAATAGTTCTTGTGAAGCCAGGTACCTTCAGAAGTCTCATGTTTAGTGAAGTCCATCTGTGTGAAATCTATGTGTTACATGATGAGTCAATATATACACACCTTTTCTGAAAGGCCCCAGAGGCTGCAACATCATTAAGTGAGACTCCACTAACCAAATTACACCATGAAGACAATGGAGAGCTTCAAACACGTAAGAGACAAAGTTGTTGAGAAGTACAAGTCAGATTATAAAAAATATCTCTGATGATCCCCTAGATCACCATGAAATCTATTATCAAATGGAAAGAACATGGCACCACAACAAACTTGCTATACTTTTGCAAGACACTGTATATGAAAGTGCCTCATGGGTCTAGCTTAAGTCACTCATGTTTAACAGACTAAGTCTGACACTGCATCCTATGTCCTTGTTCTTAAATCAGGTTCTTGAAAAATCTTAAATCTCAGTTCTTGATAGGAAGGTTTGCTGTTGTAACACCCTGTCCCCTTTTGGAAATGCTGTACATTAAATGTTTGAACATTGCTGTGAAGATTTGAATGCAATTAGGCAAAAAATAAATAAATACATATCATCTCAGAGATAACATTGACCTACAGCCCAGAGATGATGGGCTCTGTATTGTACATAGTGTATGTAATGCTACATGGATACCCCAAAGGGCACATTGGTATGTGTTTGCCTGCAAACCCCGCATACCACATAGAGTGTTAGCAGTATTATAATTATATATCACAAATTGACCATCACAATTCACAGGCAACAGCGATGAACACAGCCTTGAGAGGATTGTCAAGAAAAGTTGATGCAAGAACCTGGGAGAGTGGACTGAGTGGACTGAGGCTAGCCTCAGGGCATCACAAGCCACCACATACAGAGATCTCCAGCAAAGGGGCTACAATTGCAGCATTCTTAATATCAATGTCTTGGAATCAGGTCCCCTAACATCGGCCAGTCCAAATATCTGCCACTTCTG
Source organism: Acestrorhynchus altus (assembly GCA_034509495.1). Lineage (NCBI taxonomy): Eukaryota > Metazoa > Chordata > Actinopteri > Characiformes > Acestrorhynchidae > Acestrorhynchus > Acestrorhynchus altus. The sequence continues at coordinate 19,411,938 of CM067509.1, forward strand.
GGTCTTGTTAAATTCCTCTCTCTCCCTTCACCAATCGATTGGAGGAAATTCCAAGGAATTCCCACTTTACTCAAATCAATAGCTAAGGAAACAAGGGGATGTAGGCATTACTCCCAAGTGACCAAAATTGGAAGCTTTTTGGACCAGTTTGGTGATTAGGCAACCAGCTTTGTGACTGAAAGTTTGCTGGTTCAATTCCCTGAACAAGTCATGACTGAAGTGCCCTTGAGCAAGTCACATAACTCTTGCCTGCCCACTGCTCTGGGCCTGTGCTCACTGCACCCTAGCGTGTGTATTCAGTATCTGTTTCGCTACATGGATGGGTTAAATGCTGAGGACAAATTTCCCTGTTTGCACATGTGTTTATATGCACATTTACATTTACATGTACACAATAGTGGCCCCTAGGCTGATATCTTTTGAAATATCAAAAAAAGAGAAACTGATTTCCCTGAGCTTTAACCTAATCAAAACAAAAAAGCATATATTTCACTTTGTGTGTCATGGATATATGTGTCTATTACAGCATGACACAACTGCATGTATTGTTATTTGATAATTTACACAACAATGAGCAACACCCTGCATTTCTGGGTGTATTGTGTTTATGGTTTACAAAGTAAACGTGTAAAAAGTGTTTGAGGAAACTGAATCGTGACTCTTCGTCATAAAAAGGGCAGCTTTACCTACTGTTTGAAATGTCAGCCCGTGGCCCTTTAACAGCCAGTGGCTGTTAAGGAGGAGGGGGGGGGTCAGACAAGCTGACTGTGAATGAAACCCAGTCATTCATAAAAATAGGCCAGAGGCGAGCTGCGATTGGACGAAACGCACTTAATGCATAATGCACGAGCTTCTCGCAGGCGATTGGCTGTTTGGTTGGAGTGGCAGGAGCAGATAACCAATGGCGTACAAAGAGCCCAGCGTCGAGCCCGAGGGAAAACCCGAGCAGACCATTTACTAAATCCATTCAGGTTTCGAGAGTGGAGCGGAGCGCTCAGCAGCAGGGCGAGGACGAGCGGAGTGCGGTTGTGCAGTGAGCAGGCAGAGTGTGCACGGTGAGGCTTTATTCCCCTAAACTGGAGTGAGGCGCTTCTCTGCGGGGAGAAGTTTATTACGAAACTGCAAAGGCAGCTTTAGGAGAAGCGCACGCCATCTTCTCTGAGCCTGGCGACCATTTTACTGCGGGAACTTTAATCTCGGGCTTCTGGCGGCGGCGACTGCTGCTGCTGGCGTTGTTGTTGTTGGTGTTTGTTGTTGATGGTGTTGTTGGTGGAAGTGTTGTTGGTGGAAGTGTTGTTGATGTTGTTGGTGGTGGCGGGGGGGTCGCGGCTGCGCGCGCCGGTCTGCAGTGTCGGGGGTGTTTGTGGTTTTGTGAATGGAGGCTCGAGCGGATCAGATTTCACTTCATTGAGAAAAACAAGGAACAGGGGCCGCGAGGGGCTCTGTTATCAGCCCATCACTCTAAAGTGTGTGTTTCGTTGCAGCTCTGATTTAACCTCGAACTTGGTCCGCTTTCACACTTTCTCACCACAAACATCCGCCACACTCTGCGCGCTGCCTTTCTCTCCTTCTGTCCACTTTTCCTCACATTTCCACACACATCCCTCTTCTCTCCCCTCTCTTTCTCCTCACCTTCTCCCTCTATCATATTTCTACCTTTCGCTTTTTTCCATTCCCCCCTCTCTCTCTCTCGCTCTCGCTCTCCACATCAAAGTAAATGGAGATTAAAACAGAGTTGTGTAAACGTTAATCCAGGTCCAGAAAGTAAAAATCCGCTCAGGCAGAGTCACCCAGCCAGCCAGATCAAAAGCCCAGGATGGACTAATACTCTCTGGACCTGGACCACCCGCCTCTGGATTACAGGGTCAACATCCACCCCTGCACTGTGTTTTACTCCTGATCCATTGAGGCTGTGGAGAGAACCACCCTGTGTTTTCATTGGTGTAAACATCTCCCTTGGACACTGGACAGGTCGGACACTGGAGATATCTGGCAAGGTCGGACTCTGTCACTGCTGTCTTTATATGTTGAGCTGATAGGATTGAGCAGTGCTGCTGTTTTCTGACTTTAAAAACTTCCTCGCTCTCAGGCTCTACTCCTCCTATACTGAACTGCCAGATTCCCACAAGATGCATTTTCTGATATTCCCAAGCTCAGCTTCATGTTACTGGTTCCCTTAATGGTTGGCACAGATGAGGACTGGCTTGGCACAGATGAGGACTGGCTTTGCGCAGGGTCAGCTTTAGCTCTGTTTGTCACTTCTACGAAGTGTGTTTACATAGTACAACACACACTCCCGTACACCCTCACTCCCAGTCACCAGGGCTGTTGTGATGAACAACAAAGATGAAGAAGGAGGGGAGGGGGCGACCGAGTCTGGAGGCGATAGATTTGAAGATTGTCAGACTGTATGCAGCGTAATATACTGACTGCATCAGTGCATCTGCTAAACAGCCCTCTGACATGTACATGTTCTTTATCTCTTTAGAGGACAGAGGAACCAGAAAACCAAAAGAAAACCATCGCTTTTAAGCGAAGACCCTGTTCTGGGAACTTTTGAAGACCCAGGTAACATGGATGGATTTTACGACCAGCAAGTACCGTTTATGGTGCCACCTAATGTGAGTGCTCTAGATAAATATGAATCCATAATGTGATCTGAGGTTTTTCAGATGAGCCCACGCTAACTCGTTTGTTCCTCCACAGCAGAAATCTTCTCATATTGAAGAATCATGCAACAGAGCAGCCAGTGACAGGAAGAGAAAGTTCGTAGACTCCGAACTTGCTCAGGACACAGAGGGTAATGCAAACATTAGTGTGCTGCATTTAGAAGAACATTGTGTTTACAGTCTACATCATTTGTGGTGTTTTTTCTCTGACTTCATTATCCTGTTTGTGTGTTAACTGGTCTGAGGTTGAATTGCAGCAGTTTCTTGTGCTTAGACTTACCTGTGTCTGTCTGTCTCCTGCAGAACTCTTCCAGGACCTCAGCCAGCTACAAGAAATCTGGATTGCAGAGGGTGAGATCTCTTATCCTACACACTTTAAGACAAGGGGGGAATGGCATGTTTCGTTATCTATAAATGCAATAAAGGCTTTGTCTGTCTGTTATACTGTTAATGCGACCATGCTAATCTATTCATAAGTGCATTCACAGTATCTATGCAGATTTCCAACTTTCAGTTTTCCCTCTGTCCCTGTTCATGCATTTTTGTTTGTATTCTATTGAAGTTCAATGCATTATTTCCTGCTGCTGCTTGTTTTAAGCAAGTCGCTAGTCATTCCCCTCCGTGCATGATGTCGTCTACCTCACAGTGGGATCCATTGCTTATGCCAGAGCTTCTCCTGTCTTCCCCCTGAACCTAATGAATCTGTGAAATTGTATTTGCAGCACTGTTAGTTCAGTGTGCATTTTTCATCACTGCTATGCATGTATTCATCCTTTATCATATTCTTGTTTCTCTGTCCACAGCCCAGGTGCCCGATGATGAACAGTTTGTCCCAGATTTCCAGTCGGATAGCTGTGAGTACCTGAGATTTATTATTTATTCTCCTTGGCAATGTACTTTGGATTGAGTCCAGAGAGGGCAAGGCAGAAACAGCTAAGCCCGAACTCCGGCAGCTATTCATTATTCAGGTCTTGTTCCAATTTCTAGACTATTCTTTTGATAGGATAGGGGACACCATAAGCTAAGAAGGGTGTCAAGTGCACAGACCATCTTGTTGATTTGGTGTGGTTACTGTTTCTCAGTAAGGATGTTAATGATGGATGTTGCTGGTTGTGTTCCCTTTTGTTCTGACTTGGGCCTGACTGATATATCTGCTGGACAACATTTATGTCTCTTGGCTTTATAGGGAGAAGTTTTTGGAAATGAAACCATCAGAAAGCCACGCAGTTCTGAGGAAGCAACATAGTTGCAAAACGTTTTGGCAAGCACTGCTATTTTGAGTTTCTGTTGGTCGAGTTTTAAGAAATTTGACTTACTTTACCCAATACACAGATTGACCACTCAAAAAAGCTGTTTAATCAAAGTTATTGTTGTATTAATTAAAATTAAAAAAGATTAGCACCTATAATTTGGTCACATTCATTCATCCCGGTTAAGCACTAAATCTGAGCTGCACTGTCTGAAAAGAGAATGCCCACCACTTACAAAAATCACCCCACTGGTATTGGGCATCACATGAGGCAAGCACATAATCTGATTTCACACTTTCATGCACTCAGCCTCGCCTCTGGAATGAACTGGATTCCAGAGGGTGGAGACTTCCCCACTCTGCTACCTAAACCTGCAGGACCCACAGCTGCTAAAGCTGCAGGTTCTCAGCCGTACTCGAGCTGGGTTTTTTTTTTTTTTCTTAGAACTTGGCCACTGCTCTGTTGTACTGCAGCCAATGAAAATACTTGAGTAATGTTCAGTGGTGCATTTTATGATTTCCTTTTTCGATGTTCGCCAGTTTGTTTTTGTTTTTGTCTGAAGCTGGAAGACAGGGTGTGGTGTGTTCTTGTCAGGCCTCATGTTTTGGTCTCGCTTTGCTTATCAGTATGGTGTAACTGAAGACCAATAAGCTTCAGTGTTTCATACAGTGACACATTGTTTATACAGTCAGACTCTTTTTGGGTGTCTGAAGAGTGCGCCTGCTTTCTGCTCTGGCACTTCAGACCAGTGTGAGATTTTTCATGTGTCTGATGGTCATCCTGGCGAGGGCTTTGGGCACTTGGCAGAGATGTGGCTCTTTCTATTCAGTAGAGCTGTGAGTGCCTCTGGCTGTTGTGTGTCACATGGCACCCCACACTCTCCAGTTGCCAACATCAGCTGGCTTGGGATATCCATCCACTATTTGATTTGATTTGTGGGAGTCTCTAATGTTAATAGTGGTGCAATGAACCTTAGCTTTCAGCACACGCATCAAGCTTTCACGTGCTTATTGTATGTGGTTTACTAAGCCCAGCATGGTCAAGTTGATTTATTTGGCCTGTGTTGCACAGTGCCCAGGGATCCAGTTTCGTTGGCCATTATGTGGCGCCGGATATGGGAGCTGATGCAGAGATCCAGCGGCTAATGGTTACAGTGTGGGGAGGAAAATCATTCACAATCATTGAATTACGACCGCTCTGATTCATGAGTATTGACTTGGCCATGATGGAAATCAGAAGGGAGTGCTTTGATTGCATGTGTTTTGCTGCACCATGGTAGTGATGAACGAAGGATGTAGCTTTTATATTTCAGAGTTAGCCGATTAGTGGTGTAGACCAAGGCACTCCATCGGAGGGCCATCAGTACTCTTCTGTTGATGTGTTGGATTAGACACTCTGCTTGATTGTGCTTGCTTTTGTCTTGTCTTTCTCAGTGATGTTTCATGGCCCTCCACCAGCCAAGATTAAACGGGAAGTGAGTCCTTCCAAAGAGCTCTCCCCCTGTAGCCAGGACCGGAGTCCAATGCCGTATGGAGAGAAGTGCCTTTATAACTACAGGTAGGACGGCGGTGTCTTCAGTTCTTCTTGGATTGTCATTGTGCTATGCTAAACTCCATGCAGCAAATGTACTTCTATGTGATTTGATCATTTCCCTCTTTTTGTGTCCTTTAAGTGCCTATGAAAGGAAACCCTCAGCTGGGTTCAAGCCATTGACTCCTCCCTCAACGCCTGTCTCACCATGCAGCTCCACCAACACTCCAGGGACACACTCAATGCATGAACAGACTCCTCCTCCAGTCCCTAACCCCACATTAGGCCAGAGGCCCCTTCATGGACAGCCTGCTGTGGCCAACTCTACCCACAATCAGAGGGCACTCCCACTACACAGCCAGACCCCTCCTTTTGCAGTGCCGTGTCCACCCCTAAACCATGATGCCCCCTTTAATAATGAGCATAGGTGAGTGTCTATGTATGGAATGTATATTTGAACTTTACTATGAATACCACTTTTTGGCTGAGTATCATCTGCTTCATTTAACTGTACAAGAGCATGGTGTGTGGATGACCTTTCAGTAACGCTGACTTTGCGGGATGAAAAAAAACCAAAAAAAACTGTCCTGTTGATCACATGGATGTTGTTGTGCAGTGGCAGCTTTAGAGCCTTAATCTGACCCCCGTGGGAACAGAGTGGTTGGCAGCAGACCCTGCCACCTGCAACAGGATTCCAGGGAGCATGCTGGGGAATGTGTGGCATGAGGTTGGCAGTAACGCAAAGCCAGCAACTCTAGAATGTTCACTGTCCCTTAGCATACCCTTGGTGTCGGTTGACTTTAGCATCTCATTTTACAGCTTGCATTAACTTTCATGTACTTGAACATTGGACAAACCTGTAGTTTGAACTTGGCCTCTGGTGAACTGTGACTGTCTGCATTGCTTGCTTCGGAAAACATTTTATTCATTTATTTATTTATTTAATTTTTTGTATTTGTCTGTTTTGAAGGTTTCAGCGGCAGCTTTCAGAACCTTGTTTGCCATTCCCAACTTCTGAGACCCAGGGAAGACCAAACTTCATTCACCAGGCACAAAGCACTTCACCCAGAGATGGAAGGCCACCTTATCATCGGCAGATGTCAGAGCCACTGGTTCCTGTGCATCCTCAGGGCTTTAAACAGGAGCTGTTGGACCCTCGCTATGCTGAGCAAGGGGTTCCCAACATGGGGCCTCTTCAGGCTGCCTTCCACCCTATGGCCATCAAGCAAGAGCCAAGAGATTTCTGCTTTGACTCTGGTGAGCTTTAATAAATACCTGCTGTTTCTGAAAGGCAGAACAGAGACCGTGTCCAAGTAATGGCTAGCTTTTCTGCAGATGCACTGGGCAGAGGGCATGGAATGTTTTGTGTGCTTGCATGAATCTGTGAGTTTTAACAGTGCCTAGTGAGGTGCAGACAAATGTTCGCACTCTTCAAACTCTTGCCTGAAGATGCAGTCTGACATGGCAGCATTCTTCACGCATCCAGACATTCCCTGAGCAGGGTATTTTTCACCTACTTTGTTGACTGAAGGCCAGAAAGCATACAGACATTTTGCAGCTTCTGTTCAATGTAAAGAACTTCAGCAGCAGTTCTCACAATGAACTACATCTCTCTACATGAACAGAGAGGATCGAAAAGCTCTTCAGTTAGTTTGAGACTTTGTGGACTTCATTGGAACACCCCCACACCCAGCTGTTTCTTCCAATATTGTCAGCTACACATTTAACCATTTCAGACTCTAGAAAAGACTGGTGATGTAATTCCAAATCCTCTTAGTATGCTGCCTATAAATACGCACATGGAACTCTAGCTTGTGGTTTGTCGGACACATTGCAGTGCCTTTTCATCTGTCCAGCAGTCAGCCAGATGATGCATCTGCTTAATCTAAGAATGGCTGCCGCATTACACACCCAAAATAAGACAGAAATCAGGAGTGACATTGTGCGCCCTTACAGCAGAGTGGCCCGTGATTCAGAGATAGGATTCAGCAGCACCTTGAACAAAAGTTGATTGTCAAGATTCAGAGCCATACTGACTAATCCTCTTGTCCTGTCTCAGTACACATGTGGCTGATGTTGCATGTACTGTTACTGCATTGATCTGGGCTTAGCTTGTGGGGCCAGATGTGTGGGCTGGACATTTGCAGCCCAGCTGTTGTGCCTGTGTATGTTTCGTAAGCATCAGCGTGATTTGGATCAGAACTCTGTGTTCCTGAGCTGGTCATGAGTACACCATAGTAGATTTCTGATATACATGAAGTTTCAGGAGCATGTATTAAGGCATTCCGGGGATGTATGATTCTCAGTGTTTTTGACTTATTGAATTGTATTTATAATATGACTCACTGATTGTTAATGATGGATAATGACGACGTCTGTTTGCTTTGTTTTTCAGAAGTGCCTAACTGTCAATCTTCATTTGGGAGAGCAGCTAGCTTTTACCAAAATCATGAAAGTAAGTTTTTATATTTAATTGCCAAAATTTCACATAGCTAATTTGATGTTGAATCATGTTCATCTTTTTTAATCTACTACTAAATGCATTCTTTTCTATTTTTCCTCCTTTTTTTTTGTAGATTTTTCCTTCGACCGAGATCAGCACCTGTATTATGATGACACATGCGTGGTTCCTGAGCGGCTTGAAGGTAAGACACTTTCTCGTTTTGTTTTTGTAGGATTTCTTTTTATATTTCCCTCTGTTCAAATTTGGGGAGGGAGATAATTTAAACAGTGAAATGGAGAAAATAAAATGGAATTTGGACCGTACTGAATTACTTCAGACACCTAACTCGCTGACTGCAGGGTAATACCTTATTAAAATAAACGTGCATCAAATTGTTCTTTGAGCAATGCCTTAGTAGAGCCACTTTTGGTTTCCTAAAGAACCATGTTTGTTATAGAAATGTCTAAATGTAAAGAAACTATATTGGTAGAGATTCTTTACATCAGGGGTCACCAACCTTGCTCCTGGAGTTACCTTCCCACAGACTTTAGATTCCACCCTGAACCACCTCACCTGATCCACTAATGACTGCCTTCATACGTTCTCGATTGGTTGAATGGGGTATATTAGATTTGGGTTGAGTTTAAATCTGCAGGAAGGGAGCTCTTTAGTAGGAGGGCTGGTAACCTCAGCGTTACATCAAGTGAAGCATATTTCAAAACTTTTAAGAGTCTTCACACTCATTTTGAGTGGAGTATTATTTGAATACATCATTGGAGTACATCGGTGTCCTGCTGGTTTCGACTCATTCATGCATTTGAGAGATGTTGAGCTTCATTATTCTCTGCAAACAGGGAAAGTAAAGCAGGAACCTTCAGTGTATCGGGACGGACCACCTTACCAACGCCGTGGCTCTCTCCAGCTCTGGCAGTTTCTGGTTACACTCCTTGATGATCCAGCGAATGGCCACTTTATTGCTTGGACAGGTCGTGGAATGGAGTTCAAACTCATTGAGCCAGAGGAGGTCAGTCTTCATAATATAGTCACACATACACTCAAGTCCATGGTCCACATTGTCAAAATGCTTCATATGAGGCTCTGAAATCACTTAAAATGTCTAACTGGTTGTATTTCAGGTGGCTCGACGTTGGGGCATTCAGAAAAACAGACCAGCCATGAATTATGACAAACTGAGCCGTTCTCTGCGCTACTACTATGAGAAGGGAATCATGCAGAAGGTAAAGGCAGGTTCAAGTTTCCTTTCCTTAATGTTAAACTCTATATTTGCACAATTTTAACTAAAACTTCCAGGAAATGTACATTTTCTAATTTACTTTCTAATTTTCCTTCTTCTCTTCTAGGTTGCTGGAGAGAGGTATGTTTACAAGTTTGTGTGTGACCCTGAGGCCCTCTTCTCCATGGCATTTCCAGATAACCAGAGGCCCAACCTTAAGGCAGATCCCGATGGCTTGCCTGGAGTTGATGATGACACGCTACCCCTGACTCACTATGATGAAGGAGCCCCTTACTTGGTCGATGCTGGAGAGCAAAGTGCAACTGGAATGCCTTTCCCTGATGGTTATGTGTACTGACTCTCATCCCCAGTCCAGAACCTGAACTGCTGAAGCAGACTGAAACATGTCTGTCCCCACTGCCTCAACCTCTCCTTCCCTGCTGTGCATTTACAGATTAGCCCTCCCCCCCCAAAATAACGTTGAAAACAAAAAATTTAAGAATAATAATGAGTGAGGAGAAATCTGCAAACCACCTGGCCTCTGGTTTCAACCCATGAGAAGGTGACAGGGAAGTGAGGGATGCCTGGACCCCTGTGGCTCAACCTGCCTTGTGGTAGATTGTTGTCGCAGAAGATGCGGATCCAGGAGCCAAAGAGTGCCGAAGGCCTGACTGGTATTTCTGTGCAGGCTGAAAAGAATTGTAGCAATTCTGTTTTGACAATCTGGATTTTTTTTAAGTGATATTAAAAGGTGTCATAAAAATCTAAACACAGCACTATTTATTGGCTGCCTTTTTTTGCCCTTATAGTTTGTGTTACCTCCAAATCGAGAATTCAAAAGGGCTTTATTTTGAAAAGGAGGAAAAGATGACCCTGCTGTTTCTTTTTTCAGTTGGTTAGATCTGTTTAGAGAGCTGGCTTTTATACAACATTTTTGTTCAACTGAATGCAGGACTGCTTCAAACCTGTTGAATTCCTACAGAACATACTGTTTTCTATTGTTGGTTTGTTTTGGTCATTGAAGCTTTTAAGTGTTGTGGGGTTTTTTTGTATCATTCTCTGTCTGCTGGATAACTCAAGTTGTTTATCTATAATGAAGCTAAACCAGTGGCACTCATAAGGACACGATCAGATTACAGGGACTGTTAACCCATTTGTAATTCCATATGCCTCATCACTCCCTGAGAAGCTAAATTTGGTACTGTGAGGTATTAAACATAATTCAAAAGGGATGCACTAGACAACATTTCAGGAGGGTTACATCCTCTGACTGCGTAAATGTATTTAAAGTTCAGCGTTTATAGTCTGTTTTGTATTTTTGTTTTTGGCTAACATTTCTTTGGCACTCTTAGTTTTTAAAATGCACCAATATGGCAGGAAAGCCCAGGGCCTTGCATGCAAAAAGGTTAAAACACCTTCACCTGGACTCTTTTTACTGCCAATTTAAAGTTGACAAAAGACCACTGCTTCCTTTTGCATGGTGTACTCAACTGGCAATTGTCCATTAACATATCGCTTCATGCTGGACAAGGAAGAATTTAAGTTCTGCTTTTTTTTTTTTTTTTTTTTTTTTTTTTTTTTTTTTTTTTTTTTTTTTTTTTTTTGGAAAGAGGAACTTCTATAAATATATATTTTTGCAAAAGTCTGCATTGGTTGGATTCTATTGTATCAGCTGTATAGTATTGCCTAAAACGTGTATGTTTTAAAATCTGGATGCCTGTGGTGCAGTTGTTGCAGAACCAGTGCACACTGGACACCCTTTTTGCTGGGTTAGAGGGCAGCACCTTGTAGTGAGAACTGATCTTAAATATGAAGCTTTCTCATTGAAGCGAGGGGCTTGTTGTTGGCCACCTCCACCACTCGAAAAAGGGTAGTCTTGCACTTGTATAGGCTTCACCTTCTTCCTTCACAACGTGTACCTTTACACTTCTAAGTTTATAATCTGTACTGGGTACAATAAACTGTCCTTTCTGCTTCAATTCCATTGGTGTTTTTCATCATTTATCTCTCAGCCTGCTACGTTAGCTGACTTGTTGCTGGGGACTTTGTCTGCAAATTAGTGACCAAATTAGTCACATGCTTGCTAAAGTTTATTTTTGAGATAAAGTGTAATTCCTCCCAAAAGAATGTCGATGTTTACAGTAGACGTGAAGGCTGTAAGGCCATAGTTCAGGGTTGGGTAATCTCATCTTAATTGCCATGTTTAGGTCTGGTAGAGCATGGAAACTAGCAAACTGTACAAGAACCTGGCATTCCAGCACCTGGTTTGTCTACTCCAGCTGTAGTTGGAATTAATAATGGGCCTAAAGTGGCCTTCAGGGTGCAGGATGGTTCATCTTGGAAAGATACAGGTGTAAGAACTGTAAATTGGAGTTCCCCACCCCTGCTCTAACCAATGAAGTCAACACCTAATATTAGACCATATATGCTGAAAAACGCCTGGCCAGCTCAAGCTGGTCAAGTTTGTTAAGTTGGTTGAAGAGCTTGGGTTATGTTTCTGTTTGAGGTTGATGGTTTAGCTGTTCTACAAGCATGTTCAAGCTGACCAAGCAAATCAACTACTAGGACCAGGTTTGGCCATGTTTCCACTGGATGATCAACTTTTCTACATACAATATTGGCCATCAAAAACCAGCTTAAGACATCAAAAGCTGGTCTTGAGCTGGATTTTAAGCAAGAATAACCTCTTAACCTCTTGTAATTCTGGGTACTTGCCAGGAGCTTTTCTGCACACAAGAGTTTCTCAGTAAATATATTACTTTGGAGAATTTTTATGACTCTTGAGATTTTACTGTTTTCTGTTGTGATTAAGATTTTTAACCACATTGTTTCCTCAAAAATGCTCAAAGGTTTCAAATATCTGTGGAAAGCACCAGAGTTTTCAGCCCTCCATTTGTACTGTATTGATCACAGAACTAGAGAGTGTGTCTCAACGTCATTAGACCCTTCATTTATCCAGAAGTGCTTTCCATTGTTACATTAAAGGCTGGAAAGTTAACAATTGCATCTCTGCCCTTATAGCCAGAAAATCCCTTCATTTCTGATTATCTACAGTGCTCGTGGACCATGAGCATGTTCATTTGGACTGACTACCTTGATCCAATTGTTCAACATTTGTTAAACAACTAGACATTATATGGATGTAGGATAGATATAGCAAAACATCTAATGGAAGATTGTCTGCATACATAATGCATTTACATATGGATTTAGTGTCAAGTGATTTCCATGACATCAACCTTACAATAAAGACAAAGAGCATGTTGGAAACGTATAGGTGGACAGAGAAGCAGACAAGACTGTTATCAAAAGACATGCTGTCCCGGCTACTTCAAACAGCCTTTCTAGTCCCTCAACCCTGGTCCTGGAGGTACCCCTGCCCTGTGTGTTTTAGCTTTAACACACCATGTAACTCTGCTTTATGAACTGATTAGTTGAATCAGGTGTGTTCGGATCAAGGAAAGCTCTAAAATATGCTTTTTTATTAATTTATTTAACCTTTATTACACCAAGCAAGCTATTATGAACACTTTCTTATTTATAGTAAAATCCTGGCAAATAGCAGAACCCACTTGAGCAACAGCAAACAACAAACAAACAACTACAAAAACAAATACATTTTCAATAAATAGCAAAGCAAGTGCACGTATCCATAAAAATTTCTTGAAGTTCTTGAGCTCTTGAACTGTGTGGTTGGGAGGAAAACATCTGATTTTAAAGAATTCCAGTCTTTTGCAGCAGATGACTGAGCAGCCAAAGGTAGTGTTCCTTTTACAGATTCTGAGCTGAATGATGCTGGAGGAGCGAGTATTGTATGTAACAGGCAATGGTCGTAACAGCTTCTGTAGTTGACTGACTGAGGAGAGTTTTGTAAATGAGGATGAACCAGTGTGTACTTTTTTCGAGTGTGTAAGGAGGGCCAGTTAACCAAAGTATAAAGGGAGCAGTGATGAGTTCTAAAATGAATATTTGTCACAAAATGGAGAGTGGAATGGTACAGGGAATCAAGCTGGCAGGTATTTTTACCCACCAAACTGTAAACTGTATCACCGTAATCAAACAGAGGGAGTGGTAGAGTCATCTGACTGAAAAAAAAAAAAAAAAAAAATATATATATATATATATGTGTGTGTGTGTGTGTGTTCAGTCATTTGTGTTGGAAATGTTTCATGACAATTTGAGGTTGGCAAATGAATTCTGAATCTGGAGAAAGCTTGGATCTTGGAGCATCGACAGTTCAGAGTTGGGGGAGGAGCCAGACACATACAGAATTGTATCGTTGATATATATATAGAAAACAATCTAGGTCCTAACATTGACCCTTGAGGGACACCTTTTGTAACCCAGCATTTGTTAATTTCACACTCTGTGACCTTGAGAAAGTCTAAAAACCAAGCTAAAGAATGTTCAGCAAACCCTATCCTGCTCAGCCCTTGGATTAGAATGCATGAATAAAATGAATGAAATGCTTTAGCCAAATCAATAAATATTGCAGCACAATGTTGCTTTGCATCCAGTGCAGATATAATATCATTGAGGAATTCAGTAATTCAGTAACAGCAGTAATACATCCATAACCTGGTCAGAATCCAGATTTATTTTCATTGACAAGTTTTGACCAGACGAAATATGGTAAGATAGAAACTGACCTGTAGCAGTTTGGATCAGTTTGGTTTCCATTTTAAAAAGAGGTCGTACAATGGCTGTTTTCCCGTCAGTTGGTATTTCAGCAGTTCATACTGATAGGTTAAAGATACTGGTTATAGGAGCTGCTATGATGGGAGCTGATAACTTGAGAAAGAATGGATCAAATGTATTTAACCCAGCTGGCTTTTTCGTATCCAGCATGAACAATTCTTTCCAAAACTCCTTCTGAGCAACTGGCTTGAGAGAAAAGCTATGGGTGGTGGCATGGGATGCAGGAGGAACTGATGCCAACTGGAGATGTGCTTTGTGATGGAGGTGAATCAGAAGCATTGTTAAGGCTAGGGCTTGGGGCACTGCAAGTTGAAGGCATCAGAGTATTAACAGACTCTATAAAATTTTGGTTTAAAATCAGCCATCTGATTTCTGTCCATGATTGAAATATCATATTTGTGATGTTAGAACAAATGATTGTTTATTTTCAAGAAGCTTTTCTGTCTTCCGGAACTGCTTAAGATCAGAACCACAGTTTAAACTGTTCATTGTACAGCACCAGGACACCATCAGGCACACCATCCAGCACACCATCCAGCACATATCACAGCAGTTGGCACACTATATGGCACACCATGTAGCACATCTTACAGCAGCCTGGACATCTTACAACAGCTAGCACACTGTACGGCAAATATAACAGCAGCCAACACGGCAGCCGGGACATCTTATAGCAGTTAGCACAGTTAAAACAACCAGCACACCATTCAGCACGTTACAACTGCCAGCATACCATCCAGTATGCCATCTGGTACATCTTACAGCAGCCAGTACACCAACCAGCACATCCTAAAACAACCAGCACATCACCTGGCACATCTTACAGAAGCCAACACAGCAACTGGGACATCTTGAAACAACCAGACAGCAGCCAGTAAATCTTAAAACATCTGGCAAACCATTTGGCACATCTTAAAACAGCTGGCATACCATCTGGCACATCATACAGTAGCCTGCACACCAATCAGTACATCCTAAACCAGATGGTACATCATCCAGTAAATCTTACAGCAGCAGGCACACCATCCGACACATCTTACAGCAGTCAGCACACCGTGTGGCACACTATCCAACACATCTTACAGCAGCTAACACATCTTAAAACAGCTGCCACACCATCCAACACATCTTACAGCAGCCAGCACAGCAACCAAGACATCTTTAAACAGCTGACTCACCATTCAGTATATTTTAAAACACCCGGCACACCATCTGGCACATTAAACAGCAGTCAGTCTTTAAAGAGCTGCCACACCATACAGCACATTGTACAGCAGCGGGCACACCATCCAGTATATTTGCTGGCTGAAGCACATATTACAGCAGCCAGCACATCTGAAAACAGCTGGCACACAATCCAGCACATCTAAAAGCAGTTGGCACACTATCTGGCACATCTTACAACAGCCAGCACAGTATCTGGCACATCTTACAGCAGCCAAAATGACAGCGGAGAATTCTTATGTCTGCTAACCCATTATCTGGGACATCCTAGAGTCATCAACACACCATCTGACACACCATACCATACATCTTACAGCTGCAGGCACACCATCTGGAACACCATCCCACACACTTTACAGCAGATAGCACACCATCCAACCCATTTGACAGAATCCGGCACACTATCTTGCAGTTCTTACAGCAACCAAAACAGCATCTGGCACATCTTTAAACAGCCAATGTACAGTCTGGCACATCTTACAGCAGCTGGCACAGCAGCTGGGATAACTTACAGCAGCCAGCACACCATTGAGCACTTCTTACAGCAGCCGGCACACTATCTGGCACATCCTTTAGCAGCCAAAACTGCAGCTGGGACGTCTTTATACAGCCAGCACAACATCTGGCCCATCTTACAGAAGCTGGCCCAGCAGCTGAGACATCTTACAATTGCCAAAACAACAACCAAGACTTCTTACATCAGCCAGCACACCATCTGGCACACCATCCAGCACATGTTACAGCAGCAGGCACACAAATCTGGCACATCTTACAGCAGAAGGCACACTATCATGCACATCTTATAGCAGCTGGCACATCTTAAAACAACCAGCACATCTTACAGTATTAAAAAACACCATTTGGTATATCTTACAGCAGCTGGCACACTAATCAGTACATCCTAATACACCCAGTACTCCATCTTCTACTCTACCTCTACCATTCTAGGTAGGCTTTTACTAGATTTAAAAAACTGATGCAGAGATTTGCTCCCATTCAACTGCAAATATTTTAGTGAGGTTGAACACTAATGTTGGACGGTAGCTTGTCTGCATTCCAGATCAGCCCAAAAAGGTTAGATGGAGTTGAGATCAGGGCTCTGTACAGGCCAGCCAGAACCTTCCCCACATCAAAACCATTTCTATATTAACCTTGCTTTGTGTATGGTGACACTGACATGCTATACAATGGAAATGGACTCATTATAAATATTTCTCATTATATCGTATGATTTAGCCAAGGTTGGACACAATAAGCATTATTTAGCCATCATGTTCACTACAAATGGATCGTGCTTTAGGTTTATAGGAAATGCTAAGAGGCAATAAACATTAAAGAAATGCCTCATTGTACTTACTGCTCATGCTTTAGAAGAATTTTTCAAGGCAGCTGTTTTCTATACAGTGTACTGATTATGAAAAAATAAAACAAAGTTTCTTTGTATTTTATATCTCTCAATATTTACTTCACTCTCAATGCTGGCAATAGATTAGTGCTTCTAGACCTTCTTCTAGTCAGTCAGCACACAAACCTGTACATCGTACTGGAGCCAGCACATCATCCAGCATATCCCAAAAACAGCTGGCACTCCAAACAACCTATGATAAATCAGCTGGCACACCATCCAGTGCATCCTGAAACAGCTGGCACTCCAATCAGCCAATGCTAAAGCAGCAGGTACACCAACCAGCACCTCCATGAAACAGTTGTCCCTCCAAATGGCCCATTCTTAATGAGATGAAACATCAACCAGAACATACTAAAACATCCAGAACTCCAACTGACACAAATGATATGAGCGCATTCTCTTTGAATTATATTATTGAATAGAGAGAGATCAATCTGTTTATGGTGCTTATTTTCAGTTCTAAATGATTTTTTTTTCCAAAGAGGTCCAGTTTCTTATCTGTCACAATAAGCCACAAAAAGACCCTTAGTAAATAGCTGGGATCTGCTGTGTTCAAGACTTGTTGGCATAAATAAATGTATTTAACAGGATAGATTAACATAAATAGATATGTGGAGGAGTTGAAAAACTATTGTTATTCTTTTATCTTTCTAGTCTTGTTGTGTGCAGGTTGGTGGACTAGCAGTTTTAAGGTGTAATGGTTGGTGGACTAGCAGTTTCAAGGTGTGATGGTTGGTGGACTACCAGTTTTAAGGTGTGCTGGTTTGTGGACTATCAGTTTTAAGGTGTACGGGTTGGTGCACTAGCAGTTTTAAGATGTGATGGTTGGTGGAATATCAGTTTTAAGGTGTGATGGTTGGTGGACTAGCAGATTTAAGATGTGATGGTTGGTGGAATAGCAGTTTTACGGTGTGATGGTTGGTGGACTAGCAGATTTAAGATGTGATGGTTGGTGGAATAGCAGTTTTAAGGTGTGATGGTTGGTGGACTAGCAGATTTAAGATGTGATGGTTGGTGGAATAGCAGTTTTACGGTGTGATGGTTGGTGGACTAGCAGTTTCAAGGTGTGATGGTTGGTGGACTACCAGTTTTAAGGTGTGCAAGTTTGTGGACTATCAGTTTTAAGGTGTGCGTGTTGGTAAACTAGTGGTTTTAAGGTGCGCGGGTTGGTGGACTAGCAGTTTTAAGGCGTGATGGTTGGTGGGCTAGCAGTTTTATGGTGTGATGAACCATACTGTGCTGAGGCATTGGGGTGCATGTTGAGAAATCTTTATGAAATAGTTTTAACATTTTAACATGAATACACCTCTATTGTCACATCAAAAACACATTACATTAATGAAGGAATAAACCACACAGAATCAAATGAAGGTGTTTTTTCTATTATGGGTGATTATGATTATGGGTCCTTCCGATGCTGACACTGATCATGATAATAAAGGTTGTGACCAGCAGGTCTGTGTGCACATGAAGCCTCGAGAAATGAACCTTTCATTCGAAACACTTGGTAGGAAAGCTTCCGTGTAAATACGTGTAGAGAACGACGAACGAGTGAACCGAACAGTGGTTGACTCGGAGTCAATCGGTTCTAATGTGGAGTCGAATGGTTTGGAGCGCCCCTAGCGGCCGTGCTTGAGTATAGCACCAACGAAGATCTGAACGTTAGCGTCGAATCCTAAACAAAAACAATTCAGTAACAGAAAATTAATCTGCGAGGGTTCGTATCGGATTTCATGGTAATCAATTTTCATAACTACTAAACATATATATCAATTAAAATAAAGCATGAAAGGCCGATAATCAAGCTAGCGAATTC
This sequence comes from Acestrorhynchus altus, assembly GCA_034509495.1. Lineage (NCBI taxonomy): Eukaryota > Metazoa > Chordata > Actinopteri > Characiformes > Acestrorhynchidae > Acestrorhynchus > Acestrorhynchus altus. The sequence continues at coordinate 19,430,210 of CM067509.1, forward strand.
AACGTTAGGTCGTATTAATGAATAGAGACGTTTAGTTGACGGTTACATTCCAGCTGATCATAAATAACATCGAACGATTCTCGTATATTACATGTATACACGCCCTAACACTGTTTACTGTGTCGTAGCTAAGTGACCAAAACTAACGGTTAAGTGTCTGAAACTGGAAATAACTAGTTCGCTGCCTCGATGCCCACATTGGCTGTCTCTGATCGTGTCTGTAACCCAGTCGGAAATGTATTAATACACCCTATCTACACGTCACTGCTACATACGAGTGTTAATCTGTGTTCCCACTTTCACCCAACACTGAAGTGTAAGTACTGAACTGTGATTGAGACTCGGTTCATTCCTGCCTCAGAATCCGCTTTAAGTAAACAGACGTTTCAGCCGCATCCATTAAAACGTCATCTAAACCAGTTACAAGCGAGTAGAGGTGAAGAATCCGGGTCCAGACAGGGAACGTCCGCATCGCGGTTTCAGTCTGACCGCCTGAGCGGCTCTGCTGCGGCTCGGACATAAACAGCCGACCAGACGGTCGGACCGAAACGGCGGTGCGGTCGTTCCCGGTCTGGACCCGGATTCTCCACCTCTACAGACGGGCAAGTAGGCGGGGTCTTAATTGATTGTCTACTAAAGCAGGGCCCTGTGTAGGTGTTAATTGTTAGCTAGCTGCCACCCTTGGTTTTGTATGGATTCTTACAGGATCAACAATCCTAGTTAAAATAACACTGGAAAAATAATATTTAATTATATATTTAATATTGAATTAACATTTAGATTTGTGAAGTCCAGATCTTTAATTCAGAAGCAAAGATATTTGTATTGATTTCAATTGATTTCAATTGGTTTTGCAGAACATGTGGTACCCTCCCCCTGTCTTGGTACCATGTTACTTAGAGCCATTTTCTTGCAGTACTTCAGATGTGTCCACCGCAGTGATGTGGCAAATGATGCCGTTTCACCAACAGTTGAGCTTTCCTATGAGAAGAGAAATTGGTAAGTGTCATGGCTGAAGAGATTCAGCAAGAGAGCAGCTCTGAGACTGGAGCTCGCTGGCTGGTTGTTGTGGTCAGTCTGGGGTATGATGTGCCACACATCTGTAATGTGAGTAACCTTGTTAGTTAAGTTACTAAATGCCATAAATGTAAATAGGCTGACTGTACACATTGAATCACGCTCACTTTTTCGTCACACACTGATTTATGTTCAGTGTTTGTCATCGCTGTCCAGTGAGAAACCTCCGTCTCCAGCATGGCAACTTTAAAGGAGGAGGCAGAAATGCTCTTAACTTTGAATGGAAGTCAGTATAAAATTAAGGTAATTGAAGTCATTTTTAGAGCATTTCTACTGTTCTGTTCAGCCAGAACTATTTTTACAGTGAACAGAACAGGGTTCAAACTATGAAGAAAACTAAAAATGGACAAAAATGTAGATACATGCTTTTCATTGGACAGCGGCGATGTGGAATTATCATAACCACTGTCTGTTGCACTTTCTGATTTTTAGTTATTATTATTATTATTTATTGAGGTCTTTTTTTGCTAAGTGACTTTAATATTGTACTGCAGTGTTGTCTAGTATTGGAATTCTGGACCAAAATCCATGGAAATCCAGGACTGGTGGCATCCCTAAAACCATTAATTATCCAATATAAAATCTGGGTATTCTATATTGTACACAAAAGTGCACATTTCTGAATACACAAATGCATTAGTTTATCAGATGTCCTCACATAGTGTCATCATGTTCATGCTTTCCACATACATGATGACACAGGATGACACAATGTTTTACATTTCTTCTAAGGCTATCGAGGCTGTTCATTGTCTGACAAGGACGGACGATTATTCCTGTTAAATAAGTAGGTATTTTCTCCTTCAAGACATTTAGTAGATGTAAAAAACACTTTTTATGAACACAGTGGAATGTGTGTTTACTATAATTTCCTAAATTGAACATATTGGATATGGCTATATAGGCTATCTGTGTCTTCATGTTGTGGGGCTTATTGTACTTTGCATAGGTCCATATTTGATCTTGTTAAAGTCAGTCATTCTCTGGAGCTGACTGATCCAAAGTTGCTACTCTGGTATCTATCCCTGCCAGCAGAGGACAGAAAGCTGATCCAGGGTAAGAGTGAAATCTCCGTTGGGTGTGTGTTGATGTGAATTTCTTTTAATATATTTTGTATAGAACTGTTAATTCTGTAGAACTGTTAATTGCAGAAGGAGGAGGATTTTTGCATTTTCTGCATATACATCCTGCTCTTGAAGTGACCAGAGATACTGTTAACTTGAAACGTAAGTTAAATTGGTCAAATTGTGGTTCCAAATTTGGTTTGAGAAATGTAAAAGTTGAACATAAGCAGGCTCAATGTGCTCTTTGTTGTCCTTTTAGCACAAGTTCTAGGAAACCAGATTGCCCTTCCAAAAATATCATCAAATCTCAAAAAGTAATTCTTGATTTTTTTCCTCCTTAAAACATTGGATGCATTCTTGAACTGCTGTGCTCAAGCAAGAGATGGAATGGTTGTTTCCTCTCTCTTTAGATCAAGTCACCCCACAATGCATGGTGCATCCCAGTGTCAGAATTGTGGTACAACTTATCCATATGGAGCTACAAACTGGAGATGCTGTAACTTGCCTCTCTTAAACCCAAAGAAGAGTTTCTGTGCATCAGGTAAGAGCAGTTTGAAGCTCACACTGCTTTGGATAATCAGTGTGTACAAGTACACTTTTACTTGCAGTGTGTACACTTGTACTTACCCAGCCAGAGCTAGGTAGGATCTAAATGGACATGGATTCTCTGTGGGTGTGTACATGTATTGTTACTGGGACCCAGTTGGGCAGTTGGGCTTTACAGCCTTCCCTAATCTCACATGGGTTCCACACAGGCCACGTGTGCAATGTATATCTTAAATGGGGCCCATGTTTAACTCCTTCCTTTCCCAGCACAGACCCTGGTGGGCATGCTCTGGACAAAACTTTTGGGTTCCCTATTGAGCTACCCATAGAACCTCCACATTTGCATGTTTTCTTAGAAATTGTAACATGATAAATTGGTTATTGCTGAATCTTAGAATTCCATCGTGTATCTTTAGTTATGGGTACCACTTTGGACACCACAGTAGAATAAATTGGCTAAGCATTTTTGTATTAATTTGCATGAATTCTTTTGATAAGTCATCTTGTATATTTTATAGGTGCCCAGTATGAATAGAATAAATTTAACTGATTTCCTTTCTGTCCTTTGTCCATTTTGTTTTTTGTATATATGCATATTTAGAGGAAGAAACCTCACTACTTCTGCTTCCAAACAGTGTGAAAGAGGAGCTGAATCTTTTAAAATCTACAGAACATGAAACATCCACAAGGAGCATTAACCAGTTGGGCCACGTTCAAAGTAGCTTGAGCTATTCATCCGCTCCTTGGGTTGCTACCAAAAACCCGAGCCACCAAGGGTTTAAAGACTGTCCTCCAGCACAGACCCTTCCACACCAGCAGGAGATGCACTCCAGTGAGGCTAAGTTTCTGTTACAGAGATGGGAAGGAGGGGTTTGGAATGATGAGACTGTCAGAGTCTTTAAGGATCCTTCAGCACAGGCAAGCTTCTCACTGGACGCAGAGCTGGAGAAGCAGGGTTGTTCCAAAAAAAGTGACTTAGACCACGTACAATCACTGATGGACACCAATGCAGATGTTCCTTGTCCAAATCAGGAGACCCTGCCCGAGTACTACAGTTTGAACAGCACTGGCTTGGAGCAGTGCAGAGATTCTATCAAATTGCAAAGCTGCAGCGACTCCCTATTGGCCAATAAAGAAAGCACTGAGGTGTCCACTGTTGATGATGAGGCAATAAAGAATCCTCTTACTGCTGGTGCTGAGAATTGTACCTTTCCTGATTCTGCATCTAGCAACTCTTCTGAGTGGACTGACTTCACAGAAGACTACAAAGATATCAGCCACGAGGACGACTCAGGATGTGAGCCAAAAACAGATGAATATCATAGTCTGATTGACGATGGCTTGAGTTTAGAAGCGCTTGACAGTCAGGTCCCAAGCTGGTCAGGATCCAGAAGTCTAGAAAAAGTGTCCATGTCTGAGGAGACTTTTCTGTCTGTCGGGAAGGATGAGCTTAACGCCTGTGTGAAACCATATACAGAATGTGAGGCAGCTCCCGTTCCTCTTAGTGTGAACCAGGCAGTGGATGCCACCAGTGAATTCAGAGCTTGTTTTACGTCTACCAGGGCATCAGATATCAGCCATAACTCTTCTGTGAAGCCTGGCAGACATGTCGCTGTGGGCACTGACTCCTCCTTCGTTAACCTTGAGAAGGAGACACATGCAGTTCTAACATCAGTTGTCACTTCTGACAAAAACACAATCACTGAAGTCCACATGTCTGACCTGGATGTACTTTCTGAGGTACTTTTAGTTAAATGTTTGGTTTAATTGTACTTTACACTCCTCTGTAAACAAACAAACATTCTATTTCTTGTTCAGGAATTTGAATACCTGAAGGTGATTGAAGAGGAGCACAAGCATTTGAAAGATCAATTGGGAAGGTAATAATCAGAGCTACAGCATTTATCTATTTTCAGAAGGTGCTAATCTTCAGACTTTTTGTTTGTCCAGTCAGATTTGTATCTGTTTAAATGTGATTAAATGACCAGCATAATGTTGTGTTTCTGTATTTCTGTTCTTAGACCTTAATAGGCTGGTCAGACATGCGAGACTATATGGCTTAGAATCAGAATACTCAATTTAAATAATTAGCAATTTCCTCAGATACACTCTTAAATATAAAGACACTTCAAATGGCTAGTTGAACAACGCCATGAAAAAAACAAACAAATTTGGCTCCACAAAGAACCTTATTTAAGCGCATTTTCACACCTGTAGTTTTTTTGCTTTTGTCTGAATCACTTAATGATTTTGTGAACTTGAAGTCTTTTCATAGGTGGTTTGGTTTGATTTCACACAAGGGAAAGTCTAAGCATCAGAATGTTACAAAAATCATGTGACCACATTCTTATTGGTCAGACTAGAAAGTAAATACAAAAATCTGCACTGGTCCAAAACAAAGTGCTTTCTTTAAGATGGAGCACTGAGAGCTGTATAGCTCAAACTTGCAGATTACACCTGATTTTTGGGTCAAATATTAGTCTTAAAAAAGAAAATCCAGAATTCATTTGGGAATTACTGGTTACACACCTGAGTTTGAGTTGACCAGGCTAAAATGTTCAGGTGTTGAAACACAACAGGATGAGGTTCTTCAGATCAAATGTTTTTTTTTCATGCATCTCTATTTCAAACATGGTGACTTGTGGAACCAAAACTATTGTTTCTATGGTATTGCTCAGTGTTTGGTCATGTGTGTTGGAGAAGGGGGCATGCACAAACATGCAGAGAACCCTTGCAGAGAACCCTTGCAGAGATTTTGTAACATCCTTGGTCTTAACAGAGCTAAACAGTTTATGTTTAATCTAGGTCTAGTCCAGGCCGCGCTGGAGCACCTGAGAACAAAGTGCAGCAAAATGACTGTGGATGTGAATCTCTTCATCGTGCGAGACGAGCTGAGCTGCGTCTACTGGCTCTGCAGTTTGCTTTGTGCCAGCAGCACTGCTGGAAGCTCTTTTATACTTCTCCACTTGGCGAGTCAGCACTTTTAGGGTAATAGAAAGACACTTCAAAGCTGTATCTCAAGTTCCATAGAACAGTCCACCAAATTTAAATTTTTGGAACTGCCCCGTGCTGGGCTGGTGTAAAAAGCCCAGGGTAAATGAGGAACATGATCATTTCATGATTTATTTAATGTTTTATGTGATGGTTTTTACCTAATGTAAATGTTCCCATCTTTCTGCAGGATGGAAGCATTACCTGATGTTCTGTCACAGACTCTGAAGACCCTGGAGGATGATTACCTAAAGATGAAGAAGATGATACTGGAAGGGATTCATCTTGATAACCTTGAGCTTTTGTCTGTGGATACTTGCAAGATAAGAACAGCAACACACTTCAGTCCTGCTATGGTGTGGAGTTCACTAATGACTTTGAATATTATTAGAAATGATTTAAAGACCATTTCCTAAAGCTCAATATATGGTGATCTTTTCAGGCATTTAAGAACTTACTAGGTGATGATCTAATTGATGAGTCACCCAGGTAGGCATGCCCTTTATTGATTTATATTTACGTAATATTTTTGTTAATGATTTATTTAAGTTTGTATTAAAGTATCTTTATTTTTGTCACAAGATCCAAATGTAATCTTCAAGATGCAGGCTGTCCTGACCCAGCCAATCAGGTGATTTGATATTAAAACGTTGGAGTACTATTGAGAACTCAAGTGTGTACTAAGGCTGAGAATCCATTACAAAGCTAGTCGATTCTCGTAATTAAGGCATTTCGGATTTGGAAGTGAACTCCAAAGCTTTTGACTCAGTTTCATGTAGAGATGTTCTAGTTTGCCCATGCTCATATGTAGAATGTCTGGAAGAATGTACTTGCACAAAATAACCAAGAGTAAAGTAAAGTAAACAAAGTAAAAAAACAAAAGTATATAAAATGTGTGGTTTTGTAGTTTTACAGTGAAACAAATGAACTGGAAGTCAAATACAATTTAGCCAAGTTGATAGCTAAATCATTTACATTGACATTCCAGAAGGTATTCCAGAGCAGTATGAACGTTGATTATGAAGTAGCATTACTCATAAAAGGATTGCTATGGATTGCCCAAGTTGTGAGTGAGGTTAAACACTGGCCAGTGTATTCATGACAAGACAACGTGAATTTTGTGGAGTTTGAGCGAGGCTTGATTGTGGGTGCCAGATGGGTGGGACGTTTCATATTGGCATTGAGCATTCCCTGAGGTAACCCTGCGATAGACTCGTGCCCTGTCCAGGGATTATTCCTGCATTGCGCCGATGATTCCAGGTAGGCTCTGGATCCACTGTGACCCTATTCAGAATGAAGTGGATAAGGTAATGACTGACTGACTGACTTTCATATATATATTTTTTTTATATTTACTCTGATTTTCTTCCATCCTTGGCAGGATAATACTATTACATTATATGAATCAAAAGGTGCCACCATTAAGCGAAGCAGAGCAGTGTGTGTAGTGAACCAGCAATCTGTTGTCTCTGGTAAATGTTAAACACATCATACATTTTGAATAAATAATTACTAGGCACAGTATAAAAATGCAGTTTTTGCATGATCACCAGTACTCGTTTTAGTGTTGACAGTTTAAGAACTACCACATTTGGTCATGCTAGTCGGTACAATCACATAAATAAATAGCATCATGTAGCGCAGGGGTCATCAGCCCTGCTCCTGGAGAGCTGCTTTCCTTCAGACTTTAGATTTAACCATAATCTTATTCACCTGATCCAGCTCATAACTGCTTTCAGAAGTTCTTGATTGGCTAAATGGGGTGTGTAGATTTGGGCTGGAGTTAACACCTGTAGGAAGGTAGCTCACCCAGGGTAGGGTTGGTGACCCCTGATGTGGTCTATTGTTTATTAAATGATTTGTGCATGTCCATCTAAAGGTGTTCCTAAAGACCTCAACAGCACAGAGGCCTGGTTTGATGCACAGGAAGAGCTTGGATCTGCCAGTCATGGTCATAAAGAGAAGAAACAAACACAACAGTCTGACCGAGAGCAATCGGAGATGAAGAAAGGTGTAGTTCTATGAACTGTGGAGTTTATGCCTCCACAATACTGACCAAAACTGACTGTCTGTATTGTTATGTATTTTAACTTTTTCTAGATGATGCACATGGAAATGGAGACCAGTGTTCCTTTCTGTGCGTCACCAACCTTCCAAGTAATGCTACTGAGGTATGGGGCTGATGATGATTAAATGAATGACGTTCATTAGTTTTCAAAATGTTCAAAATTTAAAGAAGCCCCTGGCCTCAGGGTTTTTTGCTTTTAGGTGGTTCGATTAGTGAAATAAAATTGACACTACTTTTCTTATGGTTGTATGTTTAAACAACCACCTGAACAGAAATTGCATCTGGTATCTACAATCATCCTGTGAGCATGTGAACACAGTATTTGCCCCCCTTTTGGCTGGGAAGGCTTTTCACTGGATGCTGCACCATGTGATTTGATGTTAGGCATAGAAGCAATTATTGAAGTTTGATACTGATAATGGATCACTTATAAATGTTGTATATCAAATCCAACTCCCAAAGATATTGGATGATGCTCCATTACTTCAGACTTCAGTGCAGTTTCTCTGCTTCAAAAGCTAATGCTATATAACTCCAGCTTGGCAATTGGCATTACAGCCTTATGTTCAAGTGCAGCTTTTCCATAATGTTCCACTTAGCTGTGTTTTTCTGTGCAAATGATAAAACCACATTTTAAATTAACTCCATTAGAATGTGTGTCTGGATACCTTTGGACACAGTATAATGACCCAAATTGTTCTCTGAAAAGTGATGTTGAATGATGACCTCCAGAGGGCAGCAACACTTACAGAATTATTTCTCCATTGTAGGCTGATTTGCTGCTTCTGTTTGAGCGGTATAATGCCAGTGAAGTGAGCTTCACCACTTTCAACAACAAAAGGTATAAATACTGTCTATCTTTATTCTTAATTTTGGCATAACACTCAAGAGCAAAGCTGGAAATAGAGGCCACTTGTGCACAGTATCCAAAATAAAATATTTAGTACTATTACAATATGTCGAGTGATATAATAATAGGTTGTAATTTTTAGTGTCATCACATTGGCGTTCTTTTTTTGTATGAGTGGGGAACAAATTGGCTAAATATCTGGATTAACTTTAATATAAATGTTACTTTTTTTTGAGAAACTATTGCATATCTGTAAGTGGCAAATGTATGTAAACATTTAGGATTAGCAGATGTTTTGAAGGTGAAATCATGTTTTCAATGAATGGGAGACAATCAAGTGTGAGTTGGCATGCTGTTTTATTTAGAGAACAGGGAACTATTAAAGTCTGATCTTCACAAAATATTTGAGGAAGTGTATCATCGCACAAAGGAGATTTCTGAGGGGCTCAAAAGAAGAAATGTTGATGTTCATCTGGTTGGTAAAGGTTGCAAAATCATCTCTAAAGAGTGGTGACGCCACCAATTTTCAGTCAGACAGATTATGTACAGATGGAGATAATACCATCATTATTACCATCGATCCACAAAGATCATTGCTTTCCAGCATAAAAGCCTTATCAAATCTGTGAAATCTGGTCATGAGGGTATTTGCATGTTTTGCTGCATCTGGCCTAGTACAGCTTGCTATCATTGATGGGACAATGAAATCCAACCTATACAAGCAAATTCTAAAGGAAATGTAAGGACGTCTGCGTGCTAGATCTCAAGTGAAAGTGGGTCATGCAGAAGGACAATGACCTGAAGTACACAATTCATTCTACCAAAGAACTGTTAAAGAAGAATGACTTGGCTATTCCAAAATATTGACTTCAGTGTTCTGACCTTAAGTTTAGGTCAACCTTAGTTCTAGGTAAATTTTATGTAGAAATATAGTACTTTCCTAAGGGCTCACAAACTTCGACAACACTAATTTCTAATTTGGCCTGCCAAATAAACTTTGAAGTCCAGTCATTCCGAACTGTACTGATGGTGACCAGCAGGCATGAACAGACAAACTTTCCAGCACAACCAATGAAAATCTCCATTTATGGTGGGGGTGGGACAATAGTAAATCTCTGCAGGAGAACCAGTCAGAATCTCAATTTCAAGGAGTGGATGGGAGTGCGTGTTGTGATGGGTCTTTAAAAAGTGAGGAATTGACTAGGCATGTGCACATGCAATTAGAGGCAATTGCATTAATTCTCTGTTTGCTGTCTTAGTGTGGAGGCAATATGTAGAGCTGAAGGGTGGTTTGGTCAGTCAGTGGCCCAGTTGTCCTTTTTTGATATTAATTTTGATGCTAATTATAATCACTCTGAGAAGGTTGTTTGCTGATGATCTACATAGTAAGTTAATTGTAATTCTACATGAACTTAAGAACTGTCCAATAGAAGTGGACACAGTGTCTGTTTTTCTAATAACCCCCCACCCCCTGACCTGGTACTATGTGTAATGTGACCCTTTACCCCCCAAATGAGTTTGCCACCCCTGGGCTAGAGTTTGACATTGTCTGAAAGAAACTTTGATGGATATATATCTTTATTAATCCCAGAAGATTACATTTTGTGGGACTAGGTTTAGTGCAACCATAAAATATCATTTGGAGAAAATAAGTCTGTTTAGCATTATATGTGCACTGTTTAAGTCTTATGCCAGTGAGGATTCCTTGTAAAGTGTCTCTTCACTTTTGTTTCCATAGAGCCGCAATAGTGATTGTAAGAAATCCCTCTGATGCCAAGGCTGCTGTTACTGAGGTAAATGGGCGATCTATTCAAGGCCACAATATCCATGTGGAACACATCCACTGTTCTCCAGAAGGCTGTCAGGGCCCCATCAAAGCATCCCATGCTGAATGTGTCCCAGCTGCCTGTAAAGCAATGCCTGTAGAGGAAGGTCAAAGCATGCATGGCTCAAAGAGGAATTCCCATTTTTCTAGAGTGAGTATGACTAAGGCAAGTAGTAAAACACTTTCTGCTCTGGAAAAATTATACTTTAACAATTATGGTCCTGCTTATAGTTCCAGCTTATATTAAACATTTGTGCAGTTATGATAAACTGATGTATTTTAACTGGAATTAAGTTTACGGTTTACAAACAGTTTGACAAATAAAACAAAATGTAGAATTTACAGATGATCTCGACTTTGCATGTATTGGAGGAGGCTTGTGCTTGTCTTAACCACTTGCTGTTGAGAACATGTATGTGATAGGCAGAGAGTCCTAATGGGTCTGGGTAATTGGCACTTTCAAATTGGTGGGAAAATGGGATATATTTTTTTTTAAATAGGGCTATTTCAGTTTGATGTACTTTTCTTCATTTCCAAGCCAACCCACCGCAGTTTGGAGAAGCTGATCAATGTATATGACAAACCCACTGCGTCTGGTACTTGTGTGCCACAGCACTATGCAACAATGGGCAGCTTTGACACACTCATGGCCTGCTTGACGGAGCGGCACCCAGAGGTGAGCCGAGAGAGGATTGTTGCTGCGTTGCTGGAGCTGCGAGTTAGATACCAGGGTTCCCTCAGTGGCCTTCCGCTGAAAACTATAGCGGACATGACCTCTGACCTCCTAACACCGTCCTCCACACCTGTATGAGTGGGGCAAAGGTCACATTTCCCCCTTCTTTATATTTCTTCTTCTGTTTGTTGGAAGTGCTAATATCTACAAAAATGTTTGGGTTTTTTAGGTATAACATGGTCCTGATCAATTCTGTTAGGAAAGAAGTTTAGAAAGAGGCTTTACTCTCTGTTTAAAATATTTCATACCTATAATACATTGTTTATATACTGGAACTTCAAAAGTAAGGATCCATATTGTTCTAAATTGTTGGTTATATTTGATCTTGAGTTTTCAGTACTCTATATAGTATTGTTTTGAAGAAAAACTGAGGTATTCATACTGTTTCTGAAGAATTTGCCTTATTTGCCATTATCAATAAAACTCTTCTGTACTTTGTTTGGAATAGTGAGTCATTTCAGAACAGTTGATGTTGCTCATTGTTCTGTACACTTACAGCAGAGGAGTGAGTTGCTATACCACATTCTTGCCAAAAGGAGGCACACAGCTACACAGTCTGATTTATATTATTTTTAAAATGACATTTTATAAACTGAAAAAGCTTATCTTTTCTAAAAAAAACCCCACACATTTTCTAAATTTTTACATAACTCACACTGTGTCATTTTGATATGTATGGTACTGAGAATGAGCTGTTTATGAGCTTGCGGGAGAAGAGCTGAATGCAGACATTGCACTCAATGTCAGTGAGCCCAAGGTTATAAAAAAAGTACTTCACAAATGATAAATGATAAAGTACTTCACAAAAAATACTGTTGATCAGCTATTAACTATGATTTCACAAAAATTAGTACAATTTTGATGCCAATTTTGGTGTGTGTGAGAGAGAGAGAGAGAGAGAGAAAGGGAGAGAGGGCATTGATCCTGTTTCATTTATTGGAGTTGGAAGCTTAAAAAAAGAAAACCTTGCACACTAGTTGATTATCATTATGCAATAGACCGCCCTACATACCAGTAGTCTGTCTTTGTGAAAATGAAGGCAACAAATCTACAGTTCGAGGGGGAGGCTGACTGGGGAATGAGTAGGAGTTGTCTGCAGGCATGAACTGAATTTATTAAATTTTCACTCATTGATGTTAAGATTCAAATTGCAGTCACAGACGTTTCACTGCCTTGCTGTTGGCAGGTTTAGGCTCTCAAATTGTCCTGTTGGTAAAGTCCAGTAGGGGTCGCTGGAGGCGCAGTTGGAGAGCAGCCTGTGAACTGCAGTGAGAGCTGTGCTGTGATTCACAGAGGCCAGAGCTGAGCTCCATAAACACAACTGACAGATCTCAACAAAATAAAAGCCCTTATTTTAGATCTTCCTGCTCTGTGTAAAGTCCTAACGATACTAATGAGTGTTGGTGTGTGTGTGAGATGAAGGAAAGAGGTTATTTTGACCGAGATGAATCCGTTGGGTGGTTCATTGCTCTCGCCTGTAGGCTGGACATGGCTGTGTTATTAAAGTAGGTCACGTGACTGCTGAGGGCTGGAGGGCTATTCCTATATATTGTATTTGTATATATTGTGTTTGTGATGATATTTATACATATTTATTATGTATATTTATATTTCGGCGATGGGTAACTTTACTGAACGATCATTATGGGTAGTGACGTCATACTGCGAGTCGAAGCTTTGGAGCGTCGACGTCGTCTTTCTGGAGTGACGTCACTGACAAGGACCTGAAGCCTCGGTTCAGCGTTGGTTCAGGAATCGGTTCAGTTTCCAGTTTCTGTCAGTTTACCAGTAAAGGTGTTCTTTTACACTATGGGAACATTTGACCTAGAAAAGGATCAGTACAATCAACATGTTTATACATTTTAATATAAAGATCATATGAAAATCACATGTGTACAATAACATTAAATAACCAGCTAAACTGCTTCTTTAATAATAATGAATAGTTCATTATTATTAATGAGGAAATTCCAATTTCCTTATTAAAAACTTGACCCGATTTAGCCCAACTACCAAACACTTCTTCTGATTAACACATTTCTTAGTCTCCCAATGACAGGTCAATTTTTATTATTATTATTAATAAAGTATTTCATAATTTACATAAATTAACGTATTGTGTTTGCTTATTTACTTTGTGTCAATTAATAAAATATTTACACTTCTAATATTTTTTTTGTCTCCCATGAATAGATCAGTTATTGTTTTTTTATGTTTATTATTAATAAAAAGGTTTTCCATCATTAAATCATTTGTTGTTAGTTGTTTCCTTATTTACTTGGTTTTTATTGTTAGTATGATTTATGTCTTAGTAAGTGCATTATTTACACATCATCTAAATAATCATTTTCTTAGTCTCCCACTAATAGGTCACTTATTGTTATTAATATATATATATATATATATATATATATATATATATATATATATATATATATATATTTATATTTTTTTTATTTTTTTTATTTTTTTTTGCTTATTTAAAAACATTTGTTAGATGTACCCTTATTTACTTTGTGTTTATTGTTAACATGATTTAGGTTTTAGTATGTGCATTATTTACACTTCTAATTAATACATTTTACTCCCGTTGATGGGTTGGGTATTATTTATTTATGTATTTATTATATTTGTATATAATAAATGTATGTATTTATATTTATTAAATGATGGCGGTTTCTTCGTGTGCTTTGTGTTTGTTGTTTATGATTTATGCTGGTCGGTGTGATATTTGTACATGTTCTTTATGGCTGCATTGTTAAATCTTATAAAAGGGAGGCAGTGGGTTAATGTGAGCCCCGCCCCCCAACGAGGGGCGGAGTCAGCGGCCAAACTTTTAACGGAGAAAACAAGCTGAGCCGGACCGGAGCTCCGTGTCCCGCTGTCAGTACTCCGGCGGTCTCTCTGCGCTCTCCGCGGACACGCAGCTCCTCTCTGCGGCGGAGTGAACGGGAGGTGCAGGATGATCCCGAGGCAGCAGTGTGCCGTTAAGCCTCCTCTTCTCCACAACCCTCGCTGCCCTTAATCTTCTCCCAGGATCTCCTCTGAGCACTCTGCCGGCATGGCCCGAGAGAAGAGTCCTCCCAGCCCGTGTTTCCTGCTCAGGACCAGAGGCAGCAACCCCCCGCTCACCGTCTGAACCCTCCCAGCTTGTCCTGAAAGATGTGGAGCGTGTGGTGGTGTGTTCAGCGAGCAGCGCTCATCGCTTCCATTCTGCTCCACTGCTTCAGCCTCAGCGTCAGAGGTGAGATCTGCTCAGCTTCCACACGCACAGCTCCTCAACTCTTTACACGCTGAAGGGCTCCTTGTTCAGGATGTGTATTCCCACCCTGGTCGTAGAGGCACTCCTACCTTGCATATCTCACTTTTAACACACTCCTGCAACTCAAGGACTTGCTCCTGAGCTGATTAGTTGAATCAGGTGTGGGGGGAGCAGGGGTGCCTAGAGGCTGTTCTAGTGCAGTGCTTCTTAGCCTGGTCCTGGAGGCACCACTACCCTACCCAGAGTCTGCTTTAGAGTTTCTCTGCCCCTTCCACACCTGAGTCGTTTAATTAGCCCATTAACAAGCCCTTCAGAGTTGCAGGGGTGTGCTTTAAATATGCAGGGTAGGGGTGCTTCCAGGGTTGAGGAATGCTGTTCTAGTGCAGTGTTCCACAATATTAGTTGTGTAGTTGTACCATGTACTGTTTATCCAATAGCTGAGCATTGTTCCATCAGGAACACCCATTGTTCCTTTTTCTATTGGATAATCCTGACTTTGACTTTGCCGGTTTGGATAGTTAAGAAATCCTATTTTCTGGAAGTTGGAGGCCTAATCCTTAAACAGCTTAAACATTGAGACTTTGGCACTTCTGGATCTAGTTAGGCCCTGGAATTGCAGTCCTGGCACATGAACACCCTGCTAAAAATCCAGCTCAAGATCAGCTTTTGCTGGTCGCTGGCTTCAGAGGATCAAAGTGGTGTAAAAACGCTGATTGTTTTCTCCTGAACATGTGCTGGTTCACCAGCTCTTGATTCTGGTCATGTGCCTCAACCAACCTGGTCATACTAATAAACTAGAGTAATAATGTCAATCATGCTAGAACCAGAACAGTCATGTTGATCAACCAACACGGTCTTGGTAATAAACAGGGATGATCATGCCGATTATGCTGGTTGTTTAGCTTGGTCAGGTTAATAATGCTTGTAGTCCTGCTAAACTATCAACCTCTAATGTTGGTAAAAAAGTAAACTGGTCAACCAGCCTGGCCAGCTCCAGCTTTCAGTAGGGTGTGACACATGTTGATGCTGTTTTCTGTTTTTAATAAACAGGTCTTAATGTTTGCATGAGTGGAAGCGCCACATCATGTGAAGAATGTCTTCTCATCCACCCGAGCTGCGCCTGGTGCGCCCAGGAGGTAGGCACCTGTAGCCCAAGCACAGGCCAGAGTATAATGCATCACTGCACTGACACACACTCTGCAGCATTAGTGCAAAACAGCCAGATGTGCTTAAATAATAGAAGAGAAAAAAAGTTTTAGTAAAATTCTGAAGACTTTGCTCAGGAACTCCTCTGGTGGTAATGCTGATTAACTGATAATGCAGTGGTTCTTCATACAAGTGGAACATCTATGACCTGTGTGCTTATTTTTAGGATTTTGGAAGGGCAAGGACTCTCACCTCAAGATGTGACATGAGCCAGAATTTGCTGAAAAGTGGCTGTGAGGCTCGTTTTATAGAATATCCCAGGAGTGCGAGTTCCACCCTGAGAAATAGACCTCTGAGCTCCAAAACCTCTGCATCTACCCAGTATGATGTCATTCAGATACAACCACAGAAGATCTCTGTCAGCCTGAGACCTGGTATGATCTTACTATGAAAATACTCTGGTGTTCAAGTGCAGCTTAACTGGAAAGTGTCAAATTTCGCAGTCTTGTTTTAAATGGTGTCTTTCACACACCTATAGAGCAACAAATGCGATAAAAAGAGTAAATGTTCCTTTTTAACTGCACATTCTCCTTTTTTGAGCGCAAAAACACATTCAGTACTGATTGTAAATAATCTGAACATCTCTATCATTACTGAACTTCTCAGAACTTCTCGCTTCCGGGAGAAACCAATCAGTGCTTCCTTTCTCAGGTGATCAGACCTCGTTTGAGGTGCAGGTGCGTCCAGTTGAAGACTACCCTGTTGATCTCTACTATCTAATGGACCTCTCGCTGTCCATGAAGGATGACCTGGAAACTATTCGCAACTTGGGCACAAAACTGGCTGAAGAGATGAAGAAGCTCACTAGCAACTTCCGTCTTGGCTTTGGCACATTTGTGGATAAGAACTTGTCACCCTTCTCCTACACAGCTCCCAAGTATCGGGAGAATCCCTGCAATGGGTAAGGGCAGGCTTTATAGTGTTTATTTAGTGTAGGAGCACCAGTCATTGGACGGTCCAAAAATTGTTCACCAATTTCAGCCACATGGGAGTAATGCCAATTTCTGTACCCAATCAGTTTAAGTAAGTTGGGAATTCATTTGGAAATTCCTCCTTGGAATTCCCTCCAATCAATAGAGAGGAATTGAACAAGACCCGAAGTGGATGTTTGGACTTGCTGATAATGGGCGACCTGAAGCTATGTGTTTACATAGTAGTTAGTCGACAGGAATGTGGCAAAGGTCCCTTTCGGTACAGATACAGATATCTTGGTCCAGCATTTGGTGTAAATGGAGATTGACCAATGAATGCAGACCAAGCATTGCTTAAATTTGCATCACTTATGTATGGAATCAACGTGGGAATGAAATCAGGTTTAGGCTATCATGTATTATTGGTTAATCACTATTTGCTTACTGGGCTTTGCAGTTGATATTGCAGATACACTCCAACATATAAATACACCTCACAATGTTTTATTTGTAGCTTTGAGTGTATTTGGCCTCTCGCGGTTTCAAAGTGCTTTTGTGGACATTTTGAAGGATTAAGGTATTTTGTTTAAAACGATGCAGGCCAGTGTCTGGCAATGTCACATTGCTGACTGGCTGTTTCATTTATAATGTTAGCTATTTGTGCATATTGTGCAGTACTGTTTCTAATCGTTCATTATTGGCTTGCCAAGGCATGTAGATAATGGGCTTTAGAGCAGTCGACAGAGTGTGATGAGGCAGAAGAGCTGACAGGCTGCACATATGCCCCGAAGGGGTGATTACACCGAGTTAGTGTACTGCCTCTATGCATCAGTGCCCATGTAGGTTATGTCCCAAGCCCTTTGGCATGTTACTGGCCATGCCACTGCTGGAGCTTATTGTGGATGGCTGACAGGGTCTGCCCTGCTGTCTGTCTGAATGTTTAGTTGCAGTTTTGTAATTAAACTAAAATTAGTGTCAGTGTTTAGAAATTGCCGTTGCACACAGTATTAGGATCTGAATGCATGAATATGAATTACAAAATAGATGTATTAGAGATAGAGATATCCTCAATAATGGTGTCTTGCGTCAATGGTATCACTCTCTTTCCATTTCTCTTCCTCTTCTCTTAATATTGTTACAGGTACAAGCCATTCCCCAACTGCGTGCCCTCATTCGGATTCCGTAACCTCTTGTCTCTGACTGACAAAGTCGACCGTTTCAATGAGGAGGTGCAGAAGCAGATGGTGTCACGCAATAGGGATGCACCAGAGGGTGGATTCGATGCTATTCTGCAGGCTGCTGTTTGCAAGGTCAGCTTGGATCCAGCTTGGTCATGATGGATCCTCTTGATTTGTCTTTGGTTGCTTTTTCGCCAGTCTCAAAGAAGAGGAATAAATCAAATCAGTGTCAGAATTTGAGTCTCTGCCAGCTGGACAAATGGACAGCCCTCACACAGAGCAGCAGCAGGCTTCGTGGATTGTGTTTTGAAAACCTGAAGGTTCAAGAACATATTTGAGATCTGTATCTTGGCTAAACGCTGCAAAGTCTATGTTGACCTGAATAGAAACAACTCGCTTATTGTATTTATTTACACTGTGCACTGAAGGGTGTCGTCTTTGTATTTCTGTACTTTTCTAGTCTTAGGACAATTTAGATTGGACATTGAAGAACAATCTGCTGTTTGTCCATTGTCTCTGCTTCCTGTCCTCTGAAGCACATTTCATCTGTGACCTTGCTTCTCTCAGAGTTTGTCTCTGGGCTTGTTTAATAATGGGCTATGTTGAACTTGGTGGTTAAAGATGGTGCACTGTGCAAATAATGCGGTGGTGTCTTGATTCTTTGTTAATGGTCCTCCAACAAAAATGATTGTGTATTTTTATTCTAAATTCTTTGAAAATTTCTGATGTTTTATGCAAACATTGATATTATCTTTCAGTTTTTAATGGTGAAGGAAAAAATAACCGTTGGTAGTGTTTGTGTGTTTGACCTACATCGTTAAAGTAGGGGCTCGAACTGGCGGAATAGTTCTGTTGCCATTACATTGTTTCCTCTCATTTCTTGCAGGAGAAAATTGGCTGGAGGAAGGAGGCATATCACCTGCTGGTGTTTGCCACAGATGATGTGCCCCACCTGGCTTTGGATGGCAAACTTGCCGGACTAATTCAGCCTCATGATGGCCAATGCCACCTGAATGACAAGAATGAGTACAGTGCTTCAACCAAGATGGTAAGAGGAGACTATTTGTACTTTGGAATTTCAAAATTAAACACTCAGACCTGGCAAAATGACAGATTGCTTTTCACCCTAGGTTATAAGAGCACATATGAGGGCCACATGTTGATTTTTGACTTGCTGTTTTAACTTTGCTTGCCTTGGCTCTACCTCAGTCTCCTACTGAGTTCTGATGCACTTTATTTGGACACATATTTAATGCCTAAATTCTCATCGGTTTTCCTGTCAGCTGTAAATTAGTATTATTTGTTTGTCTGAAAGGTTCATTGAAATGCAGTGCAGAGGCGTATTTCCCAACAAAACATTCTGAAGGAATGCCACAAAGACATTTCACTGGACAATTTCAGATGATTCAGCTTCAAATTACTATAAGTATCAATGGCCTAAATAGCTGAAATGAGACTGTGACACAACTCCGGATGTGGTGTTGATTCACTTTTAATTGGTGCAGCTTGTTCTGTAATTAGATGTAGGACAAAGAGCATCTCTGCTTTCTGCTCGGTGCAGTTGTCAGCTGTTTTGATCTGTTGTTCTGGATAAAGGTGGCAAAAAAGTAAGAGCAGTGTTTCTCAAAACCAAGGCCAGTCTTATGCAACTGGGACAAGTGGGATTCTTTTACAATGTGTAATAGTTAATCAAGAACTGAAGAAAGATCAACATTGTGTCAAATCAGTTGACGCTTGTCAACTTTAATGAGGATTTCATTATTTGATTGGGGCCACAACAATGTATTGTGCGGTGATTTAAAGTCAGTCTTTAATTTAAACGTCCAGTTGCTCCTTGTGAATGTTTCCCATTTTGACTTTGCCTTACTTGGCTTTTGTGGTTGAATGGTGTTCTAGACTAGGTTCATATAACTTGTAGTAAATATAGAGTTTCTTAGTAGATACAGATAAACACGGTGTGCCATAGGCCTGTTTGTAGTTAAGGCTCTTTGGCTTCTTGGACAGGAAGTGAAAAGGATGGGTCATGTAAACAGTGGAGGAGAATCGGAAAAGTGATGCCTTCCTTTTACTTGGACAGGAAGAGTGGAGAGCAAGCACTGGGGAAGGGAATGTTTTTAACACACTCACATATGGCTTTGTATATGTCTCTGTCTCCCTGCACAGGACTACCCTTCACTGGCCCTCCTCGGAGAGAAGCTGGCTGAAAACAACATTTTCCTTATCTTTGCAGTGACAAAACGACACTATGTTCTTTACAAGGTAGATCAGGTCACATCTGTTCCATTTGTATTTGTGTTTATTATTTCTGTCAGTATTCACCGTTTCCTTCCTTTCTGTAGAACTTTACTGCACTCATCCCGGGAACTACAGTGGAGATTTTGGATCAAAGCTCCAAAAATATAATCCAGCTGATTGTCACTGCCTACAATGTAAGTTTAACCTTTAGAACCCTAGACTTTGTGATATTTTCATAATTTGGTGTATTTGTCTCCTTTGTTTTGGCAAATTACAACAGTCACACATGCCAAATATAAAGTTATTTTCAGGAGATTCTAGACTACTCATATTATATATTTGTATGAATTTGTGTTTTGATTAAGCATCTTTACTTTTTTGTGTTGTTAAAACAAATAGTTTTTTTTGCATAAGGACTAAAACATTAAACATCTCAGAAATACTGTTATTCTATAACCCAATATCTGGATCAGTGGTGATGTTTGCCCCACTCCCTCTTGCTGATCAGTCAGAGTCTGTATGCAGGTTGAGCATGTACATGTAGACATTTACATTTACGGCATTTAGCAGATGCCCTTATCCAGAGCGACTTACAAAAGTGCTTTGCTGTTCACTCAGAGTATGCTTAGCTAGTAGACAAGGCTGGAATCTAGAGATTCCTCACGCTTAGATCCTGTTGAACACAAATGTCTTTACTGAGTTAAATACTCCTGAAACAGATGAGTCTTCAGTCTGCGTTTGGGACTCAGCTGTTCGGACTCCCAGGGGAAGTTTGTTCCACCATTTTGGTGCCAGAACAGAAAAGAGTCTGGATGCATGTTTTCCTTGCGTTCTGAGGGATGGTGGGTCAAGCTGAGCTGTACTTGAAGCTCGAAGGGCTCTTGGTACAGCTCGAGTTTTGACCATTGCCATCATGTATTGAGGGGCTGGTCCATTTTTGGCTTTGTAGGTCAGCATCAAGGTTTGAATCTGATGCGGGCAGCTACAGGAAGTCAATGAAGAGAACACAGCAGAGGAGTTACGTAGACAAAGCAGTAAACATGGACTGGAAGCTTGTTTGGCATTTAAACTGGCATTTAATTCTGTTGCAAACAAGTAAATCAGATATGTTTTCTGAGCTGGATTATTCTGATAACTATGATTACTATGATAATTCACACAGTGATTGTTCGATAGGGTAGGTCTTGTGGTTTATATGTGCATCATGTCTGTAGGTTACTCTGATCTTGAATTAAATGAATCCCAGCTTAGTAATAAAAAGTTTATGCTTGTGACCTTGACATCTGTCCCAGGTAGAGATTTTCTATTATTAAATTAAAGGATCGCGTTTTTGTTTATTGAATATAAGCTTGTGAGTCCCACTGGGCGATGAACAGGGGCCGGATGTTTGGCTTTTGGAGTCTTCTTTCGTGTGCACACATCTGAGAAACACACAGAATCCTTAGTATGAACAAAGAGCAAGACCTGTGTTACTGGACACAGCAGTGGTTGTGCTCTCTTAACCACTGTCACACTGTGATGTTACTCCAAAACATCCTGGTGAGAACATCACAGTACAGCTGACTCCCCTTTATGTGCACCAGATGTGTGCTTTTTATTTTTTTTTTCCTTTTGGCCACTTTGTGAACTGCATTCTCTCTCCTCAGGCTGAATTACATTATGTTGGATTGTTTATGAAAGTGTGATCTTCGATGAATACGTTTCCAGATTTCAAGATTAGATTTTCACAGTTTGGCCAGTGTATCTCATTAAGATTCTGGCTGGTTGTGATGAGATGATGCTTGTTTTTGATGTGTGTTTGGTGTTGAACTTTTTGCTGTACGTTGTGTGTAAACCTTTTGTTCTTTAAAAGTAAGTAGTTGTTCAAAACGAGCCACTTTGTGGTAACCAGGCTGCTTTTTGAGTTTTATGAATGCCCAGAGTCAGATTTAACCCAGCTCATATGAAATGGCCTTATAGTGAGTCTGAGTAAACTGTTTAGGTGAAGCTGGCAAGCCCAGTCTAAACTATTTACCCAGTAAATTGCGTATGACCCAGTGTACAGTTACTGTCTCAGCTGATGTCCTTTATTTACATTAAGACCTTGTACCCCATCCATGGCAAATGTGCACCCGTGGTTTTTTATGAATCAGTAAATACTGTCCGTGGCTAAAATGGATTCCTATTTATGTTCTAGGGTACCGATGAGTGTGTCAGCCATTTTCCGAATTTGAGTTTGAGTTTCCGGATCGTAAAGTGGAATTCGAATGTGATATTGAAGGCACTATAATTTCACACAGTTCACTGGTAATTTATAGATAACATCATGGAGAATAAGTAGAAGTAATGGGTTGACTGTGATGGTTTGACAACCAAGTCAGAGCATCTCCAAAACATTGGTCTTGAGGGATGTTCCCAATATGCAGTGGTGAGTACCTACCTAATGCAAGACACAAGAAAGGACAACTGGATCAGGGGTCAGGGGTGCCCAAGGCTCTACCTCACAACTTATGGGATCTGTTGCTAACGTCTTGGTGCCAGTTAACACAGTAAACCTTCACATAACCACTTTGTTTTGTCTTTGTTTAGAACATCCGGTCAAAAGTGGAGCTTAGTGTGTGGGATCATCCTGAAGACCTGAGTCTGGCCTTCACTGCAACCTGTCAAGACGGCCAGTCCCTTCCAGGCCTTCGCAAATGTGCTGACCTAAAGATTGGAGACACAGTAAGTTTTATATACACTGAACAAGTTTTGCTGATGCGTTTGGCATGGTAATAACTGGGACGTTTTGTTTTTCTTTGCTTGGAGTAAGAGTGCAACACCTGAATGCCTTAACATAAACGTGTTCAATTTAAGATTTGATTGCATTATTGCTTCAAGTAATTTCAGGTGGGGGGCGGAGGTGTCGCACAGGCATCTGTTAGCTGTTGTATTGGAGTAGGGGACCTGCTTTTCTGCTTTTCCGGCACTTCAGAAAGAGGCAGCGTTTTGTGATGGGGGAGAGTCCTTACAGAGTTGGGTAAATGGCACTTCTAAATTGGGATGGAAAATTGGGGGCAAATTATATATATTAAAAAAAAGAATACTGAATGACCTTTCCATCTCTTTAGCACTTGCAAGCAACCCCCTAAAAGTGAGAAGCTCAAATGTGGCTACAGTACTTGAGAGAGAATTGTTTGTCAAACACTTTCAGAAAAGCCTTAGGAGATATATAACTTTAATTTTAGGAGACGTTGTTTAAGCAGATTGTGATTGTGGTTAAATAAGAAAACTCATCAAAAACATATAGCATGCGTTAAAAAGGGGGGTTTCAGGTTATGAAGCACGTGGAGCATTGTTCTGAAATCCAACACCATGGGGAATGAACAAAAACCCAAACAGGCCATTTAAACAAAACCTGAGCATGTACAAACAAAAGCAGAAGCCAACAATGTTGTGGTTTTCCGCAAAGCACAGGCAGAATAACATTCTGTCCCTTTGGCCAGTAGGCTCTTGGACCATGTGGACATTTTTGGCAGGTTCTAGCTGTTCTGGAACTATTTTCTGAATGATAACATGGACCTGTGCATGAACATCCAGGGACATCCTCGAGGTGTTTTTGCCAGAGGCATTTAATAATCTGTCTGAGAATTTCATTAGCTTGGAATGAAAGTAATGGAGGAGTGAAGTACAGCTGCTTTTTACAGAGTATTTAAATAAATTGGCACAAGACAAGTTCTTAAGCAGTGTAGGTTTTCAGTGGCGTCCAAAAGGATTCAAAGCTAGCTGCAGATGTACATTAGAGTATCTTTTGTAAAAGTTAAGACCACTCATGCATTGCTTATTGCAGACCTCTTCTAAAGACAGCACTGGGTACATTCCAGCCTGCAGTGAGGTGGCTTCTCAAGAATTCACCCTGAAGTTCTCTGTCCCCCTCTGTTCGTTTAACCTGAATGAATATATAAATGGTTTGTCAAGGGAAAGTGGAGAATGAATGCTCCCACTGGAAGGTAAAGCCTTATTTTGTCTAGCCAGTGTAATAAGCTTGGCTCTTGTTGTCTTTTCCTTGGAGGAATTTGTCACATCGCACCTATGTGCCAATCTCTCCTCTCTAAAGGGGCACACCACATATGCAGAAGCCCATGTGTCACTTGCAGGCCTCCAGCCGGCTCTCGGAGGAGCCTGACATTGCATCTCAATGGCCTTACACAATAGTGGAGATTTCTTTCTGAACGGGAAAGCTAAGAGGGGGAAAAACAAGAGCCTTGGTAACAGAAACACTAGCCCTGATTCAACCCCCCTGAGACTCCAAAAAAGTCCCATGGATAGCAGACTGAACTAATCCTATATTGAGCTGGCATGTCTCTCACAGCATTGATTTGTCCATGGTCTCTTTCTGTTATACTAAAACATACCAAACCATTTGCACAGCAACACAAACTGATTTTCATAAGTCAGACTTGGTTCTTTTAGAGCCAGAATGTTTTATTGAATCAATAACTCAAACATTGATTTTACGTCACTCTTTTTTTTTTTTTTTTTTTTAACTGATATGATTAGGGCCAATTATTTCTCTGCAGAGCATATTGATGGACACAGATCAGTTTGTTCCCTTAATTTGTCTGGTCACACAGGGAGCTCGTTTACAAGAAATTGGATGCTTTTTGTCCAGATTGTATCTGCATTTACTTTGGTCAGATTCCATTTGTTTTTCATTAATGCCTCCCAGTGTGACCAATTTTAATTTTATCCCAATTGTTGTGTGATGTAGTGAGAGATGGCCAACTACCCATGACCCGGGAGTGAGGGCATGACCTGGGATTCAAACCTGCATTTTTTTGGATCATTGTGTTAATGCATTGGACTGCTGATCCCCTCTGTGAACAGATATAATCCATTTTTATTTCTGCTCTTAAAAAGCACATCACGCGATTTCCATGTAGCAGAAGAATCTAAAACGAGCTGAAGTGTTCTGCAGTAGATGTGTAACAGTACACAAAATTCACAATTTCGTTCACACTGGTGTTTGGAACTCACGGTTCGATATAAACACAGTACATCCAAACAAAAAAACAACCCAGGTTTCTATTCCCTTAATTTGAACAGACAATTGTGAAGGTACATTTTGTTCCATCTCAAGCTGTATAGTCCCCCTGGAGCATTACTCCTAAACCACTGCAGTTCCCACAAAACTACTCAGATCCAACAGCTTATGGTTTCTGGGGGTGAAATTACGGTGTTCATGTTAATAGCATGGACCATCTATTCTCCATGCAAAATTGTATGCAGTGAACTAATTTATCATTAATTAATTGTGTGATGAAAGTGTTGAAGTGATTCAGCCATAGTTCATCACAGTCCGTTCAGGGTGTGTTTTACGCTTGAAAGTATCTTCTCTTACCAGAATAATGTTTTGCTGCTGGCTACTGGCTTTTCACCATTTCGACTGGCGTCTTTGGGCTTGCTTGTTTTTAGAATGTCTGACTGTGTCTAAGCATGCACAAATTATACCTCTCCATTAGTTGTATTCTGACCTTGAACCTCTAGCTGTGAGCCAGGAGGCGTAGGCCCCAACATGCACATCCAAACAACCAATGCTAGGAAGTCTCAGCATGTGACTGGCCAACAATTGAAAGACTACTGTCCACTCATTCACCTTCCAAATCTGCCCAACCCACTTCCTCCTTCCATCTGTCTTCTTTTTTTTATTTTTCCTTATCATCATATCATTGAAATGGTGCTGCCGTTTCACCCATGCCATTGCCTCGTGATTCACATGTCTGGCTAATCCAATTCTGCAGCTCATTAAGTAGTTAAAGGAACATTGCTGTTATGAACCACTGTCTTATCCTTCCTTCCACTTGTTCAAGTCTTCATCGTGACTTTCTCCCAGCCGTAGTAGTTGGTCACTGCTAAAGCTAATGTTTTACATCAGCCTTCTCTGAACAATTTTAATCAGAATAGCAGTTAATAGAGTTGTTTATAAATTGACTGCAGGCTTGTGTTGAACAATATTAGCCATTGTAGAGTCTCCTTCTAAAGCAGAGGAGGTGGCACAAGGGCTTGGTGCGTAGCACGTTTGTCTCCCAGCACAGGGGACTTGGGTTAAAGGCCCATTCAAGCCCCCTTCCCCCATTTATGATTCTTCCTGGGGTGTGTTAGCCACTGGATTGTGGTTGTATATAGTGTTGATTGTAAAGTTTAGGACAACTAATCTTGAATAACTTAATTCATATTTCATAACATTCCTTACTTGGCTGAGGAAGTATCTGTACATTTGAATCTGCTGGCCTGGTACAGCATTCTTCCCACAATGACTCCTGCCGACTTTCCCCCTCTGCATCCGGTGTCTTGACGCACTAAAGATAACTTCCTCTTTAGGGCAGACTGTCAAAGTTATAAGTTATTGGTTCACAAATACCAAGTGGAAAGACTGCTAATGCAATGGTCGTGTTAAATGCATGTTAGCCGTCAATCCCTGCTAAAGACAGAGACTGATAACTGGCTGTGTTGGAGTTGGCACGCTCTATGCCACTGTGGCCAAGTGTTTAGCTTGAGCTTTAGTGAAAATGTTTTGAGTCTGGAAGTCACACTGTGCATCAAAGCTGCAAAAACCACCATGTTGAGCATGTCCTCTCCGCTAGGCTCCTTGTTGTCAAAGGGCAGCCAGACCTCCTGTTTTTGAACGTGTTGGGTTCTCGACCCCACATGGTTTGGCTTTAAAGCAGAAATGGTCACTCACTCTTACCATATGTGAGTCTTCTGTAGGACACAACCACACTTCAGCCAAGCCTCTTACTTTAAAGCTTTGTCTTTCCGGGTTCTCTTTCTGAATGTTGAATGTAGTTTGATTGAAAGGTCTCCTATAATGCTCAGAGTAGGACCATCACCTCAAATGGCTTCATTTGAAGCTTTGACTTAAAACATTTGTGGATAAGTCCTCTCCAAGCAGCTAAGTGTAGCCTCAGCTGTCGTTTCAGGACTTCCTTCCTCAGACCAATCAACAGGGTGGGGCCTGTGTCATCTGCTGTAATTATGTGTGATTAATATTTTGAGCATGTTCTACATCAGTCAGAGAGTTGCTCTTGATCCCTCTTGGTGAGGAGAGATAAGACCCTGCATGTAAACACTGTTTGAGTCATACAGAGTTCACATTCATACAGTCAACACTGTTACTGTCGCTACTGACCTTGGAGCTACCATGCTTTGGTTATTCGTGGAATTGCCTGTTGATTAGGACCACTGACACTTGTACCTGCACTGGACAATTTGTGTTGTGGTATATCATTGCAGTTCTGTAAGAACCTAGTATCTCAGCATTTGACATTTTTACCTTTGACCAACTGATGTGAATTAGTTGTTTACATTAGTTAAGAGGAGTTAAGAAGGATTCATCCTTCTCTTGGAAAGTTGACATTTTGGAGATTTTTTGCTTTACTGTGACAAAATATATAGTGAATATACTGCTGCAAAATTGCTCTATACCCCATCAGATATGCAACATTTGTTCTTAATGTTAACATTTGCATATTGTTTATAATGATAATGAATTAATCCACTGTCTTTATCAATGAAAGGCCAGTAGTCACTCATGCAGTGTGATTGTGAGACAGCTGTGCCTGTCAGAATGTTCACAAACCTGCAAAAGATCACATTAAGTAACCTCATATGTTTACTCAAAAGTGTTTAGCATATGCATCAATCACCCGGAACATTAAAACCAGTCCCGTTCTGGTATGAACACAGCACATCTGAAGGTGTTCTGTGGTATCTGTTACCAAGAACAGCAAAAGAATGGCAAAACAGCAGGTCCTTTCAGGTCCTGTTGGTCAAGAATTCAATAAGCCTTGGTTGTCCATGACCATTGACTTCATCTAGCCATCTTTACCCTTGCCCTTTTCCCCCTTTTAACACCTCAACTTCAAGACGTATCTGTTCACTTGCTGCCCATGATTTATATCTAACACTACTTAATCACTTTCCCAGTTTTAGTATAATGCAAGCCAAATTCTGCCTTATATTTTTATAAGAAGGTAAAGAGGATGAAGACGCACAAAGCAGCAACAGAAAATGAAGGCAAAAAAAAAAACACGCACACTTTGTAATGATCAGGGCAGGGTAAATAAAATGCATCTACAGTTGGTTTTGACCTCAGGTAATGGGGTCAGACCACCATCCATATATCTGAGCTCTGAGCAACCCTATTCATATAAAGGAAGGGAAGTTGTGGGAAAGACATACTATACATGTATTTCTGCAGGAAATGAGAGGCATAAGATTTCATGAGGTCATGCAGGGATGGGTTGATTTGAAACATATCCTACTTCTAGCAATAAGGGAAGCAAAAGTCAGGGCTTCCTTAATCCTGATTGAAAAATGTTAATTCAGAACCACATTGATACTTTGATGCATTCACTGTTAGTCTGAAATGTGGGAAATTGTTTTTTGGTAGTATTTCAGTTGTAGTTAGATGTGTAGCTGGAAGGTTTCTGATTGTAAAAACTAATTTTGAAGAAAGGAGTTGAGATCTTGTGAGCTACTTTGGCAAAGTTTGGTTCCAGATTTTTCAAACCAGTTGGTTTGAAAACTAAATAATATTGCACTTTAATTTTAAAACCCAAAGTGGTTTTACATCTTCAGTGTGAAACACAAACACTTACTGCCCAAAAACGACCTTTTTTTGGTTACCAATTTGGAAGTACTAACATTCCCGTTAGGATTCTTCCCCCATCACATATGATGCTCCCGACAGGAGGGTGAAGACAAGCACATGCTTCCTCCAATGTGTAAAGCCAGCCACTGCCTATTTTCAAACTTCCATGTTTGCATCATTGCTGGTTATCCAACACACTTGTAGGAAAGTACAATGGCTAACAGATGCTTGTTATACACTGGGCACATGCCTCATTTTCTCTCCCAGACTCTGGCTGCTGATGGCAAGCAGCATGGATTCAAACCTGATATGCATTTTTTTTTTTTTAAACCAGTTTAAATTGTAATTTTCTGTTCTGTATGTATGTATTTGTTTATAGAATCATACAAAAAACCTAACATGAATGATTTGCAGATGTATGTTGCACTGGCACTAACATTAAACTGACAGTTGACTCCTCTTTACATCAGGTGTCCTTTAACATAAGTGTGGATGCTCGAGGCTGTCCTCCTCCAGGTACGCAGAAGAGCTTCACCATCAAGCCAGTTGGCTTCAAAGACCGTCTGGAGGTTTCTGTGCACTACCTCTGCAGCTGTAGCTGCACGCACTCTACTCGGGTTAACAGCAGCCGCTGTAGCTCCAGTGGCACCTACACATGTGGGACGTGCCAATGTGAGCCCGGTTACCGCGGAGCCCACTGCGAGTGTGAGGAGGATGATGCAGGCAGCCTGAATCTTAGTGCCTGCCGAGAGGCGGAAGGCAAGCAGGTGTGCAGTGGACGTGGCGAGTGCAGCTGTAACCAGTGCTGGTGTTATGAGTCGGAGTTTGGCAAGATCTACGGTACCTTCTGCGAATGCGATGATTTCGCCTGTGCCCGCCACAAGGGGATTCTGTGCTCAGGTGAGTGGAACATGCAAGGCTTAGAATGTCTGAGGGGAAGAGCCCAGTTTTAAAGCAATTCTTTTTTTTATTTTGCACATAGCTTTGTCACAGTATTCGATGTGTGTCTACACCTCATTTTCACCACCTCATTCAGATTGCACATTTCTTTGCACAGTACACTTTATGTATTCTCTAGTCTGATTTGTATTGTATTATTCCATGTTGTACCTTGGCCCTGGAGGAACATATCTCAGATGGAATGACTGAAAAGCCTCTTGAATTGACTTGAAATTAATATAGCTAACAAATAATCAGAGCTTGTAGCCCACCAATAAGCATTATACTAACTGCTGCAGATATGGATGTATGTAAAGACAAAGAGGTTTGTCTGTTAAATGACCCTGTAATTTGACACATGTCTAGTAACTGGGCTGTTTAAAGGTGCTGTAGAGTGTATAAATAGTATATGATTTTCAGTGATGTGGAAAATGCCCATTCGTGGTCTATTATTCTTGATGACTACAACCTTATTTACAGCCCTGTGATTTTGCCTCAGAATTGAACATGTTGGTTTTACTTTCATGGCTTAAAAGTAATGTGATAAGCTCTGTTCTGATTGGTTGGTGTAAACACTGCAGGCGCTCACCCATTAGGGCTTACCTTATGTCTTAGCATACCATAGTATAGCTTTATTTTTAGCACTGTTAACAAGAACATTATTATTGTTTGTTAGTAATTATTCCAGAATGTTATCTTAAACTGTATTCTTCCAAAGTGGGCAATGAATTTGATGATGTAACAGCTTTGTGTGTGTGCAGTTTGCTAAAAATCCTTGAGCTGAATCTCTAGAGAATGTGGGTCATGCAGCAGGACCATGACCCTAAGCACAGTTTGTTTTACCAAAGAATTGTTGAAGAAAATGTTAGTGTTGGAATGGCTCAAGTCCTGACCTTTAATCTAACATAAATGTTATGGAAGGACCTGAAGTAAGCAATTTATGGGAAGAAACCCACAAATATAGAGTTAAAGCTGGGTTGTATGAAGGAATTAACTATAATTCCTCCAGACCAATGTAATGGCTACCTGAAATGTTTAGTTGTAGTTCATGTGATTCTCCTTATCTATTTTTTGCCAGAAATTATGAAAAATATAAACAATTCAAGGGTTCACAAGGTGTGTTCTAGTTCTCAATACAGTTTTCCAGAACTACTCTTATCCCCTTTGAAGCCTCATCAGGGTAGAGTTGCTAATTTCTGATGACCTTACTCCATCTTTCAGGTCTAGCAGCTTTGCAACATACTTTCATCCATTTAAACACAAAATACATTTTGCATTAATACTCATATTTGTATTTATTTGGTAATTATTTTATAAAGATTTGTATTTAATAAATAGCCTGAATGGTAGGCCTCAGCTAGGTGTGTCTCTTTATGTCTCTTGATCTCTTGTCTGCTCTGATTTGGCGTCTGTCCAAAACACACAGTTGAAGTTAAAGCTGGAAGTATAAAGCACATTATTAGCAACCCGAGTAGAGCCAAAATAAATATGAGTAGCTGAATCCATGCTTCCTGTAAGCAATGAATAGTGGATTCCCCCCCCCCCCCTCATTTTCTTCCACTGTCCACTGGTCCAGCCATTAAAAGGAGTTCTAAATTAACATTGCCTGTCCTACCATAAAACAATAAACTAGACCCCATTGCTTGTTAAAGCATGCAATAAAGTCCATCTAAGCCCCAGTAAATGGCATCTGTTCCAACCATAGCAAACAGGCTTGCCTATTAGCATTCCATAATGCCAAGCTCAAGGACGCTTTTGGCCCCCACTATCCCAAAGCATCCGTCCCCACCATGCCACAGTGGGAGCTTTGTAACGGGCTGCATTCTGTTTATCCCTGCACACAATCACTGCTCTATAACCAATAAAGGCTTGTATTTTCCTTTAGTCAGCAGGATCTGCTAGTCCAGCACAAAATGGGCATTCGTTAGGGAGTGGGCCGCCGGCAGGCCTCTGCAAGCACTGATTACTGAGGGAACATTAATTAAACAGCAAAAGTCCAGTAGAAGCAACCACTTTCCTGACTGCAAAACTCTGCGCTCCTAGAGTAATGAGTTCATAATGATGTAGTTCTGCATTTTCCCAGCTCTTTGCCAAGAGGAGGCAATTGGGACAAGTGCTATAAACCCCCCCGATACCAGTTTTGAGAAAGCTACTGTTGATGGGAAAGTTCTTGTTAAATGCTCTGTAAGTGTGCTTTGTGGCTTTTCAGTTTGGGTATGCTCTAGTAAGACCAGCTTAATTGTGTCTGGAGCAGAAACAGGTTCAGGATAGTTTCCTACTTGATGACACCTATTAAGTGGCCAAAGGTTGGACTGAGCAAACAGTCATTTTGTTTTTGCTTGTTTTCCACTTTATTATATGGAAGCCACTTTACCCCAGTCTGTTGATTGCAGCTGAGGCTTGTTTGTTTTTCCTCGCACAGTGTACAAATACTATCAGATTATATTGATCAGGATATTTATATAAAATTCTTCCAAATACTTCAGGTAGTCTAAACAGGATAAAAACAAACAGAATGTTGTTTATTATTTTGTTTTTTATGTATGTATGTATTATGAAATTTGAACACCATGAGCAAAGAGAGCAAACAGCTCCTCCCTTCACTTTCCTCTGAAATCCAATATCTGGTTCAGTGATATCAGCCCCAACCCCTCCTTCTTCAGTCGTTTGTGTGTCATGTCTGTAGGTTACACTGATCCTGAATTCCTGTATCCTGAGTTATGAAACTTGGAATACTGGCGTGTAGCCACCTGCAAAGTCCAGTGTTGTGAAAGTTAAATATTCACACGTATATCACATTTATTTAGTACAGGAAAAGTTTATAACCCCAACATAAATGTTTATTTATACAAGCTGTACTGTTGTAGTACAGATTCTGTGTTGTTATGGGTCCTTCAGATTGAGCTGTGCTCCCTGCAGTAGCTGCACGGTTTGTGCTGAACACTAAGGCATGGCCTTGCACAGTCAGGAGATAGCAGTCAGGAGGTCAAACCGGCCAATAGGCTGTTTGGCAGCGCTGATAGGAGTTCAGTGTCTGTCTTAAAAGGGCCAGAGCAGTAATAACTGTGGAGTCAGTAGTATCGGCTGACACAGTAGGATAGACTGTCCGTCTCCATCTTAGACTTGACATCTTTCATTTGAACTTCTGAAGTCAAGTTTCGAAAGTACCAGCTGTTATATTTGTATTTGGTTGAGAACTGTTAGCTTAAACTAATTATCTGATCTATATGCTTGGTTGTTTATTTTCTGAACCTGAAACTGCTTGTGCAAAAATAGAGTAATGTGAAAAAGGATTTTATTTGATAATTTAATAAAAAAACAAACTGTCATTTTATATTAATTTCATTTACATTGATATTTCAGTTTTTTTCTGTTTAAAAGTTGATTAATAATCTATTCATTTGAATAAGATATTTCTAATATTTTGAGATTCTGCTTTTCATGAGCTGTAAGCCAAACTGATCAACAGTTCAGAGTTTACCTTTTTTGAATGAAATTTGTTTGATAATCAATTTTTTTTTTTAGATAATATAACCTTTTATATACAGAGATTTTATTTGTTCTTAATCTGAAATGGTGTGCATGTTTTTAAAAAGGAATAGCCATAATAGCCAGTGTTGATCAGCAATAAAAGGAAGATAGTCGTCAGAAAATGTCATGATACCATTTGAATAATGATAACTTCATTCACTGTTTGCAGAGTTAGTAAGCAAGCTTGTTTACTATTTAGTTTAGCTCTCAGTAGTTCTCTGCACATTTCATTCGGTGCTGTCTTTCTGGAGTGTAACTGTGAAGGATGTGTTGGAAGTGAGCAAAACAAGAATGACTGTGCTAGATTTTTGTCTTTCATTAGGTTCTTGGCATAAAGAACTTGCAGCAAAGCGCAGTTACTCAGTGTGTTTTTGTTTTTGTTCCAAACCAGAAGGTTCAGATTTTTACCAAACCTGCAGACATATGCCTGCATGTGCGTTGTTGTGTTGTCCTTCAGTAATCATACATATTTTGGACGAGTTTGAGTGCCAACGTGCTAAAATGAATGGCTTTTTTATGGAGCCTCCAGTAAACCCTGACTTTGTAGTGCTTTGTCACACATCTGCAGCTGATTTGCAGTATAATACGCCAACCACTCAATAATGCAGCAAGACAGAAATAGAGTGTCTCTCTTGTCCAAACTCATAAATTTCCTTTAGACGTTTCCTGTAAATCTTTAAGGTCATCGTCTGTTTTGGTGAATGGCATTCAGTATGTCTGTGCAGTCTATGTTAAGTTGAATATTAACTATGGGCAGGCTTCAGATTCAATATTAAAACACTTCCAGTCTTGTTTATACAGAGAATTCCACTGTCTTGAAACTATTGACACTGTGCTTTCTTTTTAAAGCCACTCCATTTTTAAAGAAAAGGTGTAATTTAAACATTCTGTGCCACAGAATGTCCTTCTAGAGCTTGCTACCCTCCACTCCAAGTCTACAAACTATATACATTACAATAGAAAATACTGGCTTAAATGGAAAATGAGGTTTGAGGGGTTCCTGGTCCCATGTATCAGGAAACCTGCAGTACATCGGTGGCTCTACACCAGATTGTCTAGTTTGAGGGGTGGTTATTTTTAGAGTTGGTGTGGTTTTCACAAGGTTGCTCAGTAGTGCACTGAGTAGAGGAACATGTATGCAGAATGCCTGATATCCTGTAATTAGACTACAGTCTGGTTCCATTTATTGTTTGGCCAAGATCCCAACCTGTATTAAATCATGCCTAGAACTGCACAGTGACCACGTGCTCTACAGTGATGTTGTTTCTGAGTAGTTTTATTTGCCTCCACATCCTTGCCCACCCCCAGCCTGGGCATGACCTCAGCAGCTGGTAATCCATTGCTTATAGGGCCAAAGAAAACACAGATGAGGCCTGCTGTTGTGTACTGTAAACCACAGCCATGGTCTCGTTGGGTGTGGTGCAAAATTAAATTGCAGTGTTCCTGTCTGTAAAGAAAAACTGTAAGGTAGAGATTTGGTAAATATTCTATGTTCATGTTTGCTCAGCACAACATGTGAAGTCTAGTCACTTCTTCTTATATAAACTGCATTAATAAGTTATTATTGTTAAATATGTTTGTTGTTTGTACTTTACAGCAGTAATGGCCTCCACTCTTCTGGGAAAGGTTTCCACTAGATATTGGGAAATTACAGTCAGGATTGGATTGCTTTGGCAGAGCTGTGAGCAGAGGGTGGAGCAGAGTGAGGGATCTGATAAAAGGTTTCCTTAAGATTCAAACAAAATGGTATTTAAAAACTTGAAAACACAATATAAACAGTATCACCTCAGCCCATATGTTGCTTTGTTTGTATCCCAAAGTTTTAACTATAGGAAAGCATTTGTTTAACCAAAATTCCTGTTTATTAATTTACTGATCAATGGATGATAGTAAGCGGTGGCACGGTGGCGCAGTGGCGCAGTGGAGTGCAGTGTTGCCTCACAGCAAGAAGGACGTGGGTTCAATCCCTGAGTGGGGCGACCTGGGAAATTTCTGTGTGGAGTTTGCGTGTTCTCCCTGTGTTTCCTGGGGGATCCCTTGGGTTTCCTCCAGGTACTCCGATTTCCTCCAGAGTCCAAAGACATGTGCAATAGGTAAATTGGTGACTGGATACTGTATAACCTGATACCCTAAAACTGTTTTCTGTTCATGTAAATCTTATGGTGAAAATGTCATACCATTGCATCCCTAGTCTGGATTCGTCTTGCCATGTTACGTACATCTGAATGTGTTATTTAAGTTTGAGATGCAAGAGCTCCACACATTTACAGCCATACATGCTGTGTGCTTTTTCCATGCACTTCCTGTTAACGTGAGGAGTGAGGGATTGCACACCCCTAGGGGCATGGTTTTTAAATATGAAAGGAGCAATGCACTGAAGCCAGCTTTTTTTTTTTTTTTTTTTTTTTTTTTTTGGTTCATTTAAAAACAGATTCCTTCCATAGTTGCACACCAAGGAAACGGGCTGGATTTGGCATGAAGTCAGTAATCTTATTTGTCTTCTGTTTAGTGTCTGCTGTGTTCTTGACTGTAGTCATGCATGGATTTCTAGTTCATGGTCATGTACAGTGCATCCAAAAACTATTCATAGCACTTCTTTTTGCACATTTTATGTTAAAGCCTCAATTCAAAATGGGTTCAATTTATTTATTTCCCTCAACATTCTACACATAATACCCCACAATTGCATCGTGTTTAAAAGTTTTGCAAATCTATGAAACAAAGCACAACTATTGAACATATACATAAATATACACAGCCTTTGCTCAATTCTTTTGGTAACACTTTTGGCAGTGATTACAGCCACGAGTCTTTCTGAGTATGATGCTACAAGCTTGGCAAACCAGGTTTTGGGAAGTTCCTCCCAGTCTTCTTTGCAGAACCTCTCAAGTTCAATCAATTTTTAGCTATCTCCAGAGATGTTAAGTTGGGTTTGGGCTCTGGCTGTGCCACCCAAGGATATTCAAAGTTGTCCTGAAGCTTTGTCCCAGTCTGAGGTCCAGAGCACTCTGGAGGAGGTTATCATCAAAGATGTCTCTGTACATTATTGCAGTCATCTTTCCCTTGACCCTGACTAGTCTCCCAGTTCCTACTGCAGAAAAACATCCCGACAGCACGATGCTGCCACCACAATGCTTCACTGTAAGAATGGTATTGACTGGTGATGAGCAGTGCCTGGTTTGCTCCAGACATGATGCTTGGCATTCAGCCCAGAAAGTTCAATCTATCCGTTTCTCATGGTCTGTGAATACTTTCCAAATGCAGTGTTTAAAGTTTAAATTCTCAAAATAGTAATTAGGACTCTTGCTTAAGAATACTTCTCCTCCTCCTATTGTTGCTACTTCTGTCTTTCTAGTCCATAGTTTAGTGCCGGGCATTGGTTCAGTTCTTTTGCTTCAGGAAAATAAAAAGCCCAGCTGTACAAACCCAGCACTGGTGGAGGGAGACCTTCAGGAAGCTCCAGGCGTCTGTATTGGCTACTGAGGAAACAGTCCAACCACCCTGTTCCCTTTCACTGTGAAGAGACTCATTACCATTAGAATAGACCTAAAGGACACCGCAATCAGAAGAGTAGATTTGACATGTTTTTTGAGTATGTTACATGTGTACTTAGTGTGTAAATAGTACAAAAGTCCAAAAAAAAAAAGTGAATTCTGGAAAGAATTTTGAGACACAGCCTTTTATAATGGCAGTCTGTTCGTATGACAGCCGGTCAAAAGGGTTTACTTATGGTGTAGTCAACATGGCCACACTTGAACTACAAGTTGCCAGCACATTCCAGCCCGAGGTGTGTGTTTTTCTTTCCATTTTTTTATTAATTTATGTACAAGGGTAATAAATAGCTTTTGCATTCCATTGTAGTCACCACAGAGCCCAACTTTATGCATAATGTTTGAATATATTTCATGAGCATTGGCTTTAACTTGAAACAGGTTGTTCAGCTGCCTCGAAATCATGACAGGCTTGTGTCTTTGTGGTTCTTTGATAGTTTCTGACCATCCAAGCCAGTTTCTTCTCAATTGAAGTTTGAATTCGATCAATTAAAGTTCATTTATATTCTGATTTTTACAATGGAAGCTTGGTCACAAGCAGCTCTACAGAGATCCAGGTCCAACAAAAATCTCCCTCAGATTGGGAAGAAGAAACTTTTGAAAGGAACCAAGAGTGAAAAGGGGAACCCATCCTTTTCTGGTTGACACTGGAATAGCACAACAAAATGACAAGAAAGAAAGAGAACTGCTTGACCTTCCTATAACTTTTATATTTCTTTTTTTCCCAAATTCCAATCTAGTTTCTAATTTTTTAGCTTTTTTTCCCATTACATTTTCAGGTGTTTTTCTTTTGTCCTCCTTTTTTCCTTTAAGGAAATCAGCATCTTCAAAAATGTGTATTGACAGAAATCATAGGGCCATTGTTTTGCAATAAGGTATGTTTAATTGGATGATCTTGGAATCTGCAGTTGCTTAGAAATGGCACTAATTAATGAAATGTAAATCTGTATCCGTCTCAGATCTGCACTGAAATTCTTGTTTCTTATTGTACTGTGTTGGTCAGTTCAGTGATTGCTGTCATACAAACCTTGTTTCTGTGGGCACAGAGAAGCAAGGCAAGTTAGAAGACATTTTGACCCTGTATGTAAATTTCAGAGAACCCCTTACTGAGAAATGAACACACAGTTTCTTGTTTTTATCCTGTTATAGATGTGAAGGAGAACATGTCAGAGAAATCGTTGAAATCTCAGTGTTAGCATGACATAAGTCCACGAAGAGACCTATGTAAACATCTAACCACTGCTGTAGATACCTTTCTTCTGGTTGCTTTGTCTGGCAGTTTGTTCATACATACATACATACACATATATATATATATCTAGAATAGTGCACAAACCAATTAATAGTGGTAAAATGGCTGGCAAGTCATTGCAGTCTTGTTTTTCTGCCTTTTACAATAGCTCACATGGCTACAATGTTGTATTTAGATGCCCTAATTTGTGAGCTTGCTCTGGTCAGCAGATGTGGTGAGCTAATGCTTTTAACATTGAATCAGTGGAAACTGTTCTTCAGAAACACTGAACTGGGTTTGAACTGGATTTGTTGAATTCATGAACAATACTGGCATTTCCAATTTAGTAATTATTTGTGTCTGTGTGACCTTCAGTGTTGGTGTGTGAGAGAATTCATGATTATTTACAGTTGTTTTTTGGGCCTGTTTAACGGTTCTCTCGTTCAATTTTAAATCTGAGGAACGTGGAGATTTCTGTGTATTTAGGCCATGTAGAGCACTTTTGGTCTCTTGTTGGGGGCTGAAGAGTGATTGTGTAGCCAACCAAAAAAAAAACCCTAACAGATTTGCAACAATCCCACAAAGTTGCACTAAACATGCCCTCTCAGCACCTCCAATCAGAAATGAAAGTGCTTCCTCCAGCATTCTGTGGAAAACAGGAAACTGTAAAGTCTACCATTTGCTGGGTTTGGTTTTTGACCTATTTTCACTGTAGGCTTACATAAGCTTATACACCAGCCAGGACATTCTTCTTGTTTCTTCACTTATTGTCCATTTTATTAGCTCCATGTGCCATGTAGGAGCATTTTGTTATGTATTTACAAACTGTAATCCATCTTATGTGGTCTGGTTACCTTGTTGGGTTCTTCACCCTGTTGTTCAATGGTCAGGACCGTTGACCACTACAGAGCCAGCTTTATTTGGATGGCGTGTAATTCTCGGCACTGCTGAGACACTGACATGGCAGTGGTGTGTTAGTGTGTTGTGCTGGCACAAGTGAATCAGGCACAATAGTGCTGTTGGCTTGTTTAATGGAGTGGACAGTGAGTTGACGGTGTTCAGACACTCATACTTAGACAGATCATACCCACAGCATGTTTTTGGCTGGACATTTCTGTTTGGTTGACTATTCTCAGTCCAGAATGACACTTGGGGATTTAAACACTCCAGCAGCACCGCTGTGTCTGATTCATTTGTCCTAGCACTACACACAATAATGCACCACCACCTTTTTAGTGCTTCCACCCACATAATACCTGTGGTGGGCCTGTGGAGACCTTCTAGAGCAACAGAGGGCTCCTGTATGGGAAATGGAGCTGATAAAATGGTCAGTGAGGGTAGAACCAAGGTAATAATATCAATGTTATGTTATGGTTGTAGCTGAGTATATGTTTGGTAAATACATTGCAGTTTTTTTTTTATCTTTGCACTGTAATTAATTGGCAGCTGTGGTTCACGTGGCATGGCACCAAAAATTGTTAGAATTAAAGAACTAATCTTGTATTACCTGCAGCTACTTATGTATGTCAGTTTACAATCATTTGAGTAGTGAAGAATGCCTTCAAATGTCTTAAATGTGATTTTAATCCATCTGGTTGTATTGAGCAACATTGGGACATTGTACAGAAGTGCCCTTTATGAGGTTTGTATGCTACCAATAAGAAGAGCATGTGAGTATCATTAAGATAATTTGGTAAGCTCTCTGGATCAGTGAGACTCTGCAGTTCAGCTTCCCAAGCCCTTTGTGATGTGTAGACCTTTTAAATGCATTGAGACTTGAGTACACATCTAATACATTTGTATTTACCTCTGTATAAGGAAATTCTACAGGAAACCTGAAGTCACCATGCAAATGAAATTACTGCTTGTGCATGACAACAGGCAACTCGGTGCATGATGCGTCATGCTTTTCTGAAGTAAGACCTGGAAAGATAAGAAAATAAATGTACAGATACAGCTGTTTGACTTGGCACAGGCTCTCTGTGTTAAACTGGTCGATGAGGCCACCATGTTTACTCGATCACACTTGTCTAGGACTAGCTTAGTACCTACTTCTCTTTAGGAATTCCATTCATATGTTTGCATATGCATTTCAGTTAAATGTAACTTCTTTTCATAAATGTGCTTCTATCTCCAGCAAATGATTTTATAAATGCAAGTTTGTGAAAATTCATTCATATGTTTCACAATTTAACACTCATATATTCTAATAGTATGCTGTTGGTGGCAGTATATAGAAAGAGGAATGCACCAAATTGATTGTCCAACATGTGTGAAGTGAAGCAACAGTCAAGATTACAGACACTGAGCGAGCAGTGATGCTTATGAGTCATCCTGTTCATGCCAGACGGCTGGAAAATGGAGAACTACATGCACACAGACCATCACGATGCCCTCAACACAACATCGCTAAAGACCGCAGTGGTGTTGTGCCAGACTGTCATTTAGAATTGCTGCAGGTCATCTTCAGTCATGCTTTTTCCTTGATAATGATGACCAATGAATCCATGTGTATACTGTTGCAACAACTGCATTGCCAGAATTATCCTGGATAGAACATCCAATGGCATTGCACATATTTTCAATCATCACTCATGCTCATGAGAATATTCAAGATGTATGGGATGGATTATTGCAGGACACCATTAGGAACTTCTACAACTGACATGTTGTTTTGGCAAACACAGTGGCCCTATGGCGTACGGAGAAACACAAATGGAAAATGCGCGCTCTTCTTAGGACAAAATCCAATAACTTGCTCAATTTCATATAAAGTCCCTGTCAGGCTGTGGTTGGAACTGCTATTTATCAGCATTAGCATGCTTTTCATTTGGAGGAAATAAGAGTTCTTTGCTTATTATGTGATGCCTGATTCTATTTATGGTTTGCAGAAATATATTTTGTAAGCCCAGGATGCCAAAACACAATACTGGCAGCATGAAATTGTCCCCTGCTATTCTGCCGTCTGTTAAGGCTGGAGCTTTTAACTGAAACCAAAATCTAGAGCTTGGCGTTTCTTAGTGGGTAAAACATCAGACATGGCAAAGATATTACAGCCACAGTTTGCATTGAAGAATCTTTGACTCTGAAATGACAGGGTTTGTACACAAGTAAATTAATGGCGTGTCCATGATAGAATCTATTTGAAGTTGTCTCCAGAAGGGCAACAGATAAGCCACAAAGCCTCAGCACTGCAAAAAAAAAAAAAAAAAAAAGAAAAAAAAAAAAAAAAAGAAAAAAAACAGATCTGAGGTTTGCCTGAAGGCAAACAAGGCAGCTTTGTAATCTTCTAAGACAATGAACCAGTCAAGTGTTTCAGTACACTTGGTTTTCATGATTATACAACTTTCAAATCATCACTTTATATAAAAAACATTAAAATAAAAGCACATTTCTCCTGTCGGTTACATACTGTGCACCCGGAAATATTCACATGCTTAGGTTACAGCCTTATTCCAAAATGGAATAAATTCATTTTCCCCTCAAAAAATGAATTTATCTGCACACAAAACCCCACAATGACAAAGTGGGAAGTTTGTTTGAAATCTTACAAAATATAACATGTACATAAGTATTCACAGCCTTTACTCAATACATTGTTGAAGCCACAAGTCTTTTTGAGTATGATGGTGTAAGATAGTCTTAACTGTTTTTGGGAAGTTCCTCCCATTCTTCTTTGCACAACCTCTCAAGTTCCATAAATTGCATGGTATGCAGCCATTTTTAGATTTCTCCAGAGATGTTTAGTCAGGTTTGAGACTCTGAATGGGCCACTCAAGGACATTCATTCTTTATTTATTTATTTTGGATGTGTGGTTAGGGTCATTGTCTTGTTGGAAGATAAACCTTCCCCACAGCATGATGCTGCTACCACCATGCTTCACTGTAGGAGTGGTATTGGTGATGAGCAGTGCCTGGCTGTCGTGTGCCTTTTACTGAGGAATGGCTTCAGTCTGGCCACTCTACCATACATGCCCAATTGGTGGAGTGCTTCAGAAGTGGTTGTCCTTCTGTAAGGTTCTCCTCTCTCTACAGTCATCTCTGTTAGTGTGACTTTTGGGTTCTTGGTCACCTCCCTGACTACTGGCCTCCTACCACAATCACTGTTTGCCCTGATGACCAGCTCTATAAAGAGTCCTGGTGGTTCCAAACTTTCATCATTAATAAATGCAGCCACTGTTATTGGGAGCTTAGTGCTACAAGTTAGACGCAACACAACACTTAACCCTATCTTGTGAGCAAGAGTACGCAGACACTCCCCAAGGACCCAAGGTTTTATTCATGCCTGCCTGGTAAAAGTGTATGTGCCACTACCTCAAATTCTAGAGGAGATTACATCATCACGAACAATTATGAATATTTACACATGCACACCACAAGAAGTAAAGTGGGTAAATCTTTTGTTTTCATTCTAAAGTTTAGTGTTTTTCCTTTTTCTAAGGGTATATATGAATATAAATCACACATTTGGGCCAAGCAGACCAACTCAAAGCCTTCATTATATACATGATGAAATTCAAATGACACAAACCTGTATAATGTCCTTTTTAAAAATAAAAATACTGTCATCTATTATCTTCCTTTCAGTCTTAAAAATACAGTGTTTTTTTTTTTTTTAACCATAAGGGTCAACTCTAGTATGTAGTGTTTGTGATCTCCTCATAATTCCATTGCAGTGTCAACTGTGCATATTTTATGGTACATGTTTTGTACCATACATGTTCTAGCTGGTGGAAATGTGGTGTGTTCGATTGTGTGTCTACAAGAGACTCCATACTCAACTCCATAAATGTTTATTCTGAATCTTGTTAGTCCCCATTCTGACATTTGTTTTTTGACAGCATCTAAGTGAGAGGAATCTTTGGATTGTAGGATATTTTCTGAGTGAACAGCAAAGTCTCTGGATAAGGACGTCTGCTGAATGCTGTAAATGTAAATGAGAAACACTGCAGATTTTCCAGAATTTCTCTTCATTTTTACCCACCCTATAGTCAAGATTCCTCCTATCTGAGTTTTGGGAGGGCAGAGGTTAACATCAGCATGTGCTTTTCAAGTCAAGCACACCTTTTTGAGGTGCCTGTAACAGAACTGAATAGCTTGGTGCAATCTGAGAAAAACACTATCTGCAAATCCAGCTGTGTCAGCAACAGATGCAAGATCTCCAGCCACAGACGACTGGAATTTTCTGGGATCGAGCACCACTTATGGGCCCTTTTGTTTTACTTTCATCTAATGTAGTTTACTGCTGAGAGCTATAGATTTAAACATTTTTGACTGCCAGTTGTGTGCAGCCAAACTACATGCTAAAATAAGACATATGATCATGTGGCATTGTTTGTCTACCAAAACATTAGCATTTTGGATCACTGAGTCAGGGCTGCATGATGATGTGGAAGTGCATTGTGTTTTGTTTCGTTGCATTCATCCTAAGATTTATCTGTCTAGCTCTCTGCTGAGGAGTGATATAACAAAAGAAGGCATGTTGAACTCACTGACACAGCCCATGGATGTTGAGGTCCAGAGCCAAATACCTCTCATCACTTGCTCACTGTAACTGCAGCTCCTTGAACTTTGGCAGAGCACTCAGGATTTAGTTCATCAAGTATAGGCTGGGGAAACTGAGAGACTGTGGTGTTGCATCGAAATATCCCAAGCATCTCATTTCAGGGAGGTCGGATGTTCCCAGAGGTAGCATGGGTAAGCAGAGAAAAGCAAAGGACTTGGGACTGGATATGTTGAGATCGTTCCTCCTCCAGGCTTCACAGGCAGCTGTATATCTGCTTTCTGTTAGGGACCAGCAGATCATTTCTGCAGGAAGGGTAAAGGTGGTTCCTCTATAGTATAGCTGCTCGAATTAGAGTTCAGGATCACTTACTGTTGGGAAATTGGTAGGATGTTATTGGTGTTATTTTATGGTCTTATGTTCTGAATATAGTGTTTACTAAAAGTGTTTCTTGAAGACTAAATGACTATCCTGATCTACCCTGACATTTTCAACCAATTATAGAAAGCCTTTAAAAAAAAAAAACCCTGGGTATACAGTAGTAAACCTTATGAACTGCATAAATGCAAGTAACTGATTTGATGAATGCCCATTATTTTATTATTATTAGGTTATTTTAATTCTTGGTCAACACAGGCATCTGTGAGCTGTTGTATCTGAGCTGGCGACCCAGCACTCTCCTCCAAGCGTGTTGGCTGCCAGCAGTGATGTAATGGTGGCAGTTTGGGAAGAGATGGTAGCTGGCTTCACATGTATTGAGGAGGCATGTGCTTCTCTTCACTCTGCTAGTGTCAAGAG
The DNA here is from genome assembly GCA_034509495.1 of Acestrorhynchus altus. Classification (NCBI taxonomy): domain Eukaryota; kingdom Metazoa; phylum Chordata; class Actinopteri; order Characiformes; family Acestrorhynchidae; genus Acestrorhynchus; species Acestrorhynchus altus. The sequence continues at coordinate 19,474,320 of CM067509.1, forward strand.
CGTTATGTGTGGTGGGGGAGAGCCCTGGGGGTTGGGTAGTTACCACTTCCAAATTGCCGGGGAAAAGGATTAAAAAATAAGATGATAGATTTTCAGGGCAGATTTTGGCACTACTGGATATTAATTCCTAGTTATGTGCATCTTAGCAAAACTGAATATAGTAATATACACGGTCATGAAAATGGCTCTTGGGTGCAATAAATGGATTATAATAGGTACATTATTACCCAAGTCTTCAGAATATGTCTTCATTATCTCTACAGGAAAAAAACAATAAAAGATGTAAGAACAGAAATCTAAAGTTTCACAAAGTTTCAAAAGATTTAGTACTTTATTATTTAGCACCTGGCTGACATTGTATTAAAAATAGCAACAACAAAAAAAACGGCTTGCTTTATTTATTAATACCATTTTGATGGTTCATTCTTCAGCATTACTAAATGCTGTTATCATAATAAATACTGTGGTACTCTGTAAAGCTGTACAGTCATGCAATATATATTACTTATCTAAGAAGAGCTCAGTTGAAGAACGTGCACCTCTTTGTCCTCATTTGTTGAATATTAGGTGGTCCATTTCATGTGTTTTCCCATTTACAAAGCCTGGGGCACCACAGAGACCGGATATTTTTTTTGTAAACTTATATTTTCTTGACCGTTGCCAGAATGTGAGAAGAATTCCAGCAGTTATTGCAAAGTGTTCTGACTTGAATATCAGTTTTTTAATGGGTCAAAGCCTGGGTTAGTCATCTGTGAGAGAAAGAGCGTTCTGGTGAGAGGAGCTCTGAAGTTCAGCAGTCTAGATCTCAAAAGTAGACTGCTGTATGCAACTGGAATAAGCATGCATACAGTAAATCTCTGAAAGCATTGCAGGCATTCCTGTTAAGAAATAACCTGTAGAGGCAAGTTTGGGTTTATTTTAAGGAAAAGCAGCCCTCTCAGAAGCAGTTTGAGTTTCTTTACCTTTTCTATTTTGCATTTATAGCAGTACTTTTAACAGTGGAAGCACAGTAATGCAGTGTGGTTATCTTTTTCGTCTAATGGGTTCATTTCAAGGATTGTAGACCTGCTGTCTCTTTCTTACTTCAGTGCTTTCTGGAATAAACAACTGAGTTTTGGGTAATTGTGAGACTTCAGATGTATAAATGCTATAAAACTCTGTGCCAATAAGCAAAAACTCTCTGGACATAATTAAAGTGGTTTTATTGAGATTGAGTGGCTGAAGCAGTTGTGTGTGAGTTTGCTTTTTTGCTTAGTCTTGTTTCTTTGGCTGTGTCTGAAATGAATCCCTATTCCCTCATTAGTAATGCACTATATAGGGATAGACTATTTACTTTACTAAGTAGTGATAGAAGCAGACAAATTCAGACACTTCATGATCAACAACATGCATCAGCACACGTAAACAAACCCGTGAGCGTGTGAGCCGTGGTTAAGCTCCATACACACAAACTGAATTCTAAATTAAAGTTAGTAAAGCCCTGTGCTGTTCATGGAATAATCCTCGACTATGTTGCTTACAAACAAAAGCCTCCCACTAATGTTGCATGAGAAATCTGAACTTCACAGCATTCAGTGCCTTGTATCACTGGTTTCGGTAGCAGCTACATGAGTAAACGTTGCCAGCTCCATTCGTTCCACTGTGCTGGTTCATAACAAGATTCACATTCTGAGACTCATATTTAGATATGATGTTTAATATAAATTACCAGTGAATTAAGGGATTATAGTGCCCTCAATCACGTTCGAATTCCACCTTACAATTCAGACACTCAGAAGAAAATGGCTGATTAGTACCCTAAGACGGTAACTAGGGAGTCATTTTGATCACGGCGTTGGTGTTCAGATCAGGGCAATCTTTTCCAAATGTACTTATTTTGTTTACATTAAACATAAGGAGTAGTGTTTTAAATCTTAGAGAAGACACCACTAAACCCAGAACAGTGTCACTCAAAATCTGGCACTCCATCTTTTACTGTGAAACTTTACACCCTCAAATCAACCTGATATTTGAGCTCCACTGTAATTTCCATAGCTAAGTGGTGCTGTGGCTTTGGACTCTCCAGACACCCCCCCACCCCACCCCCCCATGTGTGAACATAGTGGTTCTAACTGTGTATGTGGTATAACTGGGTAAGTCTTTCCCAGAGCCTCGGCATGGCATGGAATGGCTTGTCTGGCACAGCAACAGCACATGATGCACAATTACTCAGTGACCTAAATCAGTTGGAGTGCTGGGAGAAATGGCTTGCCTTCCCATTCCCTAGATTTATGTTGTTCCCGTCATATCAGATTCAGGCTAAAGCTATGTTTTCTGTCCACAAAGTGTCATGTCGTTTTGCTCTGACCTGCAGTTTAGGGTGAACCCTGTCAAACTGGGGAATATCTTCTCGGTAGTGAGCATGTTAAAACCTGCTAAGCGTTTTAATGTGAATATTTTAGTGTTATTTCTGGTCTTTCTTCTCCCTGCAGTCTTTTCTCCTCTACCTCTCCCCTTTTTTCGCTTTCTTTTGATGAAGAGGAAGGAAACAGGTGTGGAGAGAACATGCTAAAACCTGTCTTTTCAGACCAACTCTCCAGAAGACAGTTAAATTGGTGGCTGTGATTCGGAGCACCAGCAGGTTTTCCATTAATATACTGTGTTGTGGTAACATTCTCTGAATGTGACTCATTGTTGCACTCCTACCACTGGCTATTATGAGTGACCGTTCTAAGGCGTGGAGCCTTCTGCAACCCACAGCATGTCATTCCAGATTTACTTTTCCAGCTTTTAAAATGTGCCACATAGAACCAAAAATGCCCCAGAGAAAAGTCCTTTGTTTAATCTTTTGTAGTTACTTTTGTCTTCCCAGATCTGGAAATATTGTGCCATTGAATGTTCTAGTAGTTTTAATGTTTTCTGTACTTTTCTTCTCTGGAAAGTAATCATTTTTACTCTTACCAGAAGTTTAGTTTACAAGATGCTAACTGATGTTGCTAAATTTCACCAGTACCTCTGTTAATGGACTTCCAGAGCTCAGAGTGGCTCAGAGGTCTAATGCCATTGGCAGCATAATTCACCATGTTCTCTCTAGGTGGGTAGATGGAGCATTCTCCCCACATCACACCCTGGTTAGTTGTTACATTGGAGCTGGGATCCCGAACATGTTAGCTGCCTCACAATGATGCAATGGTGGCAGGTTGAAAAGAGGTGTTGGTTCAGCAGGCATGTGCTTGTCTTCACCCTCCTTGTGTCAGGAGCGTTGTTTGAAATGGGGGAAATGTTCTAACGGGTTTCAGTAATTGCCACTTCCAAAACTGGGATAAAATTTTTTAAAATTGACTTCCAAAACAGAAGTAAACCAGGAAAGACCCAGGACATTCTGGAGAGATTATATCTCTTGGCTGACCTGGGAATACTTTGGAATCCTCCTGGAAGAGCTGGAAGAGGTGACTGGGGAGAGGGTAGTTCGGGCCCTTTGCTTAAGGTGCTGCCCCCACAACCCGGACCCCGGATAAGCTGGAGATGATGGATCTATATTCTTTAAGCAGAAAAGTAAACCTCTCGGCATAGCAAAAAATTGGGGCAGCATTTTTGGGGAACCAAAAACGCAAAATGTGACGAAAGGTCCAGTTTGAGGTCTTCCCACACAGCTTTACAAAAGCATTTTACTTGTTTACATAGGTTGTTAGATTTTGGAACCAAATAAAAGGTTTGTGGCTTGTCTTTATCTACCTGAGCTTAGTGCCATTCTAAATCTAGTGTTTGTTAGCAGCCTTAGCTTGTCATCTCCTGTCCTGGAGCGTTGAGCACACATTCTGCAGGTATAGCCATCATCCCTGTTGGTTTGGAAATTCTGTTTTCTCAATTCAGTGACCTCCTTTTTCTTTCCTTTTTTGTAGTCGCTCTCTCACTGTTATTTGGGAACTCCTCCATATTTCCATGTACAAAAAATCCAAATGAAGTAACAGCTTTGGACATTTGTATGAAATTTTTAAAGCACTGTCAGATTGCATCAACCTACTTGTAGGCACTTTTGTGGAGGATCATCTCAGAGCCATCTTGGGTCACAAGTTTTGCCATGGTTACTTGCTGTCATGCCCTCAATGGGCAGTTCTTTCCTTCATGCCTCTGACTGCACAGCCCAGTGCAGTGGGTTTTATTTGTCCCTGCCCAGCACTTGGCACTCATAAGTGAGCTCAGTTTTATATGCGGCTGCTCCAAGTTGTCCCATTCCATTAGCAATGCTTTACTATGGACATTATATAAGCTTTATATTGATCACTTCTGTCAGTAATTGGAACAAGGTACCTTAATTCACGATTTATAATGCTTGTCTGGACATATTAGGGCCCGTTTTAATGCCAAATTATCCCTACATCTATACAAGCTGATTTGTGGATGAAATATTAACAGTTAAAGCTGTTCAAGAGCCATTAAAGGCAGGTTGGTAGGTTGTTCCTGCTTGTTATGTTTGATTGCAGCTGTGCTAAGCCCACTAATCTGTGAATACTCTTGCTGTGCAAACTGGGTACATGAGTATAATAAAACATGGCACAGCACCTCCGTTTTAAGCACAGCTGTCTGCCATACCCTGAAAGCTGGTCTTGTTTCAAATCATCTTCTGCACTGTTGGATCTGCCCGTTGGAGCTCTGAAGCGAATTAGTGTTTGAATAGTAATTTTCACTGCTGCAATATCAGCTGCCCCATCAGCTCTTGGTGACCTCTGGGGTCTGATACCAACAGTCATGTCAATATGCTTCATTCATCTACACTCTGCTCAGTGTGGACATGCTGAGTTACACACATGTCAAAGAGCTTCTCCCTTTCAATGAGAACCGTGTGTATATGCTCCAGTTGTCGTGTGCTGATCTTGAATGTGGGCACTGGTTTCTTTTTGGACAGAGGTCTTATTTAAACCCAAAGAATGCCCTTCTTTATGGCTGCGTTCAAATGGGACGGCTTTGTTTCCTCTAATGCAAGTTTTCTTATGGCTGCTGTACTTTTATTTAAACGCCACTCACTCAGTTTGGTGAATGTTGATTTAATTTTGTGGCAATGGAAAAGATGAACCCTGTGTTTTCTGATTGTCTGTAAAGCAGAGGATTTCTTTGCGACTGCCTTGTCTGCTTTGCTGTCTGTAAGGCAGCGGTGGGCATTTCAGGTCCAGGGGTGGATTTTGTTCTGGCTGCCTGGTTGGCTCTTTTTTCGGACCAAAATCCTGGGGTGGATTTTGACATTCTGTACCTGAAATGCCCGTCTCTGCTATCAGGTAATAACAATAAACTGCTAATAGACACACCTTAACGCTGATGTGAACATCCAGTCAAAGACACTTAAATGTGAACCTTATCTAACCCCAGTAGCACATAAGGTAAACCCTCATGTTTGAAGAACTGCTTTATTCCAGTGGGATCATAAGTGTTTTCATAGAACTGTAATGGTTTAATTTGAATTTTTAGGGTTTTCTTTTGTGTGTTGGTTTTTTTTTAAACATGTCTCTTTTCTGTTTGTGTTCCCATTCCATACCCCCTCCCTTTCCGTCTCTGTAGGTCATGGTGATTGTCACTGTGGGGAATGTAAATGTCACGCTGGTTACATTGGAGACAACTGCAACTGCTCCACAGAGACCGCTCCGTGTGTGTCCGAGGATGGCCGGATGTGCAGTGGCCGTGGCAGCTGTGTGTGTGGCCAGTGCCAGTGTACTGAGCCAGGAGCATTTGGGGACACATGTGAGAAATGCCCAACCTGCCCTGACGCCTGTGCCACAAAGAGGTATGATACAAAGCTAGCGTCTTTTGTTTTGGGTTTCTACTCATCAGTGTATTAAAGTGGCTGCAACCATAGAAACAGAATAATTTTAACTGTTTAACTGAGCATCACTTTATCACCGATGAGAGATTTTCAAACCTTTTTGCAAACATGTTGTACCTGGAAGTGATGGGAACAAGCGTTTCATTCCTTAGATGACCCCTTGACCTCTGCTCCTTGAAGTATTATGTCATGCTGAATTGAAGGTCTCTATAAGGTCTGGATTTGGGTTTCTTTTCAGTTAAGAGACTCCTCCATATCAGCCTTTGATACTCCTCATTCTAATGCATCTATGGACATGTGGTGTGCATTAGAGTTTTGCATCTTTATGTTCAGGAGACCGGGGTCATAGTTTATCCTGTGCCTATCTTGGGTTTCTACTCTTCTAGTCTTGTATGTACTGAATGCTGAAGAGTTGGTGATGATGAATGTCTCTTTTTAGGGAGTGCATCGAGTGCCGCCTCTTCAATACTGGGAAATTTGCAGATAATAATACCTGCCAGCGCCTGTGCAAGGATCACATCATCAGTGTAGAAACACTCAGTGAGTATATACAGTGTTATAAACACTATGGTGGAAATATTGAAAAAGTTCATCCAGCCATTTCTTTAACCTTAAATCACTGTCCTGAAAAGATGTAATTAACATTGAAATAATGACCCACGAGACAAATGAATATTTTTAGGTGGTGTCACAGATTGATGATTGGTCAACCAGATTCTAATGCATTTAACATTTGATGAACAGGCTCTGATTTAGTAAAAGTATGCAGCATTGCAGCCCTTCAGTTTTTGACTGACATTTAATACACACATCATCAAAATGTTCATGTTTGATGATGGAGTTTGTTTGTGGCTTGACACTACACCTGCTCATTCATTTTTTTTATTCTGAAATCAAGGGAATTAAAAAGAGTTTATCCTGTTTTTATTTAAGTAACAGTTTTTATTGCCCAGGACCGCTTTCTACTAGATTGTAGAGCATTGCTTGCAATCAGGGACAAGTGTTATGCTGTTTTCCTCATATGAACCCTGGAAAATGTCCAGAGAATCTCATTTAGACATAACCTGGAATTGACACACGTAGCGTTCAACCAGAGATTTCCAGTGTCGGACACGTTCCCACTACAGGAAATGTTCTGCATGGTTTAGGTAAGGGTAGTACATTTGTTGCATGTGCAGGAGTTTTTCCAGTCACACAAGATAAGGGCTTCGATGTCTGAGTGAGAAGAGACCAAAATACTTCAAACTGGGGTAAAAACTGACTGGCATTTGTTGGCGGTGGGACAGGACTTTATAATGTTATGTTTATTCACTATGTTTAGCAGTCTCCTCTTATGACGTCAGTGGATTTCTGGTGTGAGAACTACCTTCTGTATTCACGCATCACCTCATTTGGGCATTACCTGGATTTTGTACTAGGAGATTTAATGGAAAAGATTGGCACAAATGATCCAAGCATTTGTGTTTACATATACAGCTCCTCCAGGTAATGCCTGGAAAAGTTGTCAGTTCTTGGGCTTTGTGAGGTCAGGATGTTGGATAATCTCCACCTCACCAGATGCACCATCCTTGGAGCCCAATTGCACTGCTCCACAGCCCAATGCCGGGGGTTTAATGCCCCTCTAGGCCACACTTGACATTAGACATGGTGCTGATAGGTTTGTGATTGGGAGAGAATACTAAAAACTAAACAAAAACAGGCTCCTTGCTAAACTGAGGACCAGTCAGTTATGTACCATCACTCAGCACTAATCTGGCAGCTCATCAGAATGGTTTCCTAATCCTAGATTTAACTTTCACTCAGGCCACCATCGCTGCTCTTTGAGTGATCGGAGTCATCAATTTGCTTTGATTAGCTTCACAATTTTGCAAACTGCAGAGGTGTTCTGTACTCATGTACAGAAGTCTAGTTTTCATTCCAGGTATTTCTTGCTGCTGTGTGGTCCCTGTGGTCAGAAGTGAAATTGTGAAATTGATGCATTGACCTACCTGTCAAGGACACACATTCACTTCTGTACAAGTAGTGAGATACAGGGCCATCACATCAAAGAAATATGTACATCATCTTATGCATTTGTTGTAGCCCGTCATGGTTGTGTAATATACAGGATTTTACACATGCATGTCTCGTCTATGGTTATGCAGTGCTGCACAGTTCTCGAAAATTACTGAATCCAGTAATTAGTTGGATCAGGTCAGGTTGATTTAGAGTTTAATCTCAAATCTGCAGGAAGGTAGCTCTCCAGGAGCACAGTTGTTTTAAACTGAACTGCCTGGTTGTGATGGTGACTGTATGTGTCTTCTGCCGCATTAAGAAAGCAGCATCCTCATTGGTTCTACCTGTTATTTTCTGCGACCTGTAATAACATGTTGAACCTGTGAAAACTACCACTTACTTCAGTCAGATCAGCCCATGTGAATACAGTTCTGTAACTCTACCTGCTCAATTCCTGACTATTACTCTTAATCCCCCATAATAAGCAAGTGCACTTCACCCCTATCCTGACTGCCTTGTATTTCAGCAGAAAACATTCTGGCTTTACATACACACTTTGTTTTTTTACAGAAGAAGGAAAAACCTTAAATTTCAGTGGAAATCAATGTAAGGTCTATCTTTGTTGCAAGTGTACTTTAAATTGCACTGTGTTTGGCTCTCAGAATTATGAGCTACTTTGATACTGAATGTATGGTACATTTAGGAACATATGAAGTTCTCCTGAAGTTGTCCTCCTGGTGCATTCTTGTGCTTTATATGCATAATTAAAGCACTAAAGTTAAAGCTGTGAAGCCCTTTCAGTGTTGTCTTGGTCCGTAGGCTTACAGGAATGCATATCTGAGTCGCTGTTCCATGTTTTAGTTCCATTTCATACTTTTGGCTTAATGAACTCCACATGTATTTTCCAGAATACTCTTGCACAGGGACTAATTGCTGAAGGCAGTGGACCCTGTGAGATCTCAGTCCTTAAAACTTCAGAAATGTCCATGTATTCTTCCAGCTACATCAGCGTGTTCAGTATGGAACGTAAGCTGTCGTCCAGAAATGGCTGCACTGAGAGGGCTTCTATAACTTGGGTTTGGACTGGAGGCTCTGCGTGTTTTCTTTTCTTTGCTCTTGTGGCTCAGTCACGGTTTGGCCAGCTGTTTTTTGGAAGAAGACTGCTCTCACTCTCTCTCTCGTCTCCCCTCACACCCCCACTTCCTTCTCTCTTTGTCTCTCCCCCTCAGATACGGATGACCCAAGTACTGTGCTCTGTCTGTATAAGACTGAAAACGACTGCGTAATGAAGTTCACATACTCTGAGCATGCCAGTGGCCAGTCTGTCCTCACTGCTCTGAAGGAGCCAGGTCAGTGTGCAGGTCCCAGCCTTAGAAACAAGGCTGGGAACTCTTCCACTACTCTCATTATTGTGTGTGTTCTGAAAGAGTGGAATTGGGATGAGCAGATGAAATGCTAAATGTTTAAATTCTTCCACATTTGGAGCCTGTTTAAGCCAGCCCCTTAGCCCCTCCCTCTGCCTGCACTATATAGTTTAATGCTTTCTGTAGTTATTCCCAGTGCATAGCCCCCTGGGCTACACCTGATTCAGCTCAGGACAGGAATGATAATTAGGTAATGATATGACTCAGGAATAGTGGAAGGACAATACAGAGCTGCTTTTCTTCATGAAACTTTAAACTCAAGCTGAGCTGATTTGAAAAGTGTAGGCTTTTTTATATATATATATATATATATATATATATATATATATATATATATATATTATATATATATATATATATATATTATATATATATATATATATATATATATATATATTATATATATATATAAAATCATTTGTTATTTATTTATTTTTTAGACAATTCTGTGCAATTAAACATGTGAAAGGATAACTGCTCATCTGTGTCGTCATTGCTGATTTTCAGAGTGTGCTTCTGCCCCTGATGCCCTGACGGTGGTGATGGCAGTGGTGGGCAGTATTCTTCTAGTGGGCATTGTGCTTCTTGCCATCTGGAAGCTGGTGATCACCATTCATGATCGACGTGAATTTGCCCGCTTCCAAAGTGCACGCTCACGTGCACGGTATGAAATGGTAAGGGCATTATTACCATTTCTGTGCAAGCTCATGTACTGACCAGGAATTGTGTATTCAAACTGGGCTATCAGAAATATCTACTTTACATTATTTTGCACCTTTAAATCAATGATAATACAAAGCATTCATTCAGTGTTTTGTGGCGTTCTTTGATTTATAAATAGTAAGTCTTCGACTTCGGTTGGGCATCACTCCGCCACATAGACTAGCTTAGTATTGTAAGAAGAACAAATGCAAAACATGCACATTTTTGTAACAATTCCCAAGTCTTACTCTGTAGTGTTGCTGTCCTGTCTGGGTCCTCTCACTGTCTTGTCAGCATGGCTTTCAATTAGCTTTCTGAAACTTTTGTAGCCATTTTGCTGGATTAGTTTTAAGCCTTTTCAGCCACTCTTGAGTCTTCCACATGTAAAATGCAGCCCTCCAGTGCAGATAACTGTAGCAGTACTTACTCCTGTCTCCAGTTGGCCTAGCATTACCTTTTTAGATTTTTCAGCCTCACTTCCATAATGTCCTTAAGGAACTGTTGTGTTCAGAGTGCAAAGCCTTTCACTAGTGGACTGGAGATTTGGGGATGTAAATAAAATGAGAAGACTCTAGCACTACAGTAAAATTGATTGGGGACGTAGGGATTGTCATGTTTTACGTTTATAGGATTTGCTTTGTAGGAAGGGTTTGAGGTTCACAGCGTGTCCCCTCCATGTGCTGAACTCTCATTATACAACTATGCTAAGGTAAATACTGTTTTCAACTCTAGGGCACCTTAAACATAGATACTGTGTCCTATTAATGTGACTCCATGCTAAAAGGCACTATGAAGACCAGCTGTCAGCTAAGTATAAGAACATTTTTAAACATGCTTTCCATCATTCCCAGCATTCCAGTTGTAGTTTGAATGAGGTAGATGCAGTGGAATGTCCACATACTGTTTCTCTGTTGCCTAAATATAAACAATTAGAAGTTCTAGCTTTAAAGACTGAATTGGGCAAAAACATTATGCTCTGATTGAAACCATAAGCCTTCTTGGATCACTTCAGTCAGTTGGGAGAAAAATCAGTCATGGCAATCATTCCAAGGCTCTGGTTCAAAGCCTCTGGTTGGTCTGCACGACGGCCATGTGCATTTCAATGAACCCATCTGACCTAGTTTCTCCTCATTTTCTTTCTCTCTGTCCATTCCTCTCTTCCTCCCAGGCATCCAACCCTCTCTACAAGCAGCCCATCTCTACTCACTCGTTGGAGAGCAAGTCATACAACGGAGGAGTCCACTGATCCCTTACCTTCTGCTTTGGGTTGGGGACACGGCTGGACCGGTCCAGAAGGGCACTGTTTACAGTTCTATGATGGAGACAAACAATGGAAATCAACCATTTGGTGAAGGACTTTAACAGGGACTGGTTTACTGCCATTAGAGACTGTTTAGGCTGATGTGTTTTTTATGTCCTGAACTTTATGTGGTCCTTTCATTAGAACTAATGACTGAACTATGAAGTACGGTGGTATGATGTGCTGACCCAAACTTTCTTTTTTTTTTTTTTCCTCTTTTTTGTGATGGAGGACTTGCAGATTGAGTGCAGATAGTTCCGTAAAAATGCACGTGACAAGTAGATGAGATTTGCTGCTTTCTCCACGGACATGGATGGCTTGCGTGAATTTGCCAATTCTACTTTTCTAACCACAATCCTCCACATCATGAGGGATTCAGTGTGCATTGCATTGTACAGATAAATGAGGCATTGATGTGTGCGTGCATTTTTAATAGGAGTGCTTTTCACAGCAACCTAAATCTGCATTTTTATGTGTACAGCAGTCAATCTCTTGAAGTGTATAAATGTATACGAGAACATACTTTATTTTGCTGATACATTTGGTACTAACAGAGCAATAACTTTCTTACTGTTTTGTTTTGCACAGTGTATATTAGATCCAGGTTTATAAAGAGATAAATATGAATACCATTTGTGTGCTTAACCTGTCTCACATATGCACAGTTTTGTACACCTCCTTGTAGGTCTCCAAGTGTTTCAAGGATTCAATAACACTGTGTTGATCATCAGAAAGTGTCTTATTTCATCTGGGAGGGATTGAATCAGGGCCACTTGGACAGTGTACAACACTCAGAGTCCCAGCATTCTCTCATCTCACACCCATCCCAGCAGAGGAGGAATATGCAAGGAACTTATTCCTTTAAACTTTGCACTAAATAGTTTGCATAAAACTGTGCAGCAGACCTGTATAGTTTATATAGTGTATAGCCCAAGACCAGCCAGATATTAATCTGCAGTCAAATCTGAGTAATATGAATCCTGATGTTATGGGGTTTCCTTTTCTCTGCGAAGGCCATGCCTATCACTTTCCTCTACCCTCAGCTCTGTTTCATGTCCACCTTTAAAAACATTTCCACAGATATGATTAACAAAACTCTAGACTAGAAAACTAGGCCTAGAAAAGTGACTGGGCACTTTGAAGTGGGGGGTGTGGATGTCGGGGGCTAGTGAGTGTTTGGTTCCTTTTTTTGTGCATGGGCGTTTGAAACAAATAATGGGAAATGAATTCGGGTGTGTGACAGCCTGATATGCAGTCATGCAACACTGTTGATGGTGTGTTTGGCTGTGAGTTTTGTTGGTGTGTTCTATTGTGCCTCAGAAACCAAACATTTTACCCACTTTATAATAGAATGACATTTTCATTACCATCCACATTTTCTTTAGAAATACACTGATGTTGGAATAATAATGATGATGATGATGATATTATTAATAATAATAGTCCAGTGTATTTCATACATTATAATTTTGATTAAATATTACATCAACATTAAATAAATTCAAAAAAAGTGTTAAGTTCATTTTTGTTTATAATTTAATTAAAAAAGGCACACTTAAAATGAAATATTTCTAACCTTTTCCAGTACCTCAGATTATTGGACTAATTCATAAGGATGTCTCTACATTGACTCTGGACTTCTTAAACCACAGTGGACCAACACCAGCAGATTTAAACCATCACAGACTATGGAAACTTTACGCTGGACTTCAGACACATTGGATCTTGTGCCTCTAGGTGCTTGAGTTGAAACTCAATTTACTTTCATCTGAAGAGTCCACTCTTTGTGCAGCTCTCCCAAGTTCTTGTATCTTGACAGTCCTCTCAAATCTGTTGTTGTTCCTGTTGCTTGTGCACCTCTTCCTACCACATTTTCCCCATCCAGTCAAATTTCCATGAATATGCTTTGATACAGAACTGCGTGGAGGCTGTTAATGATTATCTGCACAACTGTGAGGCCATCAGACTTCCCTGAGATTGTGGATCTGTGGCTGACATGACTGTTTGAATAGTAATTTACTCAACCAAAATTAAATATTGTAATAATTTGAGAAACTTTTTGTTTCTATCAACAAGCTATACTGAATAAAAGTAAACCAAGAAGGTTTGAAATGTCATTCTGCATCATGATTATCAAATTATATTTTACTTTTTTAATTCAATTGTGAAAAAATTAACTTTTTTTTTACAAGGCTTGTGTTTTTTTTGAGCTGCAAAATATGTGTATAAATGCATTTGGAACTATACACAATAGTAGGGTTATAAATGCAGTAAAATAACTACAAAGCATATATTTATTGCAGTAGTATTTAGGGTCACTTAAAAATTCTGCTTTTCTGTTGAACAACAACTACAAGTTTTTTTTTTTGTTTTTTTTTTTTCTTTTGTAATTTTGTCTGTGTATGTACATTGTGGAAGGTACCATGGCAGAACAACTACACGCTGATCAGATGACATGCCCAGTATGCAAACAGATGGTGCCAGGAGCCAATGGGGAAGGCGATTTAACTCAGTGAGGCTGCACTGCCCAAACATTTACAAAAAAAAAATGCAAAATATAATATATTTTTTATAGTGTAAGACAGGCCAGTCAGACTGGATTATTAACATTAGATATTAAACACACTATAAAACTTCATTCTAAACTAAACACTTCTAAATGTCACTGCTAAACTAAATAGAATCCAGAATGTCTCATATAAAACTGTTACTAAAATAGTGACTTTACTATTAATTAGCAGCACATCTTATCTAGCTAAACCGTGGAACTTTATTATTAATACATGGAGGGACAAAATAGCTTGATCAGGACATCCCCTTTATTCAATCTTTTTAAGGAACCCAAACTCTCAACCTTCCTGTTTTAAACTTTTGGTTTTAAAATGTAATGTGTAATTTGCCACAAAAATGGTAACTTGTGCTTACAGCCTTCCACACAAAGATCAGACAACCATCTATTAAAGAAACCATAACTGCTCACACCAGAGAGTAGACTGAGCAGATCAGTGAATGGGGGGAAAGATGCACCCAGTATGTGAACAGATGATGGCAAGTTTCAATTGGAGGATAAACAACAAAGCTGAATTTATTTAAGGCAACAAGTTGTCAGTGCACTTTTACAGTGAATGACAACCAATTAAATTAAGTTGATTCAAATCAGAGTTAGCATATGGACATTTGCCTCATGTTTATATACCTTCCAACAGTGCACATGTCCTGTCTGTACATAACTGTTACCAGCATTTGTTTCTTGAGGTAAACCCTCTATATTTAATGAATCATGAAATTAAATCTTTCTTCATCGTAAACTTGCTCTGATGCACTTACCTCGATATTGTGACAATGTTTTTTGTTTGTTTTTTTCCGATTATGTAAAGAATTCTGCAATGGTCTACTTCAGTTCTCTTGTAGATAGAAGTCTTTCAGTTTGTTCATTTTTTTTTGTTTTTGTTTTCTTGTTTGGTTTTGGTTTGTTATTTAGGGTTTTTTTGTTTTTGTTTGCCTTTTGCTAAGCTCATCAGTTTCTTCCTTTTTAAGATTGTCCGGAATTGTTGATTTTGCCACTTCTTAAGTAGCTGTTATTTCTCTGATTATCTGCTGAATGATGGACTTTACTGGAACCCCATATTCAGAATAGCTAACAAATGTAAATGTAACACTTTAAATCAACTGCAGTATATTTATCTCCTTACTCTGTCATGAAATAACAGACCACACCTATCCATTACACTGCTTATCAATCAGGAATGGGCTGGCCATCGGGAGAACTGGTGGACCTCAGAGAGGGTGAAAGCGCAACCAATCAACAGCCATTTCACAGTCACATCTTTATTGCTTCGTTTCAAATCTATTTCCTTTGATTCATAATAGCCTTCAGTTTATCTATTCATTTACTGAATTAATGAACTGTATTTCCAGGTGCGTTTATATGAAATGAGGTATAAACATATGAATAGTGTCCAGTATGTTTGGTAAACATTGTACTTATGTAATCATGTCTTTAGGAGTAAATGTGTGCATTCAGTTTTATCAACACTTCAGTTAAACATACACGTTTTAGAAGCCTACCAAGCATGCAGCATTATATGGGGGTGGTAATGGTTTGTTTATTTAACTTGGAGGAGAAAGCAGAAGAAATTTCTGGGTCGTTCTCAGAACCTAAGAGCATTGGTGTCTGTTTTTGGAGATATATTTAACATCTGGCTGGAGCTCACTAGATAATAGGTCTG
The DNA here is from genome assembly GCA_034509495.1 of Acestrorhynchus altus. Taxonomy (NCBI): domain Eukaryota; kingdom Metazoa; phylum Chordata; class Actinopteri; order Characiformes; family Acestrorhynchidae; genus Acestrorhynchus; species Acestrorhynchus altus. The sequence goes on from CM067509.1 coordinate 19,489,764, forward strand.
CTCTCAGGCCATTTTAGACAGAGAGAGAGAGAGAGAGAGAGAGTGAGAGAAGGAAAAACATCCTTTCCTCTGTCCACCCAGCAGCAACCCACTCCCATACAACCATACTCTCTCATTGACCCACTTCAGAGACACTGGGTGTTGGCAAAGGCTTTTCCCAGTTGCCCTTATTTTCAAGAAGGAAAAATGCAGGCGTTTAATGTTTCATATAAATATCAGCTTCGATATTCTTGGTAACTGTAAAGTGCACACCAGCCTCTTACATAACAACCACTAATAGCCACAGGTTCTATTTCTAGGTTTTTATAACCCTGCATGTTGTCTTGAGTGCTGTGAAGAGTCCCAAGGGGGCAACTGGTAATACGACGACAGACATAATAGGCATCCACGAGCTGTGATCTGTGAGTATTTTAATTGTTTATTTGGCTCTGTAGTGTCGGGAGGCGTGAGATCTCTTGCAATAGAGCCTGAAGTTATTATCCACAGCAAGGACACTCAGACAGGAGTGATGTCACTAACTCAGGAAGAGGCCAATCTTCCAGAGGAAATGAAAGTAGGTTAGAATGTTATAGCAACTCAGTCCCAGAGATGGACTGTCAGAATTAAACTGTACTACTCTTTGTTGTGGCAACACCTTTAACTCTTGAGAACTGAGATCCACACTTTGGGCAGCTACATGTCATTTTCTAGGCTACATAACTCAGGAGCAGTCTAACCTACAGACATGATACATCTCACCACAGTTATTACTGATCATAAAACAGTTAAAATTCACTTGTTTCCAACTGAATTAAATCCAAGTTTAAATACCAAAGGAGATTCCAGTGCATGTAATGATTTTTGGACATGTTAACTTCTATACAACCAACACTAACGCAGTTGCTTATATTTCAATTGAGTTATTTTACAGTATTTTAACTTCTTCTTTGCTGACTTACAGTTATGAAACACTTTGTGCAATAGAGTTCCACTTTAAAGGCTGTCAAAGGACCCTTTAACCAGGTAAAGAACCATTAATGCATTCAATTGGTTACTTGTCACAATTGTCTTTACTAAAGAACCCATTTAAAATGGTGAATGGTGTAAAAACAATGCTCAAAAACAGAGTTTATCCTGCTTTTGTTGAAGTACCTGATGGTTGTAGGAATATTGCGCAGAGGATTACATTGCATTCATCAACAAGCACACCAGAGAGGTCAGGATGTTAGATGATCATCACTTCACCTCATTGGATCTATCATTCCAGAGAACTAATTTCCACTGCTCCACGGCTCAAAGCTGGTATTAGGCATGGTGCCATTTGGTTCATGTTCCTATTCTCTACCAACCTGTGTGTGCATTTGCACATCTGTGTTAGTGGTGGGACCAGCATAAAGTAGCTAAATGTCTTCAATAGAATGTGTTTTCATGAACATTTAGACATTTCATAGCTGACATGATGAACAGAAGATGCCATCAGTCCATGGTGCACCAAGACAAGAAGCAAGTCTGAGGTGCAGTTCCTGTCAGTAACCTCATTAAACTTTTGCTTTTCCTGGCTGTTAATTACTGCACTGCTGTGACCACTTTATGAACCTCAGTGTGGTCTTGGCTTTATGCGTCTGTGGTTAAGTGCATTGTTTTCTTTAGTGAATGTTATTGTATTTTACCATGCTTTCAGGGGGATCATGGGCCTTTTCACACAATCTGTCTGCCACTGTTCAGTGAGTACTGTTATTATAAACTAACTGTTCCTTTGTCATTGGAAGGCCAAGCAGATGGGGAGTGTCCAGGCAGGGGGCAGTGAGCACACATGACCAGAGCGGTGGGTAGCCCCATCCAGCGCACACAGGGACCAGTTAGGGAGTTAAGAACATTCCAGTCACAAAGCTGGTTCCCTTGGTTCAATCCAAGCATTCAATCCAAGTCATTGAACTGTCGCTCTCCTGCCTTTCATTCCTCGTCAAATGTCCAGAGCCTCACATTTCACAGTGCTGCTCTTCTTTTGTTTCTTTTGATTTAAAATTTGATAAAATTCTCTCCTCAGAACACCTAATCTTATCTCTTTGTCTTTGTTTGCATTTTTAGGATTTTTCTACTAAAAGTAAAACTTCTCTATCATCTGGGAAAGTCAAGTGCTTTTCCATCTTTACAGACTTTACTGAGCCACATTTTCTAGCTATTTCAAAGTGCACTTAACCCACTGAGGTGCACTTTTAAGGGAAACATGATAACTTACAGTCTCTCTCTCTCTCTCTCTCTCTCTCTCTCTCTCTCTCTCTCTCTCTCTGTCTGCCACTTAATCCACTCAGGCTATATATATAGTTCTTCATCAATACACACTTAAAAATTGAAAGAAGATGGTTCTAGAAAGAACACATTGATGGAATACAGGGTTCTTTACATCTTGAAAAGTTTTTTGGTGCCTTCTATAGCATACTCTCCATCAGTCACAATTCATAGAATCCTTTATTCCTGCAAAGGGTTCTTTGAGTGTTCACAGTTCTATAGAAAACCATCCTTGAAGTACCTTATTTTTAAGTGTGTTCTATCTCTTACTTCATTTTCTCTTCCTGTCTTATACACACACTTTTTCTATTTCCCAAACTGTTCCACTCTCTCTCTCTCTCTCTCTCTCTCTCTCTCTCTCTCTCTCTCTCTCTCAACTTTCCTGTTTCCTGAACCCACGCATATTCTCATTTGGTGTGAATGGTAATAACTTCTGCGGCAGGAAACACTGTGCATGGTTCCACTGAGAGTTCTGTGGTGTTTAGTGTTAGAAGGGCAGAGATTTAGGTTTGAATAAAGGCCAGGCTCTCTTTATCATGTAAATTCTTTGTGATCTAATTTCCTGTAATTTGCTGTTTATACTAGTCAACATTTTTTTCCAGTTTGTACAGGGTGTCAGGATTATATTCATTAGTTTAATCAGTTTACAGTTGTGGTGTAACAGTGAATTACGTTTGCAGTTGAACGGGGAGCCCATAGCAAAAAATTCTAATGCTCCTTTAAATGTGCAATCTGGTTGGATGTGAAATGGAATCCATGTGGATTCTATTTGTTATGCCACCTTAAAAATAAAAATGAAAAGCAAAAACAAACTGATCTTAAGAGTCCATTGGTTCACTCTATCCGAACAGATTTCTCAGTAAATGATGTATCAATAAACATTTTCCAACAGCTAGAACAGAACAGAAGACTGGTTTAATAATGCCACCTGCTGGACACATGAACTAACTCTTAGGAGACCACATAAAGTGCTTAAGACCCCATGTTCTGTGAAGTAGTGCCATCATCTGGAAGAAGAGTAACAGTGCAAAATACTGAGAGATCCCAAGATTTACTGGACAAGAGAAACATAAGTGTGTTTAAATTTCTATTCAGTTGTTTTCCCCTATTGAAGCCCCCGATCCAGCACATGTTATTGAGATGCAGTGTGGGATCAGCAGCAGTTAATAGTGCATTAGTTTATAGACTTAAGAAATATGGACCTCTAAGAGGTGGTGACCTTTCACGTGACCTTTTCACATTTCACAAAGCTCACCCTTAAAACCTCTATCATCTACTCACTCTCAGCCTGTACTGCAAAGCACTGCCAGAGCAAGCATCAAACCCATGTGTCTGTGGGGCTTTATGGTGTTTAGCCATAAATGCAGCACTGCCCACTACAACATTCGGGTCATAATGATTACAGGCTGTGAAAATAATTGACGACATTCACTGTATTGTTTTCAGTAATGAGCTCCTTTGAGTGTTATTTCTGTGAAGGAAGTTCACCCACAGTTATACTTTATTCAGCTATCTGGTAATGCAGACATACGTACTCTATTTTTACAGATTTTACAGCAGTGGTGTAAAAGTGAATTTCACTTGCAGTTATAGGGGGAGCCCATAGCAAAAAAGAACATTGTAATCCTCCTTTAAATGTGCAATCTGATTGGTTGTGATATAGAATCCATATGGATTCTTTTGCTATGGCACCTTGAGTACAACACATCCCCATACTACTCTTTTATATAATTCATCCTCTTCTATATGCAAAGATTGATCCCTCTCTTAATAGCCACCTCAAAATGTGACCCCCCCCCCAAATCCACAACAAATATTAAGCAGTGCTGTTATGAACACACCCATGTAAATTGAGTATTGACAGTTATGGACTTTGCTAAATCATTTACAGAATGAAATCTTAAAAGTGACTAATCTGATTACACATATTTCTACAAGTATTTCTTTTGTACTGTAACTAGGTTATGTGATACAGTATTATATATTCTATGTAATAATGGCAGAGATGAGCTGTGATGAATAGTGTACTTACACTATTACTTACATTGAATTTATTATGGGATTTACATACCACATTAGTATGAAACGCTGACTTTTTCCAATGCAACTGTAACAAGCTGGTTTGACACGAAGAACAGTAAAATGCAGACATGGGCAATGTTAAATACCCAAACACTGACACTGGAAAATTGAGTTGTGGTCATTGGAAGTCCTGGACAGCATTCATTAAAAGGTTTTCCATGAGATCCATTGGAATCAGATACTTAATGTTACATCTGTGGTGCCTCATACTCAGACACTACCTTCAGTTTGGCCCAATCTAAAACAGGATGTTAAGTCATAGTGTGGCAGCCAAGAAACAACAAATGAAGCCACAGTGAACAAATAAGTCCTTATCCATCCCTCCTCCCATGCAAGGATTAATGTACATGAGATTAACCAGGTAAATTATGTCCAAACAACTTCTCATATTCCCATAGCGTCATCATATATTTTATTTAATAGCAGATGGATATTTCTCATCATTCACCCTGAAGAATGTTCTATACCATTAAACTTTATTCATAAATAAAGTCACAGATCTAATTTCAGTTGTTCATAAGAAACATCTAACTGATCATCTTTAGTGACTGTCTATAAGAATAATAGTTTTGAATCTTCTATGCTTAAGATCGGTGCATGTTTAGAGTTTAATATTTCAAAAGCAGGGCCTACACACTTTGGTTTATAGCCCTAAGTGTCTCCTCCACTCTGCAGTTGAGGGAATGTTTCAATCCAGAGCACTATGAGCAATGACTTACTGTATGAAAAACCACAAAGACAAATGCATCATTTTATGAGTCATGAACTGTTCAATTTGGAATGATGGACTTTCCTAGGAGTATGAAATGTGCGTAATGTAATTTAAGAGCTTTTAAGGAAGGTGAATCAGCATTTTCAGTCATGCATTCTTCTTATTCACTTCGGCCTGGTCAGGGTCATGGTGGGTTCAAAAAAAAAAGTGTAATCATTGGACTCATCGAGGTAGGAATACCCACGGGACAGAACACCCTGGGAATGACACAAACCCCCTGGTGATCAAGGCAAAGGGCGACAGTGGCAAGGGAAACCTTGGGAGGGAGGCTCACAAGGGGGGACCCCTCCTCCTTGGATCAACTACTTATATATAATTAGTTAGGGGACACTGGACCCCCACAAATCTGTTCTAATACTTGGATGAACTGAAGTAATGTTCATATAGTAAGAGTAACAACTAATTAGGGTCTGTGTAAATTTCTACATAGTTCGTGATGGCAGATGAGCAACTAGTCCAGGTCCAGTAGCCGGAAGGTGGGCTGCCAATGTGAACTGGTGGCTGGGAAGCTCAGGGTCCTTCTTAGATGGGGCAGAGGAGCTTAAGGTTATCAGCCCATTTCATTAACCCAGGCCAGTAGGTCATCTTTGACTCAGAAAAGATGGAGAGATGTAAATGGTTTGGTGTTTATATTTATGGAGAACATAGGATGTAAATATTACCAGAGTCCCAAAAATTTTCTGGAAGGTTATTCTAGAGCAGGGGGGCTTTGTAAGAAAAGACTCTTCCGCTCTGCTGAAGCCTTCCGAATTCTGTGATCTGAGGGATTGTGATGCTTTTAATGTTTTGATCAACTTTGTTATTTAAAAAAGTAGTAATAAATTAATAAATCTCTCTTTTTAGTCTTTGGTTAGTTTGATTTGTGGAGGCAACTCATTAAACATTCAAGAAATGTTAAAGGAAAGTAACATTTTAAGTGTGGACAGTCTGAAAAAGCCAGTCAGTCTGAAGTGGGAAGGAGGCCCACAGTGCTCTGCCCCTCATTTTTAAGAGAAATGCAGTCCCCTCCCACCAGAGTTGCCTGACTTGGGCGGGCATCTGCAACATCTGCAGCTGCTACTTAAAGCTGGCTTTCATGTGTACTGATTATTTCCTTGTGAGAGGCAGAAGGATCTTGCTGTCAGTGGTGGTTTTGTGCTCATCTGGGGATGATAGCGGTGTACATTCTAACCACTGCTTTTACCTTAGGACCTGTCCTGAAGGAAACGCAGGCCTGGGGGTATGAGAATGGCATACTTCACAACTCCATTTGGCTGGGTAATTGTTGCTTCTTCTTGACTATTTGACTACTTACTTATGATGTGAAATAATGCTGAATGATTGAAGTTGACCTGTTATGACTTATGTATTTTGAAGGTAATATAATTCGACTTTATAGGAAATGATTGTCACTTTTAATTGTATTTATTTTATGTATATATCAATTTATTTTTAATGACTTGTTCATTAAAAAAACATAGAAAGATGCATTAAATGAATTAGGTCTGTAAGTACACATAAATGTAGTGCGTTCATTTGCCACTCAGGCACTGTAGGAGAGAAGCATTTATGACCCTCTCAATGCTGATGGTCCATCCTGCCTCTGAGGGGGTCCTGTAAACTTTGGGAAATGACATCATTGTGTGGAAAGATATCGCAATGTTGACACAGATAGGCTGTAGTTACCTTAGAACAGCTGAGTCATTCAGGACTGATGAGACACTGAAATCAAATCTATTTGATATGCAACCTACTGAAACATTTGAGTCAATTCACATCCTCTTTCTTTCCGGAGCTTGAGTTCTGGTGGGTGGGGGGGTCTGTTACTTTGAAAGTCTCTCATTTTACAGCCATGGTCATTAGAAGTTTCATGTCTTTTCATGTCTGAGACACTGGAGACACTGGCTGATAAACATCATACCTTGATCATTCCCACTCCAGCACATCTGGAAAGCATAAACATGTTGTGTATAGTTACGCGTCATGGGTTTTCCTTCCGTCTCTCATTTTTCCTGAACCTGTACACCTCTGTTAATGTGATGTGACAATAAATCTGATTTGATTTGATTTGTGTGTAGAGAGGTAGGAGCACTCCAGGGCTTCTGTTGTTCACAGGCACCTTGATGGGAGAAGCAGCGAAGCTTATTAACAGTCTGAAGTGTGTGGGTCCAGCTTGTACAAGGTCATTCATGCATAATGTCAAAACAAGTCAAAAGCATTTTGCTCTTCCAAGAGGCATGGAAACTGTGACAGATGCCAAAATATATGAAACATCTGCCTCAGCTGTTTTACTTATCATGTCCAAAAGCAGCTGGTTGTTAAATATTTAGTGGATTTCTACCAATTAGTTTATCTTTCTATATTTTTTTATGTTTTAGATTTAGAAGGAAATGTGAATGGACATTTTGTTTGTATACAAATATAGGTTGTTCATGGAAGCATGTCAGCAACAAATAAAGTTTGAAAGTATTGTTTGATGGAAAATTATGCCAAATCTTTTCAAAAGGCCAATTTTCACAATTACCCAATAACCCAAGCCCTATCACACATGATGTTCCTGACACTAGTTGGGTGAAGGTAAGCACATGCACTTTGATACACGTAAAGCCAGCCACCTCCTCTTTTCAAACTTCTGCCATTGCGTCATTGCCGGGCAGTCGAAGGGAAGCTCCAGATCCCAAGCTCCAACACAGCAGCTAGCAGAGATCTGTGCCTGGTGTGTTGTGGGGAGCAAACAGATGATGCACTGGTTTGTGATGTGGGGAGAGAGTGGCATCTACTCACCCTGAAAGATTGGTCAAATGTACACTGACTCTGGCTGGTAATGGCAAGCAGCATGACCTGGAATTCAAGCTTGTGATCTTCGGATCAATAGCACATTAGACTGCTGAGCCAATCTCCTGAGAAAAATGCCATATTTAAGATCTTACAACACATTTCTACTGTAAGAGCACACTCTAAAAAAGCATTGCTCGAGTGCCTGAATGGTCATTTGCATGGGTAAGTGGTTCTTCTCTATGATAAACAACTTTTCCTAGGTTCTTGCTGTTGTTGCATGTTGTAGAATATTTTTTTAGCCAAGAGTACAGATAATGAAACAACCAAGGCCCTGAGACATTAGGCAGACCCTGGATCTGTTTGTGGGACCACTTGCACTTACATGATAATGACACTGATTGAGGCTGATGTTTTTCTCTTTACAGAACAAGCAGCTGGGGTTTATCACCGGGAATCTCGCAAAGGCAGATATCAGCTGACATATAAGGAGGCCAAGGCTGTCTGCAAGTTTGAGGGAGGGTCACTGGCCACTTACGATCAGCTGGAGGCTGCCAGGCAAATAGGTCTCTGTTGCCATTTTTGGCTTTGGTCTGATAACTTTAGAAAGGGAGGAGATGATTGTGCCCCATAGTTAGATATCTAAGGGTCATATTGAGGCTTACATGGATAAATTAAATAGAGAAGGTCATTTAAATGGCTCCCGGCTAATTCTGCAGATTGTCAATGTACAGTTCTGTACCCTGTTACTGTAGCATGTGTCTCCTCAAAATGATCTGTTTCAGCCTGAGTAGATGATTGAATACAGACTCAGTCTTTGTACTGCAAATTGTTTGTGATTAGAAGTGGTTCATACTCCTCTGGGGAGATCTGGCTTTCTTTTTCTCTCTCTTTTTTTCTTTTATCTCTGTTTGCAGACCTCAAATTGTACCAATATGCTTTAGAACACTGTAGGTCTTTATTCTGCATAGCCCCGAATGGATTTCCTACAATTACCTATTTCCTAGCGGACCAGGTTATTTTCTGGGGAACTGTTCAGTGTATTAAAAACAGATTATCTACCAGCAGAATGTGGTTTATTCAACAATTAAGTCTTGTGCAAACAAAAAAGCATGGGATAGCTGCACTGTTCTAATGTTAAGAGTGTACTGGCTGAAAAGTGTTTGTGAACACAATGAAGCAACAGTTTAGTAACACATCTTGACGCTTCTTTTTCCAAAAGGCTTTCATGTATGTTCAGCTGGATGGTTTGACAAAGGCCGTGTGGGATATCCCATTGTCAAATCTGGAGCCAACTGCGGCTTTGGCAAGATTGGGATCGTTGATTATGGTTATCGGCTAAACAAAAGTGAGAAATGGGACGTGTACTGCTACAACCCTAACTGTGAGTATGACTCAAAGACAAATGATGGTGAGTTAATTGTGTGAAGGATGCTAACAGCCCATGGAGAGTTGAGGGACAAATTGCATTAGAATCCTCTATTGTTCATACACACAGCTCCAGTGTCCAGCGCAGACCGATAGAATTATCATTGGCAGAACTTTTGCTTTGTGTGGGTGGTAGGGTCTGTGAGTTTATATGAGTTTTTTTAATATCCTGAATCACACTCCCATTAGTGTTTATAGACATACAGACATAAGTTTCAAGCTGAGCGTCAGCCAACTGTGAGGGCGAGTTGATTTGTGGTCTGTCCTGAGACTCATACAACTGAGACCGAGAACCAAGGAAAACATGATACCATGACTTATGAGTAGAAACACTAGCCAACGAAGTTCAGCACAATAAACGATTCACCCAAGTTAAAACCAGTGGAGCGTAAGAAAATGCTCATGTAACACTCGCCTTCCAACCATGTTTCTTTAATGACATTCATCCAGATTAAATAAAGATTGGTGAAGGTTTATGAGGCTTGGTGGGACTGCATTCTGATGACAGTGCACTACTAGAAAGCCAACTGAGTTTAGATTAAGTCAGCTTATCTTGCATAGGCGACTTGTCTTGGGTTTGTGGAACAGCATGGGGAACCCATTTGAGTATGTGAGGGAATAAGTTTTAAAACATGTTTATGGTGTAGCGCATGAAAATGCATTCCTTTCTGCTTCTGTAGAATTCACACTACATATCTTACACAAAATAAGTTTTTGTTTTTGTGCAAGAAAAACTGCCCTTACTTCCCTAAAGCAGGATTTCTCAACCTGTGGGCTGGGGACCACCAGTGGGTCATGAAGTACTCTAGTGGTCCTCCAGGTCAAATATCCTTAGCTAGTAGACGAGGTTAGAATCAAGAGATTCCTTAAGCATAGATGCTGTTGAAACAAATGTCAGATTGGAGACTAACAAGATTCAGTATAAATCTTTAAGGAGTTAAATATTCTTGAAACACATGGGTCTTCAGTCTGCATTTCAGACAGTGAGTGACTCAGTGGTTTGACAAAGACGAAGTTCAGATGAAGTTCATTCCACCATCCTGGTACCAGGACAGAAAAGAGTCTGGATGCTTGTCTTCCTTGCAATTTGAGGGATGGTGGGTCAATCCGAGCTGTACTTAATGCTCAAAGAGCTCTTGGTACAGCTTGACTGGATACAGTTGAATACATGATTTGAGGTGAATACATCAACGAAGAGCAAATGGTGGCCCAGACTACATCAATAAAGAAGGAATGGTGACCCAGACTACATCAATGAAGAAGGAATGGTGACCCAGACTACATCAATGAAGAAGGAATGGTGACCCAGACTACATCAATGAAGAACGAATGGTGACCCAGAATACATCAATGAAGAATGAATAGTGACCCAGAATAAATAAGCAAAGAACGAATGGTGACCCTGACTAAATCATCAAAGTGGGCCATATTGCTTTCCAGTTTTAAACAGGTGGGCCATGAGGTGGAAGAGGTAGAGAGTAGTTTAGATTGTTTTTCATGTATTTACTGTTTAGTATAACTAATGTAATCTCCAAAGAACTCTCTTTTTTATATAATCTTCTCCCCAATTTGGAAGTTCCAATTACCCAACCTTGTTAAAACTGTCCCCTATCACATACAATGCTTCCAACACTAGGAGAGTGAAGACAAGCTTATGCTTCCTCTGATAAGTGTGAAACCAGACACCTCTTTTCAAACTGCCAACGTTACATCATCGCTGGGCAGCTCCTCCAATGGATGAAAATGCTGGGTCCCTAGCTCAGATACAATGACAATACAAAACAAACGCCTGTGCTGACCAGCTGGGTGTGATGGTGTGATGGTGAGAGAGCATCAAATGGCCAAGTTTGCTGTCTTGGACTCCAGCTGATGGCAAGTGGCATGACATATAACCCATGAACCTGTGCATTAGACAACTGAGCCACTCTGGGGCATTTTTTTTTTTTATAAATCTTTAGCTAAAGCTTCAAATGTTACTGAAAATGTCAAAAGCTGGATTTACCATGTAGGAATTGTTTACTATATTTCTTTCTTTATGAAGGAATGAAGACATTTGTGGTATTGCTGAATAATTAACCAATATACACTTTTCCTTAAACACAGCTAAAGAGTGTGGAGGAGTGCATACAGACCAGGAGAAGATTTTACAGTCTCCTGGTTATCCAGATGAGTACCCTGATGAGGAAATCTGCTATTGGCACATCCGTCTACGCTATGGCCAGAGGATCCGATTGCGTTTCCTTGACTTTGATGTAGAAGATGACACAGACTGCCTCAGTGACTATCTGGAAATCTATGACAGCTATGATGATGTCACAGGATTTGCTGGAAGGTGTGGAGTTAACAAATCTGTCAGCAGCTAATTTGTTGTGAACAATAATCTAGATAGCATCTGTTCCAAACGTGCTCAAACATGGTCCACATTTTGGCCAACCAGTCATTGTTATCTGGATAATAATATCTAGTGATAATGTGTATCAGCCTTAACGGTGTTTTCCTAACAATCTTTTTTATCTATGCAGGTTTTGTGGGGATGAACTGCCTGAAGACTTTATCAGTACAGGTATGAGTTACTGATGATTATCAATCACACTTAAAATCACTATTTCATCAATCTCAAATCATTCGGAAGACTTATCTCAGGATGATCGATCTGAATTGTCTGCTGTAATTGTCTCTACTCTCCATTGAAGGCTTTCAAATTGATTTTGAAGTATTGCTGTAAGTGTTATGTTGGATGTTGGATGATCACTTCTCCCCAATTCATCCCAAAGGAATTGAATGGAGCTCCATCATTCCAGAGAACACAGATCCACTGCTCCACAGCTCAGTGCTGAGGGGCAGGTAGGTTTGTGTCTATCTGCTCCAGAGAGTCCTCTTCTATTTGCACATTTGTGTCAGCAATGAGTGCAGCTTAAAGTGGCTAAATGCATTCATTAGAAGGGTTATCCACCAACTTTTTGCTGTGGTGCATTTAAATATACCAATACATATTTGATTACTCTTATTGTTGTATCATTTATTACATTTACATTTGCCTGAAATGCTGTGATGGCAGGTGTGGGTTTCAGTTTTTTCTCTTTTTCTATTATTTTTGTGTCAGGATAGAACAATAAAATGGCAGGTAAAGAAATAAAGACCAATTTCTTTCTGAAAACAGGATTTTTCTTCAAATTCAAATGAAAACAAAATATCTCTTCTTCTACGTACAAACATAATTGTGGTATTGACTGAATGTTTAGTCGACAATTTTCTTCTGTTTTGTTAAGACTCCTCTTTTTAAGATGCCTCACTTTCTTGTTCCCTTGTAGGAAACGTTATGACACTGAAGTTCCTCTCAGATTCCTCAGTGTCTGCTGGAGGATTCCAGTTGCAGTATATTGCAGTAGATTCATCCCAGCCCTCCAACAACTACACAAGCACTTGACCACTTAGAAAACAGACACTTTGACCCAACAGTGTTCATATAAGTTATGTGTTTGTATTTTCATTACTATTAAATTACACCCTGTTAAGTAATGTGCAGAATATAACATTTTAAATGATATTTATTTCCTGCCATTTGGCTTGATGTAACAGGTAGACTACAGTGACAGTGATCATAATAAAGTTAATTGAAAAAATCGCCCCTTGCACATTTTCTTTTGTGACTGCTTGCGGATAGCTGTGTGTTACTGAGACTTTACACACAGCTTGGAAATCTACTGCACTGCATTGACTGTGAAGATGTTTATATTAATTTGTGATTCTTCAGATGCTTTTCACTGCTTATGATTTTCAAACTATTTGATATTAATACATTTGATATTACAATTGATATGATAAAGGTTATCTCTGTGTGTTCTGGTAATTAAAGTGGTGTTGAAGTGGCCATGATGACAAACACAACATCAGTTAATTTCGGGCAGGGTTTGAGCATTTAACTCAGCCCCAAATTAATTCAGTGCCTTTATGAATCAGTTGTCTTTACTATCATAATGACAAATTATGGTAATGACAGTTCTTGATTCTTGAGGAAATGGATGTAATAATAACAAACTTAATAATACCTAAAATGTAATGTTGAAAAATAATGCGCCCCTTAAGTATTGAGTTAGAAACATTTTTGTACTTAATTTAATACAGTTCTTCCTCAACAAAAAAATCTTTCACTTAATTTAATTATTTTAATAACTGCTTCCTTTGATTTAACAATCTGTTCCCTCAGTTTAAAAAAAATCACTTAAATTGATAAAACTTTCCCTCAATTTAATAAATCATCCCTCAAATTAATAAATTGTTCACTCAATGTTATCATTCCCTCAAATTTAATAAACCATTCACTCAATATAATAAATTATTTCCTCAAATTAACAATTAAAGAAAATCTTTTCTTTCAGTTGAATAATAATATGTGTCCTCAGTTTAAACCAGGTGTCGGCAACCTTTAACACCCAAAGAGCCATTTGGACCAGGTTTCCACTGAAAATAAAACGCTGGGAGCCGCAAATAATTTTTGACATCGCAAATGAAGTTACTTTGTATAAACAACACATCCACATTTCTCAACACACCCACTTCATTCTCAACACTCACACATCGATCTCAACACTCCCACATCATTCTCAACACTCCCACATCATTCTAAACACACCCAAATCGATCTCAACACTCCCACGTCGATCTCAACACTCCCACATCATTCTCAACACACCCACTTCATTCTCAACACTCACACATCGATCTCAACACATCCATTTCAACACTCACACATTGTTCTCAACACTCCCACATCATTCTCAACACCCCCACATCTATCTCAACACTCCCACATCATTCTCAACACCCCCACATCGATCTCAACACTCCCACATCATTCTCAACACCCCCACATCGATCTCAACACTCCCACATCATTCTCAACACCCCCACTTTGTTCTCAACACTCCCACTTCGCTCTCAACACCCCCACATCGTTCTCAACACCCTCACATTGATCTCAACACTCCCACATCATTCTCAACACCCCCACTTTGTTCTCAACACTTCCATTTCATTCTCAACACTCACACATCGATCTCAAGACACCCACATCGTTCTCAACACTCCCACATCGATCTGAACACTCCCACATCGATCTCAACACACCCACAACAATCTCAACATGCCCACATCTTTCTCAACACTCCAACATCATTCTCAACACGCCCACTTTTTTCTGATTACTCCCACGTCGATCCCCATACATAACAAAGCAAAAATAATCAAGTAAGTATTTAAAGCTTAAATAATGTCTTTCTTTTGTTATATAGACAGATGGACATAGTAAACAGTACAGCCAAAAAGTGTATAAATAAGAAATATAAATAAATATGCAGATATATGAATACACTGATTCCAGTACACAAATGTAAAAATGAAAATGACTGTATGTGCAGGTCTTAAGATGAACTCAATCCACAGTGGTCTCTCGTCCCCCACGGCAGACTAAAAGTCTGATGGAAATCTGGAAAAAACAAAAATAAGTTTTGCTAGTTTAACATGTTTCATCAAATCCAGCCTTACAGATTCAAATCACTTTGATCATTTTCCTGTCACTCAAAAATGTTTCTTTATTAATCACTTGTTCAAGAAGCATGTTTTTCTATTTGAATTTAGGATCTGACAAAATGGGAAAGGAGACATCAAATGTTTCCCACAAGCGATGGATGGAGTGTTTTTCTGTAAGTCATGATGTTCGATAGTGGAAGAAGAAAAATACATGAATTGATGCTGTTTTATTACACAATTACAAACATGTTTTTTTTCTGTCCTCCTCTCTTACATGTAGGAGATGCACTGAAGAGACAGGAGACACTGTTTATGCGCTCGATGATCAAATTAGGGATCCAGCTCAAATCAGAGAGTGAGAAGAGAGAGCCAGTGTATGAGGATGGGAATACAGAGAAGCTGGCTTGGAAGAGAGAAGAAAGAAATGATAGAGAGAAAGATTGTGAGAGAGAAGAAAATATTCAGGCAGTGGAAAACCAGGATCCAGAGGAGATGAAGAAAAAGATGATGGAGAAATTTCAGAGAGAGAGAGAGAGAGAGAGAGAGAGAGAGAGAGAGAGAGAGAGAGAGAGGAAGCAGATCAAAGCTGAAGCACAGAAGGCCAAAGAAGAAGTGATGGCAAAACTGAATATGATGGAAACAAAGAGGAGGAGCTTCAGGAAGATAATTGAAAGCATGCGTGTGCAGAAAGCCAACATTGAGACAAAAATTGTGCTGGAGCAGGAGAAGAGGAGACTAGAAAGAGAGATGGAAGAAACAGTGGAAAGGATGAGAAGGATGAAGATGGAGGGATAAAGGGACAGTTGTATATTTTGTAAATAGATTTTAATCTTCATTAATCAATAATAAACCAATTTTGTTCATTAAAAGGCTCATCTCATGATTTTCTTGCATTGCGGAAGTTTCTAGAGAGAGATTCTCTGCTTTAGAGTAAAAACTCATTTCCAGCTGAAAAATAAATACAGACATATTATTAATAAATGAAGGTTTTGGTAAATTATCAGTAAATTTATGGAGTAAAACATACTTTTGAAGGGAAATAAAAGGTATTAACATTAAAATAGTGTGATAAAATAAAATGAAATGAAATGAAGTGAAAAGTAAATTTCTTAACAAAAACAGCCCAACTCAAATCAACCCAGGTGGTCTTTATGAGATACTAGAGACTGTGCAAAGACAAACTCTTCCTAATCCCACTCAAGAGTGCACTGAGAAACTGCATGGTCCAGTAACAAATGCCAACAGGGCTGTAATGCATTTCCCGCACAAACTGATGATTTGACCAATTAGATCCATCGTGTCCATCGTGTCCACACAGTGCTGCGTCTGTGAGTGGGGTTTGTTTTTAACGCAGTGTATGGTGGAGAACAGCTGCTCATAGACATATGTGGACAAGACTCCAAAAGCATATTTCTTCATGTTTATGTAGGTGTCGGGGGTGGATTTCCATGTTTCAAACACGTGTTTTTCCTGGAAGAATCTCAATATCACTCCATTTGTGATTCTGAACAAGAGTGGCCTTCTGACGGGCAAGATCTTCAAGATCCTCTGTCAAGCGTTTGAATTCGGACTCCCACATGTCTTTGTCAGCTGTCAGCCAAATCCAACTCCAGATCCAGCTCTACAGATCCACATCCAGATCCAGCTCTACAGATCCAGATCCAGCTTTAGATCCAGATCTACAGATCCAGCTTTAGATCCAGATCCAGCTCCAGATCTAGATTCAGATTCAGCTCTCCAGATCCAGATTAGGTTGATTTACAGCTTCCGGGAGTGAGAAGCTTATTTTGATCGATAATAAATAAAAAAGTATAATTTTATTTTGATATTTGAAGATCACGACAATCTCCCAATTTAGAACTAAATTAAAAAAGAACAGATAAAACCCACTTAAATGAAATACTTTATTTCAGTTATAGTTTATTTTCCTAAGCAGGCGCAGCCGCAGTGTAAGGACGAGAGTCCTGCTTCAGACGGAGTGTCTGTCTCCTCTACACCCAGGAGGACATGAGAGCTGAGGACTGAGTCTCTGAACACCTGCAGAGCTGCTCTGATACTCTGAGGAGGATCCTCATCGGGGAAGTGGTGACTTTAAAACTCGTTTCGATTAAACTCGCTCATCGGCTGTGTGAGGACAGTCCGTCTCTGACACTGTAGAATGAGCCCGCGGGGCAGAAGGGCCTTATCGGGTGTGTATAGTGCACGTCTGCTGAATTATTCATGAGGGGGCGGGGACTGCGTCGGGTGAAAGGTGACGGAGTCGAGCGCGCCTCGTTTGGCGCCAGCGTTTTCGCGGGGTTGGAGAAGCTGAAGGGAGCTCGGCTCTGCTGACCGTCACCGGCCCTTCAGCGCAGCTCTCCTGTGGTGCCCGGAGCCCGGTGAGCGGCTGGGAGGTGAGCGGACGGCGTGTCTGGCTGCGTGCGTGCCGCTGCAGGGGTCGGTGCGTTAGCAGCGTGCTGAGACCCGGAGCTCCGCCAGTGAGGCCGCCAGCCAGCGGGCCGCGGTCTCCAGCCCTGCCTGAGCCGTAGTCCCGTCGGTAGAGGCGGTGTGGACTTGTGTGAGACGCTGAAGTGTTGTGTAGGGCTTGTTTTGTGGGATATTTGTGTGCGCGCGGCGGTAGCTGGAGCTGGAGGCTGTGTTTACACAGTCCTAAACTCAGGCAAGCGGAGAGTCCAGGTCCGGACAGGAACTCCGCTCCAGGGTTTGGTTCTGGCTGCAAGAGCGGCTCCGCTGCGCCCACGCTCTTCCGGCAGTCGGAGCCAAATCCCGGAGCGGAGTTTTTTTGTCTTGACTGGGACTTTTATAACTCCTGCTATTTCCCCTCTCTCTCTCTTCACCTACTCTCTTAAATAGTTTGGATATTCAGCCCTGCGTGTTTTTACCACCTTTAGCACATCTGTTATGGGCTTTTCTGAGCTGAAACAGCGTTTAAACCCCCCTCATTACTTCTGTGCACCATGTGAAGCCAGTGCACACCATGTTGGTGTTTTTTTCTTCTACACACCTAAAAACCAGTGTAGTTACATCATCTTTCCTTAACATATCACCTAATAAGGGATATAAACTCATGAGGTCAGTAGTGTATCACTGACGTTGATTTTGTCGGTCTCCACACACATTCCCTGGTTGACTACATTTGGCAGAGGGTTGATTATTATTATTATTATTATTATTAGACTCCTTTAATTAGAAGTTTATAAGTATAAATTCTGCCTGGGTGATGTGTTAATATATGGGGTGGAAATAGAGTGAAGTATGGGCAGAGATGATCTCGTTTAGCATGTTTTAAAGCGTTTTAATAAGGTTTCAGTCTTGGAGAAATCCTTTTATCTGCTCCGCCCCTGCTCACTCATCCTCTACTCTGCTCCCCTCCATCTCCATTCATGCTCTCACACACTATGGAGTTTGTATAAGTGTGTATAAAGATCTGAGGATCAAATATGGTAAAATAAAAAAAGGATTTTATTGGGCAGCTCATTTTTTCCACATTGTATACAACCATTCATCTTAAATATATCTGGATATGGGTTTTTTTGTCCATATTGCCCAGTACTAATGTGAACAGTTCTGAATGGTGTGTAATGTTTTTTTTATTTATTTCATGTCTATGGCCTATATATTTTTGGAAGATCCTTCCTTTTACTATTTATATTATTCAAGTGGCTCAGCAGTTTTTAGCTTAAAGCCAGACTTTATTATTTGAATATCTGTTATGGTAGAACAACAAAAACACTGGATGGATTGTTTCTGCAGGGTGTGAGGATGATGGCCACAGTACCCATCTCTAGCTCCAGCCTTCTCCCTCTACTGGAGTCTTTGGAAGATGATGCAGCTGGAGTGTCAGAGCAGACAGACGCTTACCTTACCATTGCCAAGTGAGTGATCTGTTCCTAATTCTGTTCCTAACTAACTGACATTGGTTCTTTTACATGTTATGTACATCACTTTCCTGCACATCTGAAGTCAACATTACTGCAAATGTTTTTGTTTGTAAACATTAGTCGGCTCAGTGGAGAAGATGGGCGACAGTTCTTTCCTATCGTCGTTAAGCACTTTTCACGCCTGGGCAAAGCTTTTCAGGTAAGAGTGGATGTTCAGACTAAGATCCAACTTAGAGTAAAATGCCATCTGCTCTATTATATTCACTTTTTTTTTTTTTTGCATGCTTCATAAGTGCAATTCTTGTGTTCTTGGGCTGAAACGCACTCTCTTTGTCTATGCTGTCAGACTCACATATCCAGTGAGAATGAGGAGCTAAGTCAGGCTGCTCTTCAAGCCTTGGGGTTTTGTGTATTCAACACAAACATAGTTTCTGGAATCCCAGGTAACCTGTAGAACAAGTTTTAAACTTTATGAAAAGTTTTTGTTTGTTGCTTGTTAATGATTTTTTTTGTTTTTTCTTTTAAAGCTAATTTTGCAGAGGAGATATTATTAGCCCTTTGTGCCCTGGTGTTAAAATCCACAGACAAGAACACATGCACTCGAGCATTATGGGTTATCTCAAAGCAGAACTTCCCTGCAGATGTAGTGTCCAAGAAGGTCAGTAAATAGTTAATTTCACTTGTTTAATGCAGTCCTATGTTAAGGTATGCATTAATTTCTCTCTTTTTCAGACATCAGAAGTCCTCAAGACTCTAGATGCCATGCAGACGAGAGACATACAGTCAATTCTAATGGATCATGAGTCACTTAATGTTGTTATAAAGTAAATATCTTTGGTTTCTACTTCAGCTTTTAAGTAGGTCTTGTGCCTCCAGCACATTTGTTCCTAAATTATTAAATGTTGTCATTTTGTGAAATTTCAGTCATTGAATTTGGATCCAAGTCTTAATTTACAACATGATCATGTTGTTAAAAAAAAGACATGCAAGCCATTCTTTTTGATCTGTACTTGATTGTTAAATATCAATTTCAGGCTTCTGGAGCAGGCTCCTGCTCAGATGGCCGAAGGGGCAGTATGCTGGGCTAAGATAGTCATTCCTCTGGTGGTCCACTCAGCCTCGAAAGTGCGCCTGCGTGCAGCTGCAGCCTTAGAGATGGGATTGCCGCTTCTTCTGGAGAAACAGCATGAGGTGGCTGCCATTGTAGAGCCCATGATGTCATCTGTAAGTGGTTTCCATTGACCTTGAAATTCTTAGATATGCAGGGGAAGCAGATCAGTACATAAAGCCATGCAGAAAATATGAATGCCTTTCATGCAGTGCTTCTCAGAGATTGAGACTGCATACTACAATTTAACAGTTGAAGTGTTATTTCAAGTGCTAGTGTTTAACTTTGCGGTCACTGTTTGTGTATTCTTTTTCCTGCATCACAGGACAGTATGGACTGCTTCTGTAAATGACATGAACACAATTACAAGTTCCTTTTCTCCTTATATTCCTGTGTTTTCTTTTTCAGAAACTCATTCCCGAAATGCAGAAGTTATTCTCCACGAAGAATGAGAGTAATGTGCTGAAACTCTGGCCTTTATTTGTGAAACTTCTGGGCAGGGTAAGTATCCAGCAACAGATAAGTTTGGCGATGTTATACAGTGCATTCAAAGTATTCAGTGCTTTACTTTTTGCACATTTTATCTTACAGCCTTATTCTGAAATTGATTCAATTCATTTTTCCTCTCAAATCTTTACACACAATAACCCACAATTCTCAGCAAATTTATCAAAAACAAAACACTATGAAGTATTCATAACCTTTGCCATGAAAGTCAAACTTGAGGTGCATCTTGTTTCCACTGATCATGACTCTGATGTTTTTGTAGCTTGATTGGACACCTGTGGTAAATTCAGTTGAGTGGATGTGATTTGGAAAAGCACACACCTGTTTCTATAAGGTCCCATAGTAGACAGTGCATATCAGAGCACAAACCAAGCCATGGAGTCTAAGGAATTGTCTGTAGTCCTCAGAGACAGGATTGTATTGAGACAGCTCTGGGGACAGGTACAGAAGGTCCATTGGTCCCAATAAGCACAGTGGCCTCAATCATCTGTAAGTGGAAGACGTTGGAACCATTACATTGCATTTATTAGAAACAAAGATTGAATTTAATCAAATTTAATTGAAGTTGGATTAAGGCTGTAACAAAACGTGCAAAAAGTGATGCACTAAGTACTGTATTGCCTGAGGAGTTTGTCAGTGAAGGTGAATCTTTGCCCATTTATCTCTATTTAGATGCTCCACAAAGGAGGTGCCTTCATAAATTCTCTGCTGTATTTAGAAGAGCTGGGCTTCCGCAGCTCTTCTCCCAACATTAAGAAAATCGCTTTCCTAGCCTGGAAGAGCCTCATTGACAACTTTGCTCTTAACCCGGGTAAGCAGAAAGTACAAGTTGGTTCATTTGGCTGTCTTTTATATGTTGTATGTTTAATCTCCTCTGTCTACTGTAATTCTGTCAGCTCTAGTTTCTGTTCTACTTGTTTGTTCCCCGTTTGCAGACATCCTGTGTAGCAGCAAACGTCTGAAGCTGCTCATGCAGCCCCTAAGCTCCATTCTTGTGAGGACTGAAGCCTTATTACTCACCAAGCTTGAAGTTTGGTGGTATCTGGTTGTTAAACTGGGGCCCAACCTTGCTGTTAATTTTGAGCAGGTAAGCAAAGTAATGCCACAAGTGAAATAAACGTTCCGCTCTATATTGTACATGAACTGACTGTTTCTGAAATCGTCATGTCTCAGGTTGGTGTACCACTACTGCAAAATACACTTTCTCCAGATGCTTCACTGCAGGGTCCAGCCACTCCTGCTAGAAACACTAACCAGAGTAATGGCATTGGACTCTCCACCCCTAAATCTGGTAAGAACTACTCTAGATTATGGATACTTGAATTATTTGTTTTCCCTTGTACCTTTATTTTCTATCTGTCTGCCTGTCTGTCTCAGGTCTTCCTTCCTGTAGCAGTCCAGGCGCTAATCCTCGAATGAGCCTCAACAGCAGCACAAATGTCCCACAGTCCTACTCCTCCATCCAGCTGCTGGGACTTGAAATGCTCCTGCACTACTTGCTAGGTTCACAGGCCACTTCAGCTGCTTTGAAGAACAAATTGCAACTTAATCTTGGTAAGACATGTAGTACATTTTTAATCTGTGATTCAGTCCCCTAATTATATTTATAAACAAATATTTAAGTATTTTCATGTTTTTGATCTTAAAATGGATGTTAGTATGTTCATTTTACACACATTTTCAGAACCTCTAACCCACAACCTCCTGAGCAGCCAGTCTTTCTTCAGCAAGCACTCCTGTACTTTTATCTCTGCTGTTAAAAATGGGTTTATTGCTGTGGGCAAGGATGCTCCAGGTAATCATATCTCTCTCTACTTTTAAACATGTACTGGTCTTTTTAAAAATTAGTTGCTTGTGGGGACATTTTGCTGCATGTGTTTTGTTTATTTATTGTTTCATTAATTTATAAGGGGAAAAGTATCAAGCCAAGTTCATCCATCAATTTGCTTTTTTGTTTTAAGAAGACTGGATATACCTGAATAACATCAGAATGTGTATTTGGAGGCATAGACATGATAGTTTATGTTGTTCTGGCATTGATTTTTAGAGCTGATATCTAGGTTTTATTTGCTAAAATCTCACACTAACTAAGTGGATGCGCAACATTTCAGAACTTATCATTAATTAAACACTGACTTAAACCGTCTGTATAAATAAAAATCAATTAAACTGAAAAATATTAAACATAAAATATATAAAATTAAATTACAGTACTGCTGCAAACAGCTTTTTAAATTTTCATAGACACAATGCGCTGCACACGTTTTTTTTGGCATCTGCATTTAAACCATCCACACATTAGTGAATTCATGCACTAGTGTGCAGTGAGCTTCATATAATAGTGCACAACCCTGTCCACAGTGCCTGGGCAGTTAAGTTTCATGCTAAAGGGCACTTTAGTCAAGCCCTGCCAGTTCAGGGATTCGAAACAGCAACCTTCTAGTCACAAGGCAGGTTCCCTAACCACCAGGTCACAGCTGCCAAGCTCAACTGTGAATTAAAATCTTGGCATCAAAATCTTGCCAATAACAGCAGGAAACCCCTCATTTTTGAGTGAAGAAAATTGTCAGCATTATCGAACAATATAAAATGCAACGTGCTTTAATATTAATTCAGTTGCAGTCCCTGAGTCTTCCTCACTCTACCCATCTTTCCTATCTTTACCATCTCCAAGTACTCCCAGTTTAGGAACGGCAGGTTATATATATTATACATATATACAGTGGGGAAAATAAGTATTTAGTCAGTCACCAATTGTGCAAGTTCTCCCACTTAAAAAGATGAGAGAGGCCTGTAATTGACATCATAGGTAGACCTCAACTATGAGAGACAAAATGTGAAAAAAAAATTGAGAAAATAATTTTGTCTGACTTTTAAAGAATTTATTTGCAAATAATGGTGGAAAATAAGTATTTGGTCAATAACAAAAGTATGAAGCATGATGTTGCCACCCCCATGCTTCACAGTTGGTATGGTGTTCTTTGGATGCAACTCCGCATTCACTGTCCTCCAAACACGACGAGTTGTGTTTTTACCAAATAGTTCTACTTTGGTTTCATCTGACCATATGACATTCTCCCAATACTCTTCTGGAACATCCAAATGCTCTCTAGCAAACTTCAGACGTGCCTGGATATGGACTGGCTTAAGCAGGGGGACACGTCTGGCGCTGCAATATCTGAGTCCCTGGCGTCGTAGTGTGTTGCTGATGGTAGCCTTTGTAATGTTGGTCCCAGCTTTCTGCAGGTCATTCACTAGATCCCCCCTTGTGGTTCTGGGATTTTTCCTCACCGTTCTTGTGATCATTTTGACCCCACGGGCTGAGATCTTGCATGGAGCCCCAGATCAAGGGAGATTAGTAGTGGTCTTGTAGGTCTTCCATTTTCTAATTATTGCTCCCACAGTAGATTTCTTCACACCAAGCTGCTTGCCTATTGCAGATTCAGTCTTCCCAGCCTGGTGCAGGTCTACAATTCCGTTTCTGGTGTCCTCCGACAGCTCTTTCGTCTTCACCATAGTGGAGTTTGGAGTGTGACTGTTTGAGGTTGTGGGCAGGTGTCTTTTATACTGTTAACGACTTCAAACAGGTGCCATTAATACAGGTAATGAGTGGGGGAAAGAGGAGACTCTTAAAAAAGAAGTTACAGGTCTGTGACAGCCAGAAATCTTGCTTGTTTGTAGGTGACCAAATACTTATTTTCCACCATTATTTGCAAATAAATTCTTTAAAAGTCAGACAAAATTATTTTCTCAATTTTTTTTTCACATTTTGTCTCTCATAGTTGAGGTCTACCTATGATGTCAATTACAGGCCTCTCTCATCTTTTTAAGTGGGAGAACTTGCACAATTGGTGACTGACTAAATACTTATTTTCCCCACTGTAGAAATGTTATACACAGAGCGAGAGAGAGAGGTCATTGGTAGGAACATGTCATTGTGAGGTGTATATTCTTCAGCTGAATTTTCAATCATGCTAATAAATTGGATTGAAACCCAGCTGTGTGTTAATCAGTGTGACTACCTCTGTAGTGTTGAATGAACCACTGATGGTTAGCAAACCTTTTACTACTGCCAAAACTCTGGAATTAGGACACAATAGAATTAATTGATTTTCAAATACTTTACTTTCACACATGGCATATGTGGTCATTTGTACTACGTGAACATTTTTTTCTTTGTTCTGTGAAAGTGATGTGTTGTATTTCTTCATTTAGAAGCGATGCTTATTCTGATTTGGAATAGCCTTCTTAACCTTGTCAGTACAACAATAGAGACTGGTAAGTACATGGAGTGGTTTTCAAACCTACATGTACTGATATTTTTACACTTAGTAATTGTTGCGTCCCTTTTTAATCTGGCGTCTGTTTTCTGCCGGGGCCTTTACAGCTGGTAATAAGAAGGAAAGACAGGGTTCTGAAGTGCTTACTCTCCTGCTGCAGGCATTGCAGTCCATCCTGTCCTCTGAGGCCCTACCAGCACCGCGTGCTCTGGTAAGTAGTCTTGTCCCTCATACAACTGCTCAGTCTTACGTGAGGGCCTGCTGATAGAAGGATTCTAAATGTTAAATGCATTATCCAGTCAGAACTTGATGTATTAGTTTTCTAGATCATTATGTAAGTATAATACAGTTCATGTGAACTTTTGGGACACTAGTTTGCTTACGGTCTCTGTTGCAGGCTTTGTTGGAGGCCACAGTAAAGGGTATCCCTCAGAAAGTACTTGGGTCTGCTGCATATCAAGTAGCCAACATGGATGTCTTGAATGTAAGCTTGTATTTTATACTTTTTTTAAATTAATATTAATAACTTATAAGTTGCACTGCACTTCTATAAAAGTCCTTTATACCAATATGTGAATATCTTCTTCGTAGATGTATTCAGTGGTCCTTGATTATATGTTTGTATGTCTTTATACACTCACTTTATTAAGAACACACATGCAGCAGTTTCAAGTTTACTAGTACATTATAAAACCATGTTAAAACAGCTGAAGCCACGGTGTGCACAGGTTCTAGACGGTTGAAGACTAGAAAAATGAAGCCTGGTCTTATCAATCTTGATTTATGCTGAGGGACAGAATCCAAACTTGCCTTGTGTGAACAGTTCAGACTGCTGGATCCTGCACTGCTGATCATTAATGGGGTCCTTTTAATAAATTGCTGTGAGCATTTCAAACTGGTTTCATAAACATGAATGTCAACCTTGACAGTCATTGAATCTGAATCCAAAATCTTTAGGGAACCCCTACATATTTAAAAAATAGATGCTTGTGTGAATGTTACAGTACTGTGCCAGGTTTCGACAGATAGGCAGGAGGCATTTCATTAAAGGGCACCAGGGCTTCATTAAATTAAATCTACTGAGCTGCTGTTGGAATTTTACAAATCTATGCTGTGAATGGAGATTACTGAAATAGGTGTTCTAATTGTGTGTTAATGTAACATAACTAACTTATTTAATGTTATATATTAGTCTAATATAAATTATTTCTGCCCTAGGGTACCCCAGCACTTTTCCTAATATTGCTCTTCTACAACAGCAGCCTGCTCTCATCATTTTTGGCCGATGAGAGGTGAGTACTCTACAGCAGTGTTTCTCAACCATAGTCCTGGAATCACCCCTGTCCCCGCAACGCTGAAGGGCATGTTTGAGTTGATTAGGTGGGAGTACAGAAATCTCTACAATATGCAGGGTAGAAGGGCAGCTAGAATTGGCCCTGCTGCATTTTGAAAGACACCTTTCTCATTTTCATTTTTTTTAGTATTTATTTTCTTTTAAATTAAAATGTTTACTCGTACCCTCTACAGAATGTCAAGGAAAATGTTATGTTTAAGGGTTTAAACAGTACCTGGATAAGAGCTGTTGGATGTTACATTTTAACTTTAGAGATTTTTATGATCATTCTAGTCTTTAAGGATTGATTACAAAATAGTTCCTAGTTATCAAATACAGTCACTTGGTGTATCTTGGTTGTATACCTTTTTTCCCTGTTTGGTAGGTTTTTCTTGTGCCTTGAAACCCTTGTCAGTTGTGGTCTCTGCGGACCCACTTCCCCTTTAGCCTTTGTGGAAGCAGTTTTGGGGACAATCAGTCGCAATGTGGAAGCTGTGAAAAACAAAGAGCATTTGTGGCGGATGTGGAGTGTGGTTGTAAATCCTCTAACTGATACCATTACACAGGTTTGTACAGTCAAACTGATCCATTACTGCTTATATTCTGTAAAAATCTCATAAAGGCTAAAGATAATCAGGATGTTCTTGCAGACAAATGAAGTAAACCAAGGAGATGCTCTGGAACATAACTTCAGTGCAATTCACAGCGCCTTGATGTTCCCTGTTACTCACCTTTTGCCTGGACCCGCGCTTCCACAGGTCCGTAGCCAGCTGTTTTCCATCTTACATGCAGCATTAGTCAGTAACAGCCTGTTGTGTATTATTTATGGCATGTGGTAAATAATCATTTTTCTATAGATGACTCAGAAGTCTATGCTGAGCACATGGTCTCGACTTTACAAGGCGTTTGCTCGCTGTTCAGCTCTGGTGGCCACAGCAGAGGAGAATGTGTGCTGTGAAGAATTATGCGCCAAGATTTCTGCTACTCTAGATAATCAAGCCCTCAAGGTGAACATCAACATATGTTCATGTGACTATTTATTTGTATATTGCAGTTTAATGATTGGTGAAACTATTCATACACTCTTCATAGATTTCCATTTCTTTTTGTCTTGCAGACTTTGTCCACACTTGATGCAGTGGCAAATATCTTGCACTCAATTGTTGACAGCATGGATTTTTCTCCATTCACTGCTCAATTTCAACAGAAGATGAAATGTAAGATGTCTGTTCTGGGTTGTTCCTAGCCTCCACTGGCACAGTTAATGCATGGAAGCTAGACATTATTGAGGCCAGCTTTATGCAGCAGGATATCTTGCATTTTTTTGATAGTGACACTGGACTGAGTGTAATCAGACAAATTGCCACTTTCTCTTGATTTTCATAATTTAATAGAACAGTTGTATGCCTTTTTGATTAAAATGAATAATTTCTTCCTTAGCCCCACGCACTCCACTAGGTTGGGTCCGGAAAAGGAACAAAGCTTTGGGGAATCTCTCCAAATTCCATGTCCTGTTGGTGCAGTCTTTGGAAGCTTTTTTGAGTTTAAACTCCTCAGACAATGGCAGTGTGGTTTTAAGTGGCCTTGGCGGAATGCTCATCTCCATTGTGTCTACGCTTTTTACAAGCCTTGCATTGCCCACAGTTATCCAAGAGTCCCTGACTTTGCTCACCAAACCTCTTGCACTTCTGTATGAACATGTAGAAAGGTGAGTTAAATGGCTTGTGCTCATATAAGCCATTCAAAGGTTGCAAATTAAGGTCTGAATTTTTATTTATATTTTACTTTTACCCATGTAGCTCAGAAGAACAGTCAAGGTCCAGCTCTGCACTGGTATCCAAGGTAATTGTGGCCCAGATGCTTATTCTGAAGATGTTTGCTATTGATATCCTCTTTTAATTGTCACTTTCTACCTGGTTTAGTTGGAGAAGCTGGCCGGAGAAATGCTTGGCAGCCTTCAGACACGCTCTGCGCTGCAGTTTGATGATGAGCTACTGGCAGTGCTCTCTCCCTTGCTTTGTGTCCTGTTCCCACACAAAAACAAGCAAATACGCACAGTTGTTACTCAGTTCTGGAATGCCACTTTTGGAAATGCTCTTACCCTCACTTACCCCGAGATGCTCACGTAAGTGTTTGGTATGGGTTTAACATTTTCATTATATTATATGTACCTTAACACAGGTTCCGTTGACAAAAGGGAAATGTGTTTTTAGGCCTGTTTTAAATCAAGCGAAGCAGAAGACTCCCTTAATTTTACCTGGATTTCAAGCCGTTGAAAACTCTGAAGATTTCAGTGGGCAATGTTCAGTGAGTTTTACTTTTTATGCATCTTTTTCCTCTTGAGCATGATTTGTAATAGATGTTGTAGTTTCATAGTTAATTGTTTTATTTTGAACAGAGTGAGTGTTCTCAGCTTGACACTAAAATCAGTGGGATAAAGGTGACCCCAGCAGGGAAGAGGGAATCCTTGCTAGCTAAAGCAGAACTGAAGGAAAGCATCTCAGCTACATCAAAGCCTGTATCTGTAAGTTAGCTGAAATAAGGTACATTCTAGTTAGATAGTTAGTAATTAGATTCTTTACACCTGAATGTTTTGACTGATGTAATATTTGCAGGTAAAACTAGATTTTGGCTCTCCCAAGCCTCCACGAAGAGAAGTTCTTGAGGAGGAGGCAACTGTAGATTTTGTTTTTATCCCACCTGAGGCTAAGAAGAGAGTGTTAACAGAACATCAGAAAGAGGTCAAAGGGACTAAAAGGTAATCTTGTAAGCTTACCAGGCTGTATACGAGACTGTAACGTTCTTCTATGCTCAGACAGTAAGAGAGGTTTTTCTATTTTCTCCCCCTTTTTCTTCTAGGGATGATATTCCTGCCATGTACAATAACTTGGATGCTTCTTTGGACACTACAGCCTTTACGCAGTACACTCAGAGCCAAGAGGAATCTGTGTATGTTCTTCTCTTTTGACTTTATTTCTGATGCACAATTTCACAGCCAGTTAATGCTTCATTTACACTACATGTGTTTCCTTTTAGGGACAAATCGCACACAGATGAACAACCTGAAAATAAAGCGAATAAGGTTGAAACCACGGTAAGGTTAAATTTCTAGAATTGGCCTTAACATTTATATTCCTTGCTTTATTGATGTGGTACATCAAATAAGCAAACACTTTTTTTTAAAACATCTCTTATTCTCATAGGGTTTAGAGAGTGAGGAATCGTTTGTGAGTGACTCCATAGAAGCTCATAATGAAATTTGTCCGGAGACCGATGTACCAGAAAAGTTGACAAAAGATGCCGATGGAGATACAGAGGTGCCGTTGTCTCCACAAGACTTCTCAGTGGCGGCAGATCATGTGCATGAGGACGCTGCTAAAAACGATCACAGCCCAAATGTGTCTGGTTCATCTGATGTGATCTCTGGTACTCCACCAAAACCTAGTAGCCGACGTCAGTCCTTCATCACCTTGGAGAAATATGCAGACGGCAGGCCAGCAAGTCCCATGAGTGTTACATCATTTACTGGGCCACTTACAAGGACTTCTTCTAGTCAGGACACTCCAAAGTCTATGCATTTAACCCCAGCTGCCTCTTGCTCACAACTAGAAGATAGTACAGGAGCTTCTCCAGTATTGTCCACAAATGTCACCCAGCATTTTCCTTATGAGGCTGAGGATATAGAAATGAAGGAAGAGATAAAAACAATGTTTAAAAGTTCCATTGAAGGCATGGAAGAGGAGGCTGATGTGATCCCAGACACCCAAAGCCAAGATTGGAATGGAGCAGCTGATGGTGAAAATTCTTTGGATAAATCCCATGTGGAGTTGGAAACTGGAATGGGCTCTGTTGAAGGGTATTCAGAAGTTCTGGCTCCTGTCCAGAGTTCCAGCTTGATTGAACCACGCAGGTCAGGTAGACGTAGAAGTAGGCCTATCAGACCAGGTGAGGATTCATCAGAAGACTCAAAAAACAATTTGCAGAAGAAGGGTCCAGTTAATAGTCCTGCTTCACCTGTAACAGAAAAACCTGCATCAAACAAGCAAATGGATAGCGTTTTACCTGCCAGAGGTAGGAGAAGCAAAGTGGTTGATGAGAACAAGGGTGAAGGTGGCAATTTGCAGAGTGGTGAACTTGAAAACCATAGCCAAACTGATTCACAAGTAGCAGTGGTGACCACTACAAGCTCATCACTTGTAAGAAATAGAAATAAGAGTAAAGAGCTCAGTCAGACTGAAACGTCTGCTGATGAGCTGTCTCCATCAGGTCAGTCGGAGAGCCAGTCACAGAGCAGGCACGTAAGGCGGAAAAGAGTGTCTGTTGTAAGCCCTGAAGTTTCGGACAAAATGCAGAACAATAAGGGCTCCCAAAGTGATTCTCAAACTGGTGTATCTGTTCTGAAGAATAAACATGATGCAGTTGTGTCAGATACAGGTGATGGCCAGTCACCAGGCAGGCTGAAAAGAACAAGGAGGTCTGAGGCCACTGATGCACACAAAGATAAGCCTGTCGTAGAAAATGAAAGGGTCAGTAATATGAGTCAGCCAGATTCTCAGGTTTTGCCACCTGTAAAGGGCCGACCAGGGAGACCGAGGAAGACTGAAAAACTGTTGAATACCAGTACAGACAGCACTCCATTTGATTCTGTCAATTCTAAATGCTCACAGAGTGAGGAATCAAAGGACCTACAGGATTCTTCTCAAGGACGTAACAAATACAACACTCGCCGGTCATCTCAAGGCTTATTGGTGCCTGTTGAGAACTCAGAGTCTGATAATTCAGATGCAAAAGAAGGTCAACGAGCTAAAAGGGCTAGATCACATAAAGTATTGGCTCGTGAAGTGGTGACACACAGAATGCTGCTTGAAAATAATTCTGTGAGTGTGCTGGACAAGGACAGTGCAGGTCCTATTAAAATGTCTGACAAACAGCCAGAGGCCTGCTTGGATCTGAACATGCTTTTTGAGACCCGTGCAGTCGACAAAGAGGAGGAGGTCTCTACTACTGTCGATTCAGTAAGTACAAGTCCTGATGTTGCAGTTGAAAAACAGAGTGAGGAAAGTTTCCAGAGTGATTCAAAAACTGGTTTGGACAAACCTGTTGATACAACTGTGTCAGATGCTGTGGCTGGCCAGTCATCTGTTGCAGAATCAGCTAAAAGTGAGCAAGAAAGAGAAGAATCAAAGATGGAAATTGAGTCCAAAAAAGTGGAAGCGAGCGCAGTAGTGGACGAGAGAGCTCTGGAGGAACAGACTGTTGCATCTTTACAGAACAGCCTAGTGTCGCCTGAAAAGGGGGTTTTAAAGACTCCAGAATTGCACAGATGCCCACATGTTAAACGAGGCCGTGGTCGCAGACGTTCCACAAGCTGTAACTGCTTCATGGCTCGTAGAAATACACAATCGCAAGAAAGGGTTTTCACTGATTCTCAGGTTTCTCAAGACTTGAACGGTGATGGAATTTCTAATGAACCCAAGAGTTTACCATCTGACTCAAACGGCACCAAGCCTGAATTAATAGAAAAAGAGCGTGTGGCAATTCCAGACAGTCCTGTGGTTGCTGATGTTAAGTGCTCACCAGTCTCGCCCGACTTAGCTGAAGCAGGAATGCTGACTGCAAAAACAGCGGAAGAGTCTGATGTAACTCTTTCCGTGGATTCTGGTGTGAAAGAAGCTACAAACCAGGCAGAGGAAGAGCAAAATCAGGATGCAGATGTTGCAGAGAGTAAACACCAAGAAAAGGCACAGAGTAGCTGCACCACGGAGAACACGTGTAGTCAAGAGCCACCTCAGAGTCCTCAATGTGCCTCTCAAAACCCTAATATATCTGTGGAGGATGAAACTGTGTGCCAAGAGCGATCCGATTCCCCCGTCCAACAGATTGCCGTTGATTCATCTGTGAATGACTCTGGAGAAAATCATAAACCAGTGAAAGAAAATGAGCAGGAAGTGGGTGAGGATGTTCTTATTCCCCAGTCAGAGGGAGCTGAATCGGATGATCCTCCTCATTTAGAGGGGGATGGTGAAGAAACACAGATAGAGGATGTTGAACCAGAACCTGATCTCCTTAGTGAGGCATCTGTACTTCCACAGGCTGCCCCTGTTGAAACATGCCTTGATTCCCCACCCAAGCAGAAATCCTTAGATCTTAATTATGGGGACCAAGAAGTAGGACAGAGTCCCAGCAGTAGCATAACTCGTGGTGTATGGTCACCATCAGCTTCTCCATCTACCAGCATTCTCAAGAAAGGGCAGAAGAGGCAATTTGAAGAGGATTCTCCATCCCCTCTTCTGAAGGTTGTTTTTTTTTTAAATATGAATATTTAATGATAATTGCAGCTGTTTGTGAAGTTAAAGCCTAATGATGTTTGCTGTGCCCTCCGCAGTCTCGACGCGTGTCCTTTGCAAACCCAATTTATCAGCAGGAATTGGCTGATGACATTGATCGACGCAGTCCTGTAATACGGAGCAGTTCCCCGAGATCAAAACTTGGGCAGCAACCCAAGGTATTCTGCTGATTCTGTACATATAGGCAAAGGGTCCCACCCCCCCCCCCCCGATGTAATTGTGATTTAAAAATATATATCTATTTATTTTTTATGCAGTATATCACAACACCAACCAAAGGCCTTTTGACACTCAGTCCCCGCAACCTTCGCAGTCCAGGATACAGGAGTTCCAAAAAATGCCTAGTATGTATGCTTTTGATTTTGCGTCGTGGTCTTGTGGGTGTGTTTTCCATCCCTCCAGTTTTGTTGTAGATATTTCAGAAGGGTCATTGCTTAATCTTCCACCAGATCTCCGAAATGAGTCAAGAGCCCCGACCCATTCCGAAGGACTGTGTGTATCCAGCTCTGGTTTGTTGCTCTACTCCTGTTGAGGCTGTTCTACCACAGATTTCCTCTAACATGTGGTGAGTGTGGGGATTGGCTCAGCTTTTGAAGTTGGCTTTAAGTTTCATTCAACTTCAGAGTAAATTCTAAGAACCTTTGCGTCACTTGTTGATGTCTTTTGTTTTTGTATTGCTGGCTTGGTTCTTTTAAACTCATCTCTGTTTACTCTTCATACCCAGGCCACGAGGACTTGGTCAGCTTGTCCGTGCAAGGAATATCAAAACCGTTGGGGATCTAAGTGCTCTTACCCCCAGTGAAATTAAGCTACTCCCCATTCGCTCCCCTAAGCTCTCAAATGTGAAGAAAGCGCTGAAAACCTATCATGAACAACAGGTAGTGAGTGTCCAGTTCAGTAAATGCTTAACTAATTAAAAAGAGGAGAAACGCTTATGCGCTATTACTAACTGCTTTTATTTCTCTGAAGCGGAAAGGACGATCTGATGAGCTGAAAGGGTTTGATGAAACCGAGAAAATGACCTCTGAACCTGAAGATGTGGATTTGGTTCCAAATCAACAGGAAGAACAAACCTCTACAGATGCGCAAGGTATATTTGACACAGATTCATTATAAGACAAAAGTATTGGGACACACGTTATATACCTACAGAAGATTTTTGACATCCCATTCTAAAGCCCTAAACATTATATGGAGTTAGTTCCCTCTTTGCAGCTTTAAAACCGGGTTTGGTCAGCTGAATGTTGACTTTACAGGTTCTGCCACTTGGTGTGGTTCCTAAAGACTTTCATTTTTCAAAACCACTTGCAGTTGAACATGGTACATTTAGTAGGAAAAAAAATTCTGTTGCAGTGTTGGCATCCTCTACGATCAGATTCACTGAGCTTTTTAGCATTATTCTTTACAAATGTTTCTAAATGTAGGCACATGGTTAGGTGTTTTTTATATTCCACAACTGAATGAAACACCTGAATTCAGTGACGGTGTCCTCCATTGCTTTTGTCCGTTTAGTGTATAAGATGTATCATGTGACTTGGTGGATATTTACTGGATATTTATTTCCTTTTTCTGCAGACATTCTCTCTTCAGAGGTGACCCCAGTTTCAGAGGAGAAACAAGATGAACCAGTATCTGTGGAGTTGTTGGCAGATGTTACTGCTTTGGGAGCTCGTCTAACCCCAGTGGAGCTCAATCGCTGTTCGCCAAGGGAACTGGGCATGATGCACGAACAGCTCAGTGGAATGATGAGAAGTATCGTGGATCATCTTCAGTCACGTTTAGCCAGCAAACTTGAGGACAGTTTACTCTGATGGCAACTCTGATCTTAACCCTGAACATTCTTAATGGAACATCTATGCTTCAGTGTCTGGTTATTAGCAGTGGGCTACTTGGTTTTTAGTCATTTTATCTGATTGTTTTCCCCCCTTTTCCTTCCCTAGACAGATAGCTGGACTTACACTTCTTTGGAACAGCTTGCTCCGTTTTAATTGTCCTCATAATAGTATCATTTCTTCACTTCTGGTTTTATAGAACTTAAATGCAGAGCGAATGCAGCTGGCACTTTTAATACCACAGTACTCTTTAAATAAAGGAATGAAGATGTTTTAACTGAATGTTCATCACCATGGAGAGACATTTACAATATTGAGGTATTTAACCTTTCCTGAACCAGAGATGTGGAATTACTTGGGTTTACAAATGTGGTGAAAGGCACATATTACCAGACACACACCCTGATCTTCATTATATGGTATAGACATCCCTGATGCCCTTAATATAGCAATCTGATCCTGAAACACAAGTTCTAATTTCTAAGTCTGGTGAGTTATGTTTAGTCGTACCTCTTATGGTAAACTGACTGTTTACCTCATTATTCATTATTATAAACACATTGCACAAAGCCAACATTTTCAGAATAGAGAATTTTATACATAGATACAAGTGACATGGTAGTGCATGCACACAGTGAAGGGAACTGTGAATGTTTAGTTCTGTGCCTCTATGCTGTCGCAACACACTTGTTTAGGCTATGGTGTATTTGATTTCTTCTGTTTTTCTTTCTTTTTTTTTTCTCTTTTTTAAATAAAGACTAAAATGTTAAGCTGGTGTTGGGTTGATTTGGGTAAAAGGTTATTCTTGTGCCTCCTTTGAGGAAATTCCTAAATCATCTTCAAAGCTGGAATATGTTGTCTATGAACATGTACTCAGCAATGTGATCTTAATCAGATTTCTGCTGTTTGTGATCATGTAAATGGAGTACTGAGTTCTGAGACTGGACTAAAGTTGAATTTGATTAAGAAATGTAAACAGCTGGTTTTCAGCTGGTAGTCCGAGATCTCTGTGCACATATACTCGTTCACTTGGATTTTTCAGTCTGTTTAAACTCTCTTCCAGATGAGCTGCACCTGCTTCTGATCAGATTACAAACTTGCAGCATGAACTAGTGGGATGAAGCATAACCTCAGCTCAAGTTTAGATATTATAGCACCACTTGAGTAGTAAGTATTGAGACAGAAGAAAGTCACGGTATAAAGATCAGACTGGTACTTTAAAACAATCACTGCAAAGATTAGAGTGGACGTGGTGATTGACTAAACTGAATTCTGAGGTACTGAACCTCAGATTCCACCAAATTCCATTAATATCTGTATTGGATTTTTCTGATAATATTAAGACCAAACAGTCTTATAGAAAAGGTTGAAATCTTTAACCCACTTTCACAGCTACGTCTAAAAACTACTTACTCCCCAACTTACTCCCCACTCTACTTCTGCCACCTGCAGTCTAGATGCAGTCCCACTGTTTGACCAGAGGATGGGTCCCCCCTAGATTTCTTCCTTCAGCTCTGAGGGAATTTTTCATTTCCCTTTGGAAGGCTCACTGTGGGGTTTGTCTTCATCCTTCGTTTCATGTGTTGTTCACCATCTTATTTTAAACCCAGTTTCCTCATTATCCCAAGTGCATGTTAACACAATTCCCAAAGATTAGCAAAAATGTGATTTTCTGCAGTTGTCAGATTATTGTGTGTAAATGCACTCTGTGGTAGAAAGTTTAGGAAAACATGGTTTGACTTTTCAGTTCACGGCGTAAGACACATGTACTGAACGAGTTTCCCCTTAACTTCATTATGATGGACCTGTATTCACGACAAGAGACCAGTTTACTGCAGAATCGTGGTGTGCTTTATTAACTACTGAGCCAAGGTATATGACTATGCCTAGATCTCAAAAGAAACAAAACACACATGCAACTTGTGATCAGCCTTCAGTCAAGGAGGGAAGAGACTTGTTTCTTTCAACTTTAAAGTACACATTTTTGCATCTGAGGAACTGATGGTATCTCCTCAAGGTCTACAAGTTTGACTATCCTCATAATGTTCATTTGACCTCTTTGGTTTTACAGCTTTGTTCAGTGTTTATGAAACATTGAATATATCAGTTTAGTTTTTCTTTTCCTTCACAGGAAAGGAGTACAGAAAGTAAGCCCAACTCATCTTGTGCAAAAGTTTCAACACTGGAAAGGAAACTCCAGGGAAGCCTTTTTCATAAAGTCAACTGAATCTGATATTTGTCAACAATATACAAAAATAATGGGCTTTCATCCACTCGTTACGCTAGGTTTGGAACATAAAAGAAATACTCTACAATGGTCTATCATAAATAATTAAGTACTGTATAATATCGGTCAGTTTTCTTGCGTCACATCCACAGAAGAAGGGGGCGACACGGGCTTCAACAAAATTGCACATATTTTAATGCAGACAAACAGCAGGATCACTATTCTACCCCTAACCTAACATCAACTACACATAAATAAGCTTCTGTCTAAATGCCTGAGGTGTTATAGCCCAGTGAACGTGTCACACTCCCACTCGTTTTTAGACTGCTTCCACATAGTTGGCCGGTAGCATGCCGGTCTTCCCAGTACGCTGCACAGTGCCATACATCCAGCCCTCATCGATGGACTGCACGTTCACGATAACGTCACCATCTTTGAAGGATACCTCATCATTGTCAGCAGCAGCATAGTCGTACATAGCACGTACAGTTTTCTGTGGCAAAGACAGAGAGAAGTGACTTGTAAATTTGATCATATTAATCATTTTGTTTTAAGAAAAGGTTGGAAGAGTTTAACGTGTAACACCAATAATTCTGTTTATCTTTTTTAAACAGTGAAGAAGGCAGTTGGTCAAGTTTAGAAAGCAGAATTTCCCCCCACATCTTTCCTCTATCTTTAGATGGGAACTGATTCATAATGTAACACACACACACACACACACACACACACACACACACACACACACACACACACAGAGAGAGAGAGAGATAAAACAGCCATGTACTTGTAATCAAAGCACAATGTGGACTCCTTGCTTGGCTGGCGTTGTTACCCACCTTCATTGCACTTTCAAGTTTAGAATGTGTTACAGATAAAAAATGGCCAAACCAGACAAACCAGATAGGGCTGGTCGATATATCAATATATTGACATGGGGATATAAACATAGTAGGATATAGGCTGAGGCAATTTTGTTTATATACTGAGTTTTACCAATTTCAAATAATGTTTCGATCTTGCAAAAACCTTTTTTCTGCTCCCTCCCTCTGCTCCCTGCAGAGAAATCAATATCAAATATGACTAAATAGGGGTGTCCTAATTTTTTCACATTCTCTTTTTACATCACATATTGTATCATATATTGCCTTTCAGCTAAAATATATTGGGATAAGATTGTTTGTACATATCGCACAGCCCTAATACCAGATGAAAGTTAATCACTTGTCCTGTGATTGAACTGCTAATAAAAGAGGCAACTCAATATTTTCTTGAAATTAGAAAAAACACAACATTTTTATTCCTGCTTACTCCAGTGGTGGAAGGATGTGAAGGCACAGAGGACACAGTGGTCTGCTGAGTTGCCACAGAAGAGGATCTCTGCTGAAGCTCTATGGTTTTGGTCTGCTGGTAGCCTTTAGGACAGAGAATGAACATTTTCTAAACATCTGAATGTAAAGTTCACACTTTATTTACAAATAAATATTATATGTCATATAATATTTCTCAACAGCAAAACAATATTACACAGTTGTGACTCATCAATGCAGTACTGTTTGCTGTACAGCAAATATACCTAAGTTAGCAGAAGGAAATCCATTGCTGTAGAGGGACAGGTGGTGGTCCACAGTCTCAGACACTTCAGATTTCTCGTCTCCAACACCACTCATGGCACTGGTGGAGCGAGAGTGCTCCTTACTACGGCGCTGGGCTTGAACTAAACAGTACATAAAGTTCAGCAAGGCATGATTTTACAACTACCTTTAAGTAGCCAAAAAATACATGAAAGAAAGTTCGGAGACTGAACTGTTGATTGAAGGTTAGTTTGGTGTTTTGTATTTTGAAACTGCTTCTGTGGCAGCTGCTCACCTGACATCAGGTGCAGACTTCTTGATTGGATGTTGTCCTCTGCAGGGTCATAGTCAAAGACTGAACCAGGGTTTGTGCGCCACACACGCAAATCTGTGAATGAAACAGAGTTGAGTTACTGTCACGTTCTACTCAAACTTTCCGTGAAACAATGATATAATGAAGAGTGTGAGAGTGTGAGAGTGAGATGTGTGTGTTTTAGTGAATTTAGTGCTTGAAGGAACTGACCAGCAATGGTCTCCTGGTCGTGTTCTATAGTGCGCCTTCTCTCCATCTCCACTACACGCCTCTGAATGCCACGGTAGTTGATGTCACTGAAGTCCTGCATGTTCCTCTTTACGCGTTCAGTCACAGGGTCACTGGTGGTGGGAGTGAAGCTGCCCTTGCTCTTCTCAAAGTCCTGGTGGTATCTCACCTGGGACAAAAAAAAGAACAGACATTTTCAATAATAAAATGTAAAATGTAAACAAGCAATTAATTCAATCCACATTTTTAGCAGATAAATATAAAATATGATGACTTTGGTGGTTCCTAATAATTCAGAATTGGAATTGATATTGGATATGTCTAAAATAATGAGTGGAAAATTTATTCGTTGCATTGAAATGAATGCATTCCAAAAACAGAAAAACTCCTAGCTGTTGCCAAGTACAGTAAAATTACATCAAAAATCATTAGACAATTACTGTAAAGTTCATGTTGTTCCCAAAATCTAAATATACTTATAAATAGACATATATCTAAACATTCATTTTGCTGCTTTGCAATCTAGAGCTACAGTATATATTCAGTGTTATTTGAATTTGCCTTTGATGTAATAAACATAGTCTTTAAACTGAAGCTCACCCCAGAGATGATGCGCTGGGTTTCCTTCACACGTCTCATTTCAGGGGTATCCAGTACAAAGGCTGCCTTACCCTGCACCTGCTTGCGGAAACTGTCGGAGTACAGCACCTGGCCAAGAGAAAGGACAGTAAACAGAAAATAAGCTCTATACGGGATAAACTGTAATTACTTTGGCTCACAGGAAACAGGTGGGAAACAAACGTCCATTAAGACACGCACAGAACATAAAAATCAGTGTTATTATGACCTCACACGGATGAATTAGCAGGTTTCACACTTTCAGGGGGCTGTGGAGGTGTGTGGGGGTGGCCCACTCCAAAGAAGTGCTACAGGACTGGGGGAACACGTGAATTTCTATTAAATCCAGGGGACGTTAGCAAATCTTCACCACATGACATCTATATTAAGTGCATTATATTCAGCAAGTGGAAGAATGAAGTTAATAATATTAGCCACCTAAGCAAGAAGAGGGAGTTAGACAGGTTATGATGGACAGCACATGTCCTGTGGCTTAGTACCGAGCTAATTTGTTCTTGGTTCCGTTTGACCCGCTCCATCTCTGGAGTGAATACCACTGGAGTTCCTTTGGCAGATGTGTCTTTATATAAAACCTGGAGTGGAGAAGAACAGCGGCCAGAGAAGCCAGTCAGAGGAACACAATCCTATATCACACATTCACACTCACATCATTCCTGCACTACAAGCAGGAGACACTGGCCAGCATTGACACAACAAACAGCTCACACCACATGTGGAGGTTATATCCCATATAGACACTATACAGCCAGAAATATGTGGACACCTGAACACAACACCCATATATACTGGTTGAGCATCATATTTCGCAACCACAGCATTAATACAGGGTTGGTTCCCTCTTTGCTGCAGTAACGGTCTCCTATACAATGACTATACAGCATTAGTGCAGTCCATGTTCCAATGCAGTCCATATGTTTTGGATAGAGTTGATATCAGGGCTTTGTGCAGGCCAGTCAAGCTTTTCCACAACCTCAACAAACCATTTCTTGCTTTGTGGACTGGACATTGACGTGCTAATCAAGAAAAGGACAGTTCCCAAGCTGCTGCTGCTTTTACGGTCATTTCTCTAGCAAGACACTGTAAAGCACAGTGAAGAGTTCCCTTCACTGGAACCTAACGGTACAGCCAAAACAACGAAAAACATCCAGAGACAAATATTCTTCCTCCTCTTAGCACCTGTCAAACTCAGATTCTTCCCAGATTTCCAGACAATGAATCATCATTCATCACTCTACAGAACCCATTTTCACTGCTCCAGTTGGGGCATTTGTGCAGCTGTTTGGCTATGAAAACCCAATCCATGATGATGGTTTCGAAGTAAGTGCTGCAATCCAGAATAGAATGTTTGTATGTGCTTCAGTATCTCCTAGTCCTAGCATGTGAGCTCATATGACCTAACAAATAGCCAAAACTGCTCTGTGGAGATTTAGAGCAATGAGTGCTTGATTCTATGCACCTGATAGCAAAAGGTGTGTCCACATACTTTTGGTCAGCTAGTGTATACAGAACCCTGCAGTGAATGGTTAAGGAAAGCAAATAAAGAAGACAGCAGATGGTGAATTGTGGATTGATAATGAAATGACAGAAAAGGGGGTTATTTGTGTTGGATTAGATGCATAGTTTGGAGATGTTGTGTGAAATCTAAGTGTGAATTGGAGCCTTGTTGATATTTTAGATGTTGGGTTGAGTGTGGTGAGGAAACTACATCTGGCAGTAGGTGGTGTTTGTTTAGGATATTCAATTAGCGAAACAGCAAAAAACACATCAAGGTTGACAATCATGACTCCACTGTGAATCTCAGATGATTGCAGGTGATGGAATGGAAGGATAGTTGGTAGTGATGACGGAGGAGAAGTAAGGGTGGAGAGGAGGAAGCGTGAGAGTTCATGCGCTGGTGTAAACTCTGCGAAGCTTCCACTACCGAGCTGATGTTCTTCTGAGTCTCTCGGACTCGCCTCACTTCAGGAAGGTCCGATATAGCTGTGCATCGCCCAAGCAAGTCTTTGTACTTTATCTACCCACAGATTTGGTTCCATGCAGACAAGATTGCAAGATACACAGAGCAAAATAGGGGCAAAATCAGAACAAGAACATTCAGGCAAAGAAAACATGAAATCTGCAAACAAAAGACAAACGTTACCGTACAGTAAAAAGAAAAGCAAACAAGTACAAGTCATCTGATTGACATAGAATAAAAATACTAGACCATATTCGATCACCACCTCTACAACCTTGGGAACATTTGTTTGTTTATCAGAGGAGCAATCACTTTGAGTTAAGAATGAACATTTAGAAGAATTAGAATTTAGGTTTGTCATGAACTACATGGATGTTATCAATGAAGGATTTGATGTGCTAATCATAGTTTTAAGGGAGAACTGCTGTTAACCAGGGGAGGCTCATGTGTTTGTCTAACAGGAAAGATGTGCAAGGAGTAGGATGACACAATGACACATGACTGGGATAGGGTCACACCACTGTGTACCGTGCTAATATTTTGCTGATTTCGTTTAACTCTCTCCATCTCTGGTGTTTCTGACACAGCGGTTCCTCCTCCTACATCTTCCTTGTATTGAATCTTTAAGCAAAAATCATTATGAAAAAGGTCATTATGTATAGAAGCTGTTCTTCACTTCATGTTACAAATATTTAAATGCATGTTGAAAACTTTAACTTACACTTAGAACTTATATGAAAGTAGAAGCAAGCCCAATGTTAGAATAATGAAAGTAAAGAACAAAAATGAAAAACAAACAGTCTGACATTGTTAAAAGTAGTTAGAAATGTAGGGAGGAATTACTTCTAAAGTATTTTTAACCATAATAAGCTCCATGGACAAAAGAAATAGTCACCTTGTACGTTTAAGGTGGTAGTAACCTCAGCTTTCTACAGATGGTGCTGCACTAGGATGGGCTATAAATACCTGCAGGGTGTGTGACAGGATTCAAAGACTGTGGTGCAGTGTAACAAGTGTCTCATCTGATGTGTGGAAAATAGGCAGATGTTACTGATTGGTGAAAGGCATTTTTGTGTGCCAAGGATCAGGCCTTAGCTTGAAGGAAATGGGTGAATTTGGTGTATCATCATATACGTTCATACGGGTCTAACGAGTGGCAAACATCTCAGTCTGCATAAACTTCTCAGCAGAATTGTGGCCAAAAGACAAACCGGACACACAGTGGTTTTAATGAAAATTGCTTCTCAACCTTCTCTACAATTGCTTGTAGAAGGTCCATCACCACCTATTTCTGAAAGCACACTCTGCAGGGACCTGTGTACCATGAACCTATGGGTGATGGCATGCCTTTGGTAACTTCTGCTCACAAAGTTGCTTAGTTACAGTAGATTGAGATTGATCCTTTGGTTCAGGTGACTGCATGCTACATCCATGAAATCTGGTCAAACTGCGGAGTTCATTGATGTAAGAGTGATTAAACATTGATGTCTATATCCACATCCTCTCCAGACTATGGCAATTCAACTCACAGCTTCTTCATGTTTAACACACTGTTAAGTACATTTCAGCCACAGGTGACTAATGTCTTGTCCAGTGAGCTTACCTCCTAATTCAAAATGGTCAAAAACCATAAACCAACCAGGAGTCAACTAGAAGAGGAGCTATTAAAAATGAAAAGGGGGTAGGGGTAGACGTTTCTGTTACAGAGCCAAAAAAACTCTACCGAGCTTATCTTCTTCTGAGTCTCCCGCACTCGTTTCACCTCAGGAAGGTCTGGTATAGATATGCCTTGACCTAGCTGGTCCTTGTATTTGATCTGTATATCAGTGTATTTCAGTGTAATTCGTAGCACAGAAATACAACAGACATAATGATAAAACAAATACACAGTGAACATATGGATCTCCAAAAGAAAGTGTCAAACATACAGAAAGTACACTCCAAAAAAACAAAAAAAAGAGAACAAATCCATGAAAATGACGCTGAGGACGCTCAGTTATGTAGCATGCCATGTCACATATTTAGATGTGAAAGACAAAGTGAAAGAATTCTGGTTATAAAAAAAGGATGGGTAGGTTTTTGGATGTGGAATTAAACATATTTGACAAGAATTGGAAATTTTTGAGGAAACAGTCACTGAAAAGAGGTTTGAGATGGAGTCTTGATGACTGGAAAGATAGGATCCTCATTTTCACTGGGCTTTGACAGGTTATACTAGGGAGGAACATAGTGAGTAGCACATATGATAGGATGATTGGTTACACTGGGATAAGGGTCACACTGCAGTGTACCGTGCTAATAGCCTCCTGATTGCGTTTAACTCTCTCCATTTCAGGGGTTTCTGCAACAGCAGTTCCTCTTCCCAAATCCTCCTTGTACTGAATCTTTAAAAGTGTACAGTTAAAAGCATTATGATGAATTGTCTTGGTGGTGTTGTTTGAAGTTGTTTTTTTTTTTTTTCCACGTGGAGGCTCTTGAAACTAATCTTGCATTGTTGAGACGAAAACCTGACACATATGAATATGACATATTCACAGAAGACAAACATGCTGAGACAGTAAAAGAACTGGCAACAGTGTAGAGAAGCATAAATGTTTTAGTTCCTAAAGTGGTTAGAACTGTAGCTTCAAACAAATCAATTTAGCTGCAACACTCTATTAGACTGCAATCTGCTAGACTG
Organism: Acestrorhynchus altus; assembly: GCA_034509495.1. Taxonomy (NCBI): domain Eukaryota; kingdom Metazoa; phylum Chordata; class Actinopteri; order Characiformes; family Acestrorhynchidae; genus Acestrorhynchus; species Acestrorhynchus altus. The sequence continues at coordinate 19,533,500 of CM067509.1, forward strand.
TAGTTAATAACTGCATTAAATGTCTGCGTATCATATGGGACTGGGGCTGCATAGCAAGGTCTGTTAACTTAAAGACTGCAGTGAGACGGAAAAAAGAAAAAAAAAAAAAACTAAAAAAGCAAGTATTCAAAAGAGAAAAGGTGAAAAGTTAAAAAGAAAAATAAGGGGATAAAAATATACTCAGAGAGCAGCAGGTACCGAGCTGAAATTCTTTGTATTTTCTTTAACACGAAGCATTTCAGGGGTGTCCTGTACTGCTGAAACTTTGCCCTTACTGTTTTTAAGGTCAATCTGGTACAGTTGCTACAGAGAAAAGAGCACAAGGGCAGTTAACATAGAAAATCATAATACACAGAAAAAAAAGGTGCAATAAAAAGAAAATCAGTACAAGAAAATATGATCATTATGCTCAAATGAACGGAATCACTGCGTTTTATCAAGAAGAAAGAGAAAGAATCTCATACTATTGCATACTGTCTAACAGTACTAGAGACATCTCTGAAAGTCTGAAACACAAGGACAAACACACTAGAAACATTACACTGCACATAAAAAAGGAACAGACAGGTGAGTAAAATCGACATTTCATGCTTTAACACTTACAGTGCTAAAGTTCTTCTGGTTTTCACGGACTCTCTGCATCTCAGGGGTGTCCAGAACAGGCACATAGTGGGACATGGTCTTCTCGGCCTCCTCCTTATACTTTTTCTGTTGAATATGATTGACCATTATTACACTTGTTGCAGAGCATGGTAGCATAGCTGGCATTACATTCCAACAACTCTGCATGAGATGGTTCAGGGCCAGTTTAAGATACAACATAGTTTCATAGAAATAAACTGACAAGAATCCAAATGAATGGACAACTTAATATAATTAGAAGGTGTTAGTATTGAACATTCATCTGGGAAGAGAGTGTTTATATGTTCAGAAATCAGATCAATACAAGTAAACCTTGTGTGGCTTATGTGTGTGTTCCACGAATTCTTAGTAATGTAAAGTATATGTCCCATCGTTCGTGGTTTAGCCAGGCACTCTTACCTGGCTCACAATGTTCCTGATCTGCTGAGCATGGATGATGTCTGGAGTGTCAATCACAGTGGTGTAGGTGGCCCTGTCATGCTCAGCATTCTGCTTGTACTTAGTCTGTAAGAAAAGGGAGTTTCACTTTAGAAAACTTACTTAGAGAGCAGGCAGATATGATGAAATTGCTAATTTATAATAATTTATAAACAAATAAAAGCAAGCAAATGAGCACTTTGTAAACCAGTATCTCAACCCTGGTCCTGGAGGTAGCCTTTTAGAATATTTCCTGCTCCCAACATACCACATCCAACTAATCAGCTCATTAACAAGCCAATCAAAGTTGCAACGGGTTAAAGCAGGAAATCCTTTAAAATGTGTAGGGCAGGGGTGCCTCCAGGACCAGGGTTGAGGAACACTGGTTTAAACCGTTTGCTTAACAGTACAATTTATTAACTGCTTTGCAGACACTTTTCATGAAGTGCATAAATGCTACACATACTGCACCAAAACTATAAATACTGCAGTTTGTGTGAGTACTTAAACCGGAGGGGTCGAAACCCACTTCGGGGGGGGGGGGGTAGGAGGGGGAGGGAGGGGTAGGAGGGGGAGGGGGGGGGGAGAGAAAAAAGAAAAAAAAAAGTCTCTTCCATCAGCTTTATTCCATAGGAATGTCTCCACTCACTGCCCTTACTCTACCTCAGAGAAGGTTTATATATAGGTAGCCCCTCCCCCAGGATCCTACCAATATCATCACAGGTGATGTACTTAATACAATACAAAATAATTGTTGATACACAATCACATTCAATTCACTTGGCACTGAGAGGCACCATTCGCAAAACAGATTATTCATGTCATTCTTTCTTGCAAACAAAGACTGAGAATTCAGACATCATTTTTAGCCCTTCTCAAGTCCAATCCCCCCTCTCCTAAAACCAGAGGTGGATTCACCCAGGTGAGTAAAAACCCAGAGTTCAGTCTCTTTACTCTTTTGCCTCTGGGTAGCTGTGGACAACACATGTGAGTACAGGTATGTGTGTGACCTACATGATGGTAATGTGTGCTCAAGCTTTCACCATTACAGTGAGTTTATGTCAAGCACTTTCATTCTTAATCTTGCTAGACTCGAGGTGATTGAGATGATTCACTTACATGGCTGAGAATATCCGTGGCATTTCTTGCTCTCTGGAAGTCTGGGGTATCAGTAGCCAAAGCCAACATTCCTTTGCCCTTAATCTCTTGCTCCAGTGCCTTCTTATACTCTCTCTGTAAAGATTGAGAAGGTGTTAGAGGCTGTCTGATGATATAACATGTTCAACATTTGCAAAACTGAGGTGCTGCAAATGTTAGGTGAAGCTACGGGTGTTTAAATCTACAAAAAGTGATGATAATTGTTAGGACAAGAGTTAATTAAAGAGTTCCATAATTTATTAAAGAACATTTAGAGGATTTAACAGCATATGGATAAAGTCCTGTTAGAAAAAAAACACAAGAGTTCAATGAGAAATGGAAGAAAACATTTTTAAATAGGAAGTTCTATGAAGGCTAACTTTTATCAAACCTGGTTAGATGAATGGGCAAGGTGGTCCATTAGAGGAGTGGGTATGTTTAGTGGTTAGCAAGGCTCAAAAGGACTCAGCACCTTTAGTGCAGCCCTGTTAGTGTGGTAAAGAGGCCAAGAGAAGTGAAGACATAAAGAAGAAGATGAAGAGTGCTACAGGGGTTGGCTTCACTTAGTACCATCCTACCTCATTCAGGATCTGAGTAGCATTCTTTGCTCTCAGTAATTCAGGAGTTTCCTCCAGAACTGTAAGCCCTTTACCCTTCACCCCTTCCTCTAGATCCCTCCTATACTCTTTCTACAGGGTAGAGAAAAATAAACACACTGCAGAGAAAGCACATGAATGGGCACAGACACACACAGTACTGCTCACACACAGCTCAGTGTCACCAAGCCTCCACTCTAAACCTGTGTGACCCTAATGCTAAAATAGGCCGTGAGTAAAAACGACCTTCCAAAAAGCTACTGTTTGCAGATTCGGTATGTATTTATGTATCAGTGTGAATGTAGTTTAGTTTAAAGCTTAAAATGATGACAGTATGTAGGCCAGAACAAAGGCATTGGTGAATTTGGGAACATATGATACAGACCTTTAAAAAGGTCCAAAACAAATATATATATATATATAGTGTTAAAATACCAATATGTTAATTAAAATGCACACTTGGGTTAGCTAAAATATTGGAGGGTGGTTGAAGAGAGCACTGACAAAGAGACAAGACAAAACTTAAACACATAGAGAACATGAAATACTCCAAGAACACTTAGCACACTTAAAGGAAACTTGAAACACTCAAAGAACACTTGGAAGAGGGAAGGGGTATTACTGAGTGTATTATGACTGGGAAGCGAGTCATGCAATCTAACCACAGCCTGCTCACTACTCGGGTGTGACCAGGATCATCAAACGCACTCTGTGTATTAATATGGGTGTGTGGTTGTGCTCTTAGTATGATTACCAGGATGGGGAGGAGAAAATATATACAAATCCGTTTGTTACCTCACTAGCAATTTTCGTGGCATGTCTGACATGTAACATTGCAGGGGTGACCTCCAAGCCTGAGAGGTTCTTGCCTTTTGTGTACTCCTCAAAGTCCTTCTTATACTCTTTCTATCCACCGCAAAGATAAGAGAGTGAAAGACAAATGAAGCCTCAGTAGTACAGATGTATGGAAACTGCTATTGTCATGGTCACAGCACGTCATCAACCACTGAGTTTGGCCACTTCTGATCCTCATGAATTGAACTCAGCATTAACTTCTGTTCTACTTGGTGCTAAAACAGATATTCACATTCAAAAAATGAAACATACTATTATTCGACTCACTGAAAGACATGAACATGTGACAGACAAAACAAAACGTACAATACTTTACCATCTCCTTAGGTTCCCGAATGGAAAATGACTTACTGGTGTTGGTACTGGTCATATATTTTATGCATCATCAATAAAAGCACCTCCTTACCCTTTTTTAATGTGATTGCATAATAATGCAATTACACCCTTTAAAGAGCAATGAAGTTTAAAATATACTCATGTACCCTCTTTGCTAATAAAAACATAACAGGTATTAAGGTCAGCAAAAATTACTGCATGATATTGTCAAATATTGTACAATAAGTCGATAACATAAGTATCGTGACAACCCTAGCTAGCATCACACTAGATGATGAGGTAGAGGGAGGGATATCCACCCACCCTATGCTCTTATAGACTCCTATCTACAGCGGAATCGATGAGGATCAAACCCATTAAAGCACTTTCACCCACTCACATTGTTTTGTTGGTGATACATTCAGAGATTTTAGTCTTGTCCCCTTAAACTCATTCACAGTAGTTGAGAAGCGTGCATGTTCAAACTAGGCATAAAATGCACCAGCCCATGAAATCCGAGCATTTTCTGATTCCTATCATTATATTAAAGAAGCACAATTTGCCCTTTGTTGATGGATGCACAACAAAGTTGTAATAGTTTCAGAGTGAGCATGCACATTCAGAACAGAGCTGAGTTCAGTAAGAAGTATGAAGTACATTATATTACTATGAATGTGTTTGCTTGTTTAGCGAGAGGTAGATTACAAGACACTAGAAAGGGCAAATTTCATAAACGGATCACCTTTTTAAGATTTTACTGGTAACTGAATAAAGCCCTAGCAGGATTTACCTGGCTCTGCATATGCTGTGCCTCCTTGGCGCTCACATAAGTTGGAGTTTCAAAGTCCAGCATGGGCTTGCCTTTCTCCTTCTCATATTTCTCCTTGTACTTCACCTGTATTTGGACAGATCAACCATATTTTGTAAGGTGAGGCAAAATATTAGATTTCAGTCATCAAGCCAAAATGACACATACTTGAAAGTGCTTGAAAGTGGTGCAAATTTGACCTAAATTTTCCTATACATAGATAAGGAGAACCCAATCAAACAAAGGAGAAATCACACTTACTCATTTATTTATTGAGGAAATGTATCCAATATTACATACAAAGTGGCAAACGTATGAGAACCTTCAGAATTACAGGGATCTGTCTGATTTTCATAACATATGACCCAAACAAGAGAAATTTCTGAAGAAAAGTTTACAAAGCCATCTCTAAAGAGTTTTGTCTCCATCAATCATAGCTAATATTAATGTTCATGAGTCCACCCTCAGGAGAACACTGAACAACAAATGGTGTGTATGGCAGGGTTGCAAGGAGAAAGCTGCTGCTCTCCAAAAATGTTACTGCCTGTCTGCAGTTTGCTAAAGATCTTATGGACAAGACAGATGGCTAACAGAACAGATAAGAACAAAAACACTGGTTTAAATGAGAAGTTTTATATTTGGAGAAAGGAAAACACTGCATTCTACCATAAAAACCTTATGTCTGTGAAATGTGGTGGTTTGGGCCAAGATGGCTTGGCATTATTAATGGAAAAATGCATTCTGACTGTGAGCTTAATATCAAGAGAATGTGGGTCATGCAGCAAGCTGACTCGCATGTTGTTCGACTACAGAATGGTTAAAGAAGAATGAAGTTTTGTAATGGCCAAATCAAATTCATGTTTGAATTATTGAGGAAGGGCCTTAAGCAAGCAGACTTCAACAACATACTGACTTTCAAATACCTTTGCACTGTTGTATCTGATTCATTGTTTAAAAAAAACTTAAACCATAACATTTTTAAATGCATTTATCTCTGTATTCACTAGAGACAGTTTCTGTACTTGATATATCAGTTTACACAACCTCTGCATTTTCAGTTAAATGACTTTGTGTTCCAAGTGTTACCTCTAGAAGAATGTTTGTTTTTGCAACTGCTGGGAAAATTCATTAAAAAGAAAAACCTAGCAGGTTTATGGTAAATTCAATATAAAAACAGCTTTAGTTTTAATGAAGTGTTGTGAAACATTTTACTAGGTCCATGAAAACACTTGTAAAAGTTATCCAGAAAGTCACTGTAAAATAGGTTTATTTTTTACTGAAATTGAATAACTGCTCTCACTTTATCACACACACACACACACACACACACACACACACACACACACAAAAACATTAAACAGGTGTTGTCAGCTGGACAGCACAAGAATAAGTGGGACTTACGTGGCTCTGCAGCTCTGTTGCCTCTTTGTGATGAAGCTGCTCTGGTGTGTCAGCGATCATATGGTAGTGACCTTTACTCTCCTCAAATTTCTTCTTGTACTGGTACTGAGAGGGAATGCCCACCAATGCAACTCAGTACAACAGTTAAACTAAACCACTGTTCTGAACCACCTCTTACTAATTGGACCAAAACACCAAGGTACAAAGGAACTCCAGGTAAAACAACCAGAAATCTTAAAAGAAATGTTCAAGAATATTATATGAATATCAAAAGAAGACAATCTTTAAATCTTGCCTTGCTTTGCCTGAAAGTTTGATATGAAGAAAGTGCATTGCATATTGCAGATAAAAATGTAAAAGACAAAGGGTAGAATTAGTGAAAAAAGAAAACATACTTAGGAAGGTTATATGGGTGTTGAAAAGGGAATTTCATTTGTTATATTTAATGGAGAACTTCATTCGTTTGTTATTTTTAATAGAAAAAAAAATGAACATTTGTTAGAGTTCCATTAGGCTGTTTCTATAGTCACATGTAGGTGAAGCAAAAATGTAAAAGTTTGAAGTGGTAGTAAGAGAAGAGGTTTGAGGTCAGAGATGAGAAGGGTGAGGGTCACTACCAAGTGATGTCCAACAGGAATGGGTAAGTGTTTCAGGTGAAGTACTTGAGAATGGGAATGGTATAAATGGTTCTCATAGTGGTGTTATACTGAAGGAATTACAGGGTAGGTTCCAGTAGATGGTTATGGTGTGTAATAACTTATATGAAGGTGGGGATGGGGGTAAATTAATATATATATATATATATTTTTTTTTTTTTTAAACTTACATCACTTGACAGCTTGCTGGTACTCAGGCTGTGCTGCATGGCCAAAGACTCTGCCATGTCGGTCACAGGTTTATGGATCTTCTTCAGGTCACCCTTGTACTTCACCTGCAATAGAAAACCAACCAGTATGAGTTTTCTTCACATAGAGTGCTTGTATGTACATACACTACCTCCCTCAGAATTTTTTGTGTTTTGCTACCTCACAACCTGGAATTAAAATGGACTCTTTTTTGCAGGGTTTGCATCATTTCAGTTACAAAACCTACAAAACCTACAACTTTGAATATTTGATTTTTTAACTGTGAAGCAAACAAGTAGGAAAAAATAACAAGTCTTCAGTGTGCATTACTATTCACCCCCTTAAAGTCAGTACTTTGTAGAGGCCCCTTTGCAGCAATTACAGCTGCAAGTTGCTTTGAAGAGGTCTCTGAGCTTGCCACATCATGCCACTGGGATTTTCGCCCATTCCTCAAAGCAAAACTGCTCCAGCTGATGAACAGCAATCTTCAAGTCTGACCACAGATTCTCAACTGGATTAAGGTCTGGGTTTTGATTATGCCATTCCAATACATTTACATGTTTCCCCTTAATGTTCTTTCCATTTGATGATAATGGATTTGATGGTGCTCTGATGGATCATCAGAGATTTTGAAAATTTTTCATATCCCAACCCTGACATGTACTCCTCAACGAATATTTGTCCCTGAATTGTTTGGAGATTTTCTTGGTCGTCATGGCATTGTTTGGTCAGAGCTCTTTCTTAATGCTGTTGCAGCATCAGGGGTTTTCACATACTGACAGATTAGCATGAGACCTCTGAAGGTAATAAGTTGCACCGGAACTATTTAGGGACTTCATAGCAAAGGGGCAGAAGACATATGCAGTTTCAATTTTTATTAAAAAAAATATTTTTTAAATGTTTTTAATTTTTTTTCACTTCACCAATTTATTGGTATTCAGTATTCAGATTATACAATTCAGGTTGTACTGAAACAAAATAAGTAAAAAGCAAAGAAGGGCGAATCAGTGCAAGGCACTGTGTTAAAAATAATAATAATAATTAAAAAAATCAAAGTACACACCTCACTTGCAAGAGTATTAGCATCCTTCAGTGTCTGATAAATCTTACTGTTCTTCAAGTCATACTGGGGTCTCTTTCCTTTCAATTCTTTGTCAAACTTCTCCTTATATTTTACCTTTTTAAAACAAACAGTGAATTGATTAGATTATGGCAAAGGTGCTGCTGAGAAAATAGTCAAAATTCAGAAAAGGAAAGATTCAAGTCAATCGTATCATCACAATAGCAGCATGCATTCGAGAACAGAGTAGACCAAAGAGACTGACTGACTGGAAAGAAAGAGTTGAGTAGTCAGAAATTCAAGCTTGACATCTGGGTGCTATAAAGGGAGCATCAACATAATTTTAGCCTTCTAACCTTCAGTTTTAACTCTGCAAAAGCAATGCAGATTAATCAGCTTCTTTAGATTTCCTTTATATGATACTGTCCGAGATTTATTAAATAACACCAGGTGGCAAGCTCTAGTCAGACAACACACAAGTCAAAACATACAAGAGCATCAAAACATCTTCATATATACACATGTGCTGGGTGGTATAATAGTAATAAAGTATACTGCAGTATTAATAAAGGGTGGTATTTTAAATGAGGATGTGTATGGTGTTTAACGTATATGTTCTGAGTATGTTTAGTAAACTGTCACACACATCAACAAAAAAGGCAACTGACACAGGAAAAATATGCTGCAGTTGTTAAACTAGAGAGCAGCATATCACCATTATTCTCCACTAGATGGGAATATGGGATGCTATGAGAAGCAAGACTTATGACTGTAGTTTTTGAATGCCATCCCGTCCACAAAATGCGAACATAAACTTGGCACATAAAGAGAAATCCAAGGAAGTGAGTGGATATATGTGCTAGGCTTAAAGCAAGGGCTATTTTGCATCTCTTTTCCAAACTGCTAGACTACCTCAACTGACTTCCTAACTGGAGCTTCCTAACGGCATATCCAAAGGGTTTTTCTCTCTCTTCAGCTAGCTAACCCCACACTGCACCTAAATAACAAACTAACTGGTAAGATATTTTACAATGCTTTTGTAAAAATAACAAACATTAAATCTAAGCTACACATTGTTACTACTGTGTACTGTTGTAGTGGCAAACAATAGTCAAGCCACCACCAAAAGTAAAATCATATTTCATCTTGATTCTAACCCAGTAATGCCTAATGCCAAGGGGATATTCGGAGGTCAACTGACAGCAAAGTGAGTGGATAACACCCAACCATATATGTATATATGAATGGAAGAAAGACAGTTTGGAAGCTTGAATCATGTCTCCAGTATTTCTGAAGGATCTGTAGAGGAATAGCTTGTATTGTAAGAACAAACAGGCAAAAGGATTCTATGAGGACAGTGTAGATCAAATAAACCTACTGTATATTTCACTTGTGAACATGTCAGTAGCAGTGGGTTTTTAATGCAACTGAACACAAGAATTGTGGGGCCATTTCAAATGCTGTAGAAAGGTCTAATGGATCTGCACAGCCCTCAGGGATGCAACAACATACTGAAATTCAACATATACAGACTGAAACTGACAAAGTTCAAGAGACAGTACTTTCAACGGTCATTGAAAAATGAAAACAAACTATTTGATTATGGTCAGCAACAATGCAAAAGCTTGCATGACAAACACAAAAATGGACAAAGAGCAAAGTCTGAGTGAGTATGAAAGTGGAATTGGCAGGAACAATGCAAAGATGGAAAATCATTTCTGGGGCATGAGTAAATAAAAATAATATAGAAGGTTGGTCATTTAATTTCTTTAAAACTACAGTGAGTGCCACAGGGTCATAGATACCATAGATCAATCAGTTAGTCAAAGAAAGAGGACAGAGAGAGAGACACAAGACAGACAAGGTCATTGGCCCTGGGATTCAGGGTCCCTCCTTACATCACTAGTCAGGGCACTCATTTTCTTAATGTGCCGCATCTGGGGGGTATCAAAGGAGGCAGCTCCGTGGAGGGAAGGCTTGGCCTCCACCTATAAAGTGCAGTGAGATGGCAGGGTGACAGCAATGAGCATGGGACAAGACAGTGAAAATGGACAGTAATAGATGGGAGAGGACAATAAATTAATGTAAGGATGCATATATGAATGTATTAGGAAGCAATCAATTTAGGATAGAAAGGTGAAAGTGTACAGCGGTATACAGATAAAGGACAGTCAGTGATCACATAGACAGTATAAGACACTGGTATTAATGCTGATGGGCAAGGGAAGCACTAATAGAGCATTTAATCCTACCACTACAGTTATAATGATAAGACTGCTGTCCAATGATAACATGCATGTCAAATTTTAAAAATGGGGAAATAGTAACTCTCAGTAAAATAAGCAAATGTTACAAAAAAGCAAAATCAATATGGTCATGATCCACCTAAAGAAAGATTAAAGCAAGGAACCAAAAGATGTCACCTGGCTGGTCAGTTTAGACACTTCAGTGGCCAAGGTGATGTCTGGACGGTTGATCAGAGATCCGCCACGGCTTGCCTCCTGACGAGCCTTCTCACGATAGCCCACCTACAACCATAACATTGGAGTTAATTTAACTAAGAGGGACTTGCATACTCACAGTTCGGTCATTTTACAACAAAGAACTCTGAAGATGGTCCATAGCTCTGAGATGTACTTACCTCACTGATGAGTCTTGCAGCTTGAGTAGCCTTTCTGATATCTGGGCGGTCAGCAACAGGGGTGTAGTGCAGTGTAGACTTTGCCTCTTGTTTGTAGGCAATCTACAGAAGACAAATGCTCAGAGGTAAACATAATGTTTACATTCAGTTCACACTATATATGGGAATGGTACTGTCCAAATTTACTCACATTGCTCTGGGACCTGGCTACATCCATGGCATGCTGCACATCAGGGGGAACAGTCATGTTGTTGTATTCAGACTTGCCCTTCTCCTTCTCAAACTTCTCCTTGTACAGTTTCTGTGGAAAGTTTCCATGATAAATGACATACATGACAAAATCACATTCAACTAACTTCAAAAAAATGAACAAACCTGGCATCCGCACTTACATTACTAGTGATTTTGGCCACCTCTTTGCTGTGGGCTGTCTCACGAGTCTGAGGTAGAGTGGTGAAGGAGCCAGTCTGGAGCTCCTTTTTGCTGGCCTGCTTGTATTTGCTCTGCAAAAGATTTTTTGCAGAAATGAAGGCAGTGCACTTTCTAATGTCATACAATAAAATAGTGAGCACATGTTACAATATCTGTGTAAAATTAATGCATTACCTCAGAAACCAGATTAGCCACAGATTTAGCATGGAGAATCTGAGGGGTATCCAGGACAGCCTTGTAGTGTCCCTTGGTCTCATGATACTTTTGTTTGTATTTCACCTGATGAATAAGCCCAAACAAACATAGTATAACAATCAAATGAATCAAACAATAGTTAGTTAGCATTCATCATGGTTCTGTATAAATGATTTGGTACTCACGTCACTTGCAAGCTCAGAGTTCTTTTTGGCCAGAAGTGTGTACTTATCATCTGGGACAGGCATCACACAGCCTTTCATCATCTCTTTATCATACTTGTACTCAATCTGTGAAAGGTCAAGGATTTCATTTAGTCACTGTGTGTCTTGTTCTCATATAGCAATAAGTGAACTCGTTTTGAAAATCAAACAGCACTGACATCACTCTGTTGAAAGTTGATCTTGGCAGCATGGACAAAGTCAGGTCTGTCCACAGTCCAAATCCACTTGTTCTTGGTGGCTTCATACTTCTTTTTGTAGTCAAGCTACAAGAAAGAAAACAATAGGTTGATAACTTAAGTCTTTGCAAATTAAACACAGAAACCCAAGCATTTAACTGAGGGAATTTGGAAACTTACATTGCTGATGTTCTTGTAGGCTTCCTTGGCAGCACGGATGTCATAAGCATCTGGAGCTATGTTGATCTGAGCTTTGCTCTTCTCATACACTTCTTTATATTTCAGCTGGAAAAGAAAGAGTGATGTAGTTTTCACAAGAATGGTTTACAGAGGATTTGACTGATTGATAGATTGGGCACACAGAACTGCAAATACTTACATTACTGGTGATTTCCTTGACCTTCTTCATGTGCTGATTCAGAGGAGTGTCATGGCCAAGAGTGTAGCCTCTAGCCTTGGTCTTATGGTACTCCATTTTATAAATTATCTGAAGAGGAATAAATAAACATCTATGGTTAATTTTCTCTTACTATGAAATGCAGCATTTTTTTAGATGTGTATATTCATTCATTCATTCATTTTATTTTATTTTAGATTAGCTCTTAAAACCCACTTAAATGCAGTTTTCTAGGCTTCTTAACTTCAAAACATAAGACTGGGTTTCATTATTGTGTGATGAATTATCAGTCAGAAATCCAGCTAAAAAAACAGCTATAATTCACTAATTTCAATCTGAATTAAGATCCAGTTTAAATGCCAAACCAGCCATACAGTGCATGGTTACTGCTCTGTCCACATCTAAATGCTCAATCTCAAGCTCAATCAATTTCTAGCTCAAAAACTCTCTTTTGGGATATATAGGAGTTCCTATAAGCAAAAAAAAAATGTTTATGTACTGTATATGCAATTACATAAATACTTTAATTATGAAAACTAGCCAAACAAAAAAAAATCCCATAAATTTAATCTAAGGATCTAAAAAAAAAATATGACTTCATTACAGAGTTGAGGAAGAAGAAAAATAGAGGCCTTACGTCGCTGATCTGCTTGCTGCGCTTGTGGACCTGGTGTTCAGGGGTTTCCAGCACTGGAGTGTACTTCGACTTGAAACGCTCATACTGCTCCTTGTACCTCCACTGAGGAAGTAGGACATATGATGCTGAGTCTATCGGTGCTCGTATAAAAGTTCTTATCAGTTTTTTAAAGAAAGATAACACTACACATACAGCATATAATAGACTATATAGTAAAACGGAATCACACAATGCAGTGACAGGATTACAGTGCATGTTAAAGCCAATATGATTTTCTGGGGATTGTAGCAAGGCTAACACATTTCACCATCACCAGAACTGACCAGTACTGGTTTGGGAAGTAAAAATGTGTTTTCTCGGACTAGAATCCAGCCAGCAGAAAGTATAGTATTGTGTTATGTATTTATAATTTCACTGACAAATAATATATACTTCTGAACACACAGGAGATTATTCATGCACAGAAGCATGCAACACTCAGAAAAGCCAAAGTTGGAGGTTGAAAGCATCTTCAGGCTACATTACATAGAAAGACAACAATGAAGATGATGATACCAGCATTCTGATGTAGAAGCCTGCTCTAACTGCTACTGTTCCTCTACTAAAGGCTTCATATGTTCTTCTGTTATCCTGTTATCTTGTGCCTTCGCAGCCATGAATAATATGATTACACTGTTTAATCTTACCAGAGATAAACAAAATTAATAAACAAAGTAAATGTTCTTATGAAAGATTGCTTTCGTCAGCAGAATCCTCCATTTCACACCTGACAGATCACATGTGAATTAATTGAATTAAATATGAAGCAATGGGTTGAGAAGAGTAGTAGTGATGGTGATTGCACCAAACCACAAACTGTGGAGTTATTATTGAGTCATTCGATTTCTTGGCCTTTGGGATTGCCTGCAGGCAGATGGTTACCTTACTCCACATGCTAGAGTTGTATAAGGCATTCAGAATGTCAGGACGGAGCAGCTCGTTGCAGCCACTCCTGAGTAGCTCCTTGGCCCTGAATCTATACTTGCTCTGTCCACAGAAGAGACATACACACATACACATACAGAAACAGATATCATGCTACCAAAGTAAGCACAAGGGGAGAGAATGGGAATGGACACTGGCTTCTACAGTCCAGAGAGTGGCTTACTCTTATATCAATCTGTAACATCCAGGATAATGAGAGTAAATTCAATTAATAATGTTACTGTTTAAGTGAAGGCTCTTCTGAGCCAGAAGCACTGTTACTAGCAGTCATGTCTTTTATATAAGGGAATGGTATTGGAAAGTCATACTCTCTGTGGTATACAGATTGATATTGTCCTGAACGCTCAAAGAGTTCATTTGCATTGCACAGCAGTAGGCACCTAAAAGAGAGAACGTGAATTAGTGACATTTGTGACCATGCGACGGCACCATCCAGCAGGTCGGAGCTGGCTTCATGCTTGGGCCCCTGAGCCAGACTGGAGCTGGAGGCTTTACCTGGCTCATCTTGTTGGCCTCTTTAGCCAGGATGTTTCTAGGGTCATCAACAACTACGGTGTACTTATCCTTAGTCCTCTCATAATCAGCGCGATAGGATCTCTGCTCAGAACATCAAAGGAACAGTTAAAGATACCTGCCTCCAGGGGTGTAAGGCTTAACCACTCACCCGGGAGAATGCTGCTAACTGTTCTTCCAGTGGAAAAACAAATTAGAGCAAATAAATGAGGTACACGTACAAAGAAGGAACAGTTATTAAAATACATTTCACAGTAAAAGGAATATGTATACTCTGGTCTGAATATTAAGCTTCAAGCTGCTTTAGATTTGGAGAAAGAAATGCATGTTAATTATTTATAGACCATAACATAAATATGAATAGCATATAACAAAATCAATTCTATAAAATATGAGAAAATTGATATTTTGTAATGCACAAAAATACATTCTCAGTTTAACGTACATCATTAGCAAGGACAGAAGCATTTCTGGCAGCCTCAAAGAAAGGTGTGTCACATGTATACTTGAAGTTGCCTCTGTTCTTCTCATATGATGCTTTGTAGAGTCTCTGTTGGCAAAAGAACAGAAGACAATAAAGACTTGTCAATTATTTTGTCCTTTTAGAAATGTATTCATAATACATCAGTTTGCATCAGTTTGGAAATGAAGTCTCCTTACCTCACTGTAGAGAGTTTTGTTATGTTCAGCCTGTACCAACAATGGTGTATCCCACACATAGCAGCCAATGCCCTTCAGCCAGTCAAGATCCTCTTTGTATTTGATCTGATATGAATGAGAAGGGGTGACAAAAAAGGTCAAGCAAAATATGAAAAACTACTTAATCCTGATTGGGCTGTACTGACAGAATGTGTAATTTTACTCACATCACTGATACAGTCTCTCACAATCTTGCTGTGGAAGAACTCAGGACGGTCTGGGATGGACTTCCAGGTGCCCAATGAGTCGATGTACTTCTCTCTGTACTTAACCTGTGATAGGAGCAGACAGTAAATGGCTAAGCACCCTGTATAAATTCCTTTCTTTTTTTAAAAAGATAGAAGCACTTCACTGACCTCACTGATGTCATCTCGGACCCGCTTAGCACAAACAATGTCCAGGGCATCCTTAACAGTGTGATAGTGTCCCTTGGCTAGCTCAAAGGTCTCCTTGTAGCGGAGCTAGAGAGGGGAAAACATCAGGTCAGTGGGGTGAAAGAGTAAACTACAAGTCATGGTTAGACAGGAAGTGAGCAAAAGGCATACTTACATCACTGGAATTAAGGTAGGCCTTTTTGGCACGAACCAAGATAGGTGTGTCATGGATAGCAGTGTACCTGTGCTTCATCTTTTCGTACTGTTCTTTGTACTTGTTCTAGAAAAAAGAAGTATAGTAGAAAAAACCAGAAAGTTACATGTGATTAATAACTATAAATGGGTCTTTCTGGCTCTCACTGATCATGTGACCTACCTCACTGTAAACAACTTTCATTGTTCTAGCATGGTCCAACATGGGTGTATGTGACTCCGGGGTATAGAAGGCTCTCTCTTTGGAAGCGAGACCAGTGTACAGCCACTATAAAAGAGACAAATGTATCATTCAAAACTGTAAAACCTGCAGATACAGTGATAGATCCACTGGTTCATATAATCAAGAAAAGACGAAAGAATATTTAATGTTTTATTATTATTTATAATATTACCTTGTTGGTAAGGGTCTGAGCCCACTTGGCTCTCTTAAACTCCAAAGCATCTGCAGTAGAGGTGCACTTAGTCTTTTGCACATTGCCATCAGCTTTGTACACCAGCTGTGAAAGAAACATTACATAGAAAGTTAAAAGGCCATTTGAAAATCAATTTGATATTTTGAGATAACTGGAAACAACCCAGTGATGACCAACTCACATCACTTATGTGGGTCTTCAAATCAGACACACGCTGATACTCAGGGGTGTCCAGGACCACAGAGAAGTTGGCAAAGTTCCTCTTGGCTTCAACATCATAGGAAGACTTAAGGGTGAAAAGTAAAATATTAATTAATATTTGAATGAATAACATGAAGATGTTTTAGATGCACATATGATAGATGATGATGATTAAGTTACCCTAAATTTGTTGATTTCACGAATGCGGACCATTTCGGGGGAGTTAAAGACAAAGCATCCAATGCCTCTCAGCCACTGAAGATCCTCTTTGTATTTCAGCTATGAGGAATGAAAACAAAAACAGTTATAGCAAGCACACTGACAAGAAATGTCACTAAATTATTGAAGAAACTTATGTGAGAATTGATTTGGACATCTGATTATTCAGGAATCTGTTTTGGTGTATTTTGATCTAGAATAAATCTAAGGTACATACATCACTGTTAAGCTCATTGACGTGGAAGCAGTGCATCAGCTCTGGAGTGATGGGCATGGGCAGCAGTGTTCCTCTGCTGTTGTAGTACTTCTCTTTATAACAAACCTGTTGAGTAACACAGAATATATTTGATGTGATAATGTGATTTAGAAAAGAAAAGAAATATAATATCAGAAATGCTGAGCACATTTATAGAATATACAGATAAATAGGAAGGTACAGAAAGAGAGAGAAATCAAATAAGGGTAACTTACATCACTGATGGCCTCCTGAGTAGCCTTAACCTGTTTGATCTCAGGAGTGTCATATACAGAGTGAATCCTGTCCTTTTCTTTCTCATACTTGGCACGGTACAGTCGCTGAAAGGATGGAATTAAGACAAGAATATTTCTGTAAACACTTTTTGAGACATGAAAAAGTAAAAGTTTAATGTTTGTGTCTTTTCTTACTGAATTGGTGACTGCATTGGCTTTTCTGATGGTGACAAAATTAACGCCATTGGGGTCCAGTTTATAGCTCTTGGCTTTCGTGAGTTCATAAGCTTCCTTGTATTTCACCTATGAATGACAAAAACACAAAGCTGACACATAATGGCAGCATCAGATAAACATAGCTTAATTGTGGAGGAAGTTCATATGACATACATTGCTGGTAATGATGCTGGTGGCCTTGGCCTGTTTGTTAAGTGGTGTGTCATAAGGAAGAGAGTATCCAGTGGGCATGAAGCTCTTGTTGGCTCCTTTGTAAAGGTTCTAGTTGAAAAGAAAACAGATGTCATGTATTATCTTAGAGAAACTTGAATGAAGTACTTGAACAGGTGAAGTACTTGTCAAAAGTAAACTTACATCACTCTGGATGACGTTTGCCATGCGAATCCGTTCAGTGTCGATAGTCACAGCAGGAGCAGTATTTTTACCTTTTACATTGGTGACATAGTCATTGCGGTAGTTCAGCTGAGGACAGGAATGGACAGGGGTTAATTCTGTATGTTCACTTGGATGAAACTATGACCAGTAACCAGTACTTGAGTAAGCTTTACCACCATCTTAATGAGTAATATTTTACTAGCATTGAGAAACTTACCTCACTCAGGTTCTGAGCGCTCAGCTTGCATGTTTCATACACAGGAGTTTCCATCACAACAGAGTAGTTCTTGAAATGTTCAATTCCCTTAGCTCTGTACAGGGCCTAAAACAAGCAATCAAAATGGGTTCAAACAGAGAGTAAGGAAAGTATGTGAATCAAGACAGAGATGTTGAGAGCAGGGGATAGTCCACACTTACCTCACTCTGTAGCTTCATGGCTTGCTTGCAGCGCAGAATCTCAGGAGTGTCCCAAACATAGCAGCCAATTCCCTTCAGCCAGTTCATGTCATCTTTGTAGAAGATCTGGGGGAGAAACAAATGTATTCAGACAATGGCAAGGGAATTTTGCTCCTGAGTAAGTGGAGAGACAATTTTTTCATAGCTTCTATTAAATTAAATTTCTATAATCACCCAAACATTAAAACTAAGTACAAAAATTGAATTACTGAAAAAAATGCATTTTACATGACGTAGTACACTGCACTAAATTATACTGGATCACTGAAATTATAACTATAATATAATTGGTGTTAATTATAAACACCAGAGCTGTGGTAATAATCAGATACCTTAACCCTTTCACACATGGTGGTCATTGCAGTGGACAGCTATTATAAAGTCATTATTTTCTATGTGCATCTGTTTATTTATTTGTTTCTGGAGACTCACTCACTCATTAATTTGTTTGTTTGTTTATTATTATTATTATTATTATTGATTGATTGTAAAAGCATAATATTTTGCATAATATTTGTTCTATGACCATACAATTTCCATTTTACTTCATTCATTTGTAAAAATCATGATTTGTTCCATTCATTGGGCCATTAATGCTATCTCACATACTATATCAGGTGAACACAGGAATAATTCACAGACACACAATAGTTTAATCAGTATGAAAGGAGAATATAATCATATTCATAAAATGTTGTCAAAATTCATGCATGAAAGGTTTAATTCTTTCAACTGTCCATAGTTAACATTTAATAATGTGTGAACCCGAAACACTTCATAATATTGAACAACGTAAGATCAGAGGGTTTACTCACATCGCTCAGCTGCTCATTGACTTTGCGGGCATGCACATAGACCTGCATGTCAGGCAGGCAGATCCATTGGTGCAGGTATTTGCGGTAATCAATTTCACTAATCATTTTCTGGGTGTTTCGGGAAGCGACCACGTCCAGCATGTCAGGAGGCACGGTAATTCTGGCTTTGGTCTTTTCCCACTTCTCTCTGTAAAGACGCTGTAGTAAAGGATAGAGATACAAGAATTAGGAATGGGATCATTACTGTGATCTTGTAAACCACACAGACTTGTTAGGATCATTTGCATTTCTAAAGCATGGGACACTTCACTTACATCCAGGTTGAGTTTACCAGCCTTGATGCATCTGGCAGTGGCTGGGTCATCAGCCAGGCACTTAGGCAGGCTGTAGAGGGCCTTAAACTTCTCATAATCCTCCTTGTATTTCACCTGCAGAAATGAGAGTATGTTTATTATTGATGTTCATTGCATTTGCAGAAAACACATCTGTTCATCAAAAATATCAGTTTTTGAGGAAGCTGTTGCTGAGTTGGACTCACATTGCTCAGGATGACCTTCTGTTGTTTGGCATGGACCAAAGCATGGGAGTCATGAGGAATGCTGTAGCTCTTGGCCTTGATCCTGTCCCAGACAGCAGAGTAGGTTTTCTGTTGGTGAAAAGATGATGCGCACACAAACTTAGCATAATCGCACAAACTGAGGCAAAATCATTTTAAGAGATCTGAGACATCCCAGACTTACAGTGCTGTAGAGCTGCTTCAGGTTGTAGCATCTTGCATAGTCATAGGTGTCCAGAACAGTGGTGTACAAGTGTTTCTCTTTGTGATAAGCTTCTCTGTAGTTTAGCTGTGGATAAAGTGGAAATCAGATGTAAATCTTGTTACAAAACAGTCTTAAGATTTCTGAAAAAAAATTACATAAATAAATAACATTACAAATAAATCAATCAATCAATTACTGAAGACGTACTTCACTAGCCCAGGTGTGGCCCAGTATAGCAGTCACGTACACAGGAGTGTCTGTCACGATGGAGTAATTATTGAATTCCTTCTTACCCTCTGCCTTATATTTGATCTGTTTAATGAGAAAACAGAAGATCAGCATTAATATATGTATAACATTTAAGGATAGTTGATTGATCTCTTTGAAAACTGATACTCACATCACTCTGGAGCTCATAGGACTTCTTGGCACGCACAATTTCAGGAGTGTCCCACGCATAGCAGCCAACGCCCTTCATCCAGTTCAGGTCATCTTTGTAGAACACCTACCAGACGTTTCAAAAAGTTGACCTTACATGGTCTTGTGAATCATAAGCAGAGTTTGATTGGTATCACATTTCACAAAAGAACTTACATCACTCAGGATCTCATTGGCCTTGCGAGCACGGATAGCATCATTCTGGTCAGGGTGGCATGTCCATTGGTGAAGGTAGGTGCGGTACTGCACTTCACTCAGGATGTCTTGGCATCTTTTAGCAACCACATGGCTGATCATGTCAGAAGGAATGTGTAGCTTTGTCTTGGTTGTATTATAGTCCTTTTGGTAGTCTCTCTGTAGAAAAAATGAAAAAATGCACAATATTTGACATAAAAAGCAAACGCTGTTATTCATTATTACATAAATTGTTTAAGGAATTTAAAGGAGATCCCATTTGAAATCCTACATAATACAATGACTCATGTTATCATACTGCATGTTAAGTGCATCTTACCATGTTCTTCATCTTTTCAATTTTGCCATAGTGTATCACATCAGGGAAGTCTACCAGAGTACCGGCCAAATAGTGACCCTTGGCCTTTTCATGGGCATCATGGTACTTAACCTGAAAAATTCAAACAAGTAATCAATTAATAGCTATATATACATAAACATTCATTAACACTTAAAGGTAATGGTGTATTGACCATGCACATTCAAAACACTTAAGGGGCACTCACATCGCTGACAATGTTTCTTGCTTTCTTGGCTACTGTAAGTGGAACATATTCATGGTTCAGCTGATACCCAGTGGCTTTTGATTCATCCCAGCTGAGCTTGTACAGTTTCTACAGAAATAAAACAGGAATATTCAAAGGTGTAGTTGTTTATATTTATAACTGTTTATAATAGTGTAAAGAGGGACTGGAAGGGAAGTGCTTTACCTCACTGATGTTCTTTGCAAACTCCCTGCTGTGGGCCAGCTGGGGTGTATCTTCAGATCCAATGTAGTGACCCTTCTCCAGGTTGAAAGACTCTTTGTATTTCAGCTATACAATACAATGGGAAATACAAATAATATCAGGAAAAATGAACTAGTAACATAGGTGAGCATATAAACATGCAAAATGCCTGACAAAAGCATGAATAAAATTATAAGTGACTGCATTTACAACAGAATATGTGATGTAATGATTTGCTCAGGTTAAGCATACAGTATATACAATATGGCATAAGCACATGTTTCTACAATAAAACCAACAAAACTGCTTAAATGCAATCAAATGATTTTATACACTAGGATTAATGCTTAGAAATCCACATATTCTGAAATCATAAACCAATAAACAAATGTTAATAAAATTATTTACAAATAATAAATCTGAGTACTGACATTGACCCTGCAAGGGAACCTTTATCATTTCACAATTAGCATTTATAAAGTCTGGTTAAACTCATACTTGTGGCAAATAACTTCAGAAAATACTTACATCACTGAGGTTGAAAGCATTAACCTTGGCTAAGACAATTTCAGGGCGATCCACGACAAGGGTGAACTTGCCAAACTGTTCCTTGGCATTTTTCTTGTAATTTCTCTGTTTAGAGAGCACAGAAACAGATATGATTAGATTAGGAAAACATATCCTCATCTGAAATAACACTAAGCTGTACTGACGTAGTTCTTACTTCATTAAGGATCTCCTGGGCTTTTCTGACTTTCACATGGTCAACAGAATCAGCAGCCATCCATCCACATCCACGGATCCATTCCATGTCGGCCTTGTAGACATTCTAGACAAACAAAAGGCATTGACCTAACTTACTATTTTCTTAACACGTTTATGTATATATATATTTATTTTTGATGACCTATATTTTCAACCATCCATCTCCAATTTTCAAATGTATTTACACACATATGTACTGTACATAGAAAAACTAACAGAGAGTAATACTTACATCACTGCAAAGATCATAGACTTTGCGGGCTTGAATAACATCATTCTGATCGGGCAGGCAGGTCCAGTTGTGCAGATATGTTCTGTAGTTATCATCATTGACCTGTTTCTGACACTTCTTGGCTAATTCAAAGGCCAACATGTCTACAGGAAGGTTAAATTTGGTTTTGGACTTGTTAAAGTCCTTCTTGTACAGGGCATCGCTGGCAATCTTGGCAGAGTTCACAGCCAGGATCATCAGTGGGTCATCTTGGATGCATCGGGCACCAATGTGATGACCAACTTGCTTGCGATATCCTTCCTTGTAGTTGTGCTGCACAATAAAGAGGACTTATAAATAAGCATACAATATTAAGACTTGGGAAATGGGAAATGGGAAAAACATTGCTGGGTTGTTAACTCACAAGACTCTGGACTTTAGTGGTGTTGATGCACTGTTTAATTGGAACAGCATCTCCAGGCATGAAGTATGAGGTTGCCTTTATCTTATCCCAGTTCATGGTGTAGAGTTTCTGTGTGTGAAAAGGGTGAATAAAGGATATGTCTTTGCTCAAGTAAATTTCACAAAGTATTTCACTGGCACTTTAAGCAAAGGTAGAATAAGCTTCTCTTACTGGGTGAATATTCTTGGCCACGTCCCTGGCTGTTGCCAAAACTGGGGTATCCAGCAAAGAGTATTTGACCTTATCGCGGTGCCATGCCTCACGGTAGCTTGCCTGGAATACAGAGCAACATAGAGGAAAGTCTCAGAATACAGGTTCAAAACACCATCAACCAAGAATCACATGCACAATATAAATTCTAATAATTTTCCTCACTCTCTCACCTCATCGAGCACTTTAGCAGCATTCCTGGCACAAACCATGTCAACTCTGTCTATAGGAATAGTGTACTTCTGCTGATCCAGCTTCACACGGTAGCCTCTCTGTAAACAAAAATCAAAAACAGCATTTACTTTACTTCTATGCAGCTATATCATAACAATTATGTCCAATAAAGGATGATATCTTTCAAATAACTTTCAAAGACTTACATCAGCCAGGATTTGCTGGGCATTCTTGACTTTCTTGACTTCTACAGAATCATGGGGGCTCCAACCACATCCTCTCAACCACTCAAGATCAGCTCTGTACACAGCCTGCCCATCATAAGAAGAAAAACTGGAATGTTTAGCTTCATTAAATCAGTAAATATACCTTACAGTTGCTGCTCAAAAATAGTCAACAATAAAACTCACATCACTGCGCAGGTCATACACCTTCCTGGCCTGAACAACGTCATTGGAGTCAGGCAGGCAGGTCCAGTTGTGCAGGTAAGTTCTGTAATTGGCATCATTGACTTGGATCTGGCATTTCTTGGCCAGTTCAAGATTCAGCATGTCCGCAGGCAGATTAAACTTGGTCTTGGATTTGTTGAAGTCCTTCTTGTACAGGGCATCACTAGCAATCTTAGCAGAGTTCATTGCCAGCATTATCAGTGGGTCATCATTGACACATCGGGCTCCAATATGATGCCCAACTTGCTTACGATAGCCTTCCTTGTACTTGTACTGTCCACAAAAACACATTCAAAAAGTTCATTCTGTGTACACACAAAAAACATGCTATTTTATGTTACTGTGAAATATTAACAGAAAACTTACATCACTAGCAATGTCTCTAGAAGCCCTGGCCTTCAAAACTGAGATGGCATCCTCTTTGACCTGGAATGCCTTTGCCTTTGTGGCGTCCCAGTCTTTGGTGTACATTTTCTGTTATCAGAACAAACAGTAAAAGAATCAAGTAGAAATGAATAGAATATATAAAAATATACTACTCTACTCATATTATTTTTATTATACTTATATTATTATGTTAATATATTAAAAAGGGCTTACTTACATTACTGACAGCAATGGCATTGGCCTTGGAGAGCATAACCGCTGGTGTGTCTGGGTTCATATGGATAGTTGTTTTGTCTTTATCCCATGCCTCTCTGTACTTCCTCTGTGATCAAAGAAACATAAACAATATGAAAAACTGTTTTCTGAAAGAAGTTTGTAATAAAATTAATGTACATTCACTGGAAGGATGAGGGGGACTTACATCACTGAGGATATCAGCATTCTGCTTGGCCAGAACAATGATGGGCAGGTCTACTGCACTGGTGAATGGCACTGTGCTAGGATGCTGCTTGTACAGATTATCATTAAGGATTTTTTGGGCATTCTTAACTTTAAGAACTTCAAGAGAGCCTTGTGGTATCCAGCCAACTCCACGGAGCCACTCTAGGTCAGCCTTGTATACAGCCTACAAGAACAGTATTAAAACAAGTTCAGCCTTGACAATGTGGTATCAAAAAATCTAATAGATTTACAATCATAGTAAAAAATACCCAAAAGGATTTAATTGATTACTATCTACAACTGCAATGGTGTCCTTTTAGACTGTCATGGAGTCACTCAGAATGGCAGCAGGCCATATTCACTGATGAGACCTGCTTTTGTTTTGAGGAGATGGCAAGTCACAAGGCAATTTTGGCCTTTACTACAGGAAAAAATCATTAACAAGGTCCTGCAATTAGTGGCTCTATCTTTTCTGAAAACACACATTTCCTCTCATTCAGGATTTCACCAGCTTTTTGAACGTGTCCATACACTGTTTCTGTCTCTACAGCTTGATTTGAAGACACAAATACTATGCCATGACCAAATGTATCCCCAGACCTATACCCAAATGAAATATGTGGGTCGCTATAAGATGTTCTATCAACAGTCCATCCCTACTGCAAAATCTATAGGAACTAAGTGAGAATATTTAAACGGTATGAGATGGATTATTGCAGAGCATCATCAGAAACCGTTACAACTCCGTTCAGAGACATCTGGCATGTTGTGTTATGCCCAACACCACACTGAAAGACACTACTTCTGTATGTGTAGGTCAATAAATATTACCCACCTCAGTCCACATTTTTAATCATTTATTGTTCCTGGTTATCTTTATCTTACTTCCAGACAACATTACAATCTAACACTTCCTTTTGGGTGCAACTGTTTTTATAAATTCATAAATATATAAATATATTCATTTATATTTATTCACAGACAGCAGTTGAACTATACTCACATCACTGCGCAGGTCATACACCTTCCTGGCCTGGACGACATCGTTGGAGTCTGGCAGGCAGGTCCAGTTGTGCAGGTAAGTTCTGTAATTGGCATCATTGACCTGGATCTGACATTTCTTAGCCAGTTCCAGATTCAGCATGTCCGCAGGCAGATTATACTTGGTCTTGGATTTGTTGAAGTCCTTCTTATAAAGGACATCACTAGCAATTCTACCTGAGTTAAGAGCCAGCACAAGCAGTGGATCATCCTGCACACTCCGGGCTCCAATGTGGTGTCCTTGTTGCTTTCTGTAGCCCGTTTTGTATTTGTACTGCAATATTGTAACATTTAAGGATGAGATTTATTTAGTATGTAAAGTTCTTATGTCTGTTATTTCTTCATTTAGAAGAAAGACACTTACATCACTGATAATGTCCCGGGAGGCCTTGGCAGCTTTAACGGCAACTGCATCTTTTGGCAGGAAATATCCTTTAGAAAGGCTGTCAACGTAGGCTTGACGGTATTGTTTCTGTAATTGGATGAACAATATTCAATCAGGGTTATGTTTATTGTATTACAGTATAATTTCCAGTCATGTTTACCATGTCGTTTCACTTACAATGCTATTGTTAATTTTGTTCTGTCTGCCCAGTTCAATTTCCGGTGTATTGGGCATGATGTGGATTTTGACTTTCTCCTTATTCCAGGCATCAACATAAGCATTCTGTAAAGCAATAGAGATTAAGAAAGAAATGAATGTCATTTAATGTATGTTACATAAATTCTTCTTATTTTTCTCACTAGATCTTTACAAGCAAAAGTACAATACAAATACCTGGTCCATAATCTGAGCATTGGCTTTTGCAAGAGCCATGGGAACAGAGTCCGTTTTGCTGGTAAACTTGAAGTTGCTTGGATGCTGACGATATTTCCTCTCACTCAGGATTTCACCAGCTTTTTTCACCTTCTCTACATCCACAGAACCAATAGGAACCCAGCCCATGCCCCTGATCCATTCCATGTCAGCTTTGTACACAGCCTGGTTTTACATTAAAGATAAAACGAAAGCAAAAAATATCACCTACTATCTGAGAGAAGAAAGGTTTCTACTAAAAGGGCCTGGAGTAAATGGCCATGCCAAAAAACTCACATCACTGCGCAGGTCATACACCTTCCTGGCCTGGACAACGTCATTGGAGTCTGGCAGGCAGGTCCAGTTGTGCAGGTAAGTTCTGTAATTGGCATCATTGACTTGGATCTGGCATTTCTTGGCCAGTTCAAGATTCAGCATGTCCGCAGGCAGATTAAACTTGGTCTTGGATTTGTTGAAGTCCTTCTTGTACAGGGCATCACTAGCAATCTTAGCAGAGTTCATTGCCAGCATTATCAGTGGGTCATCATTGACACATCGGGCTCCAATGTGGTGACCAACTTGCTTACGATATCCAGCCTTGTACTTGTACTACAGATAAACAAGGAAATGAAAGAATTAAGATACTTATACAAAATGATGTCTATAAAACTGAGTTACAATGACAAAAGTAATCTGTTTTGGGGAAAAAACGAAATGGTATACTTACATCACTAACAATGTCCCTGGATGCTTTGGCGGCTTTTATGGAGACAGCATCACCTTTAAGGTCATATCCCTTCCTGAAGCTCTCCTCAACTGCGGCCCTGTAAAGTTTCTGTCCATTTTTAACAGACAGTGAAAGATAGCGAAAATATAAGTTATGGTTTTCCAGACATATCAATACAATATGAGTTTTGAAAAAATAAATGCAACCATTAACACCTGAAACCTACCCTGCTGTTGGTAATAGCATTGGCTTTAGAGAGTACAATTTCTGGGGTGTCTGGGTTAACATGGATTTTGACCTTGTCAGCCTCCCAGGCTGAAATGTACTGACGCTGAAATGGAACAGAAAAAAATGTACCACTGTTAATTTTGCTGTATAATTATTTATGAGGACATAAAGAAGGGAATCATTCAGAATGTAGCATGATAACAAATAATTATTGCTGGATAAAAACACTGAAACATTTTCAACTTTATTCGATATTTCAGAGAAACCATTGTGTCAAAAAAAGCTGATTCCATCTTCATTTTCCATGCTTGAAATAATAATTTAATAAATAACTTTACCTGGTTCATGATGTCAGCATTTGTCTTCGCCAGTACCAGAGGCATGGACTGCATATCTTGCTTAAATTTAAATGTGCTTGGTTTCTGCCTGTAGAGGCGATCACTGAGGATCTCTCCTGCTTTCTTTGCTTTTACAACATCCAGTGAACCGATTGGCACCCATCCAATGCCCTTCAAGTCCTCAAGGTCTGCTTTATATACAGCCTAAATGAAGGTAATATTAAATATAATTATTATGCTTCTTTTGCTGAAAAACATTTAATACGAATGACTGTTCAGAACAATCAAAGGAGGAAAATATTCTTTTTAAACGTACATCACTGCGCAGATCATACACTTTCCTGGCCTGAACAACATCATTGGAGTCTGGCAGGCAGGTCCAGTTGTGCAGGTAAGTTCTGTAATTGGCATCATTGACTTGGATCTGGCATTTCTTGGCCAGTTCAAGATTCAGCATGTCCACAGGCAGATTAAACTTGGTCTTGGATTTGTTGAAGTCCTTCTTGTACAGGGCATCACTAGCAATCTTAGCAGAGTTCAGTGCCAGCATGATCAATGGGTCATCTTTGACATTTCGGGCTCCAATATGATGGCCAACTTGCTTACGATATGCAGACTTGTACTTGTACTACATTGACAAACAGACAGATCATGAACATTTGATTTAATAAATAATTACTCAGGTGTGTTTAAAATAGTGCAGAAAATTCCATAATAAAATGCTCTAGATGGTACTGTGAAATATTAACAGAAAACTTACATCACTAGCAATGTCTCTAGATGCTTTAGCAGCTTTGATAGAAACAGCATCGCCACGTAGATCATAACCCTTTTTCTTGGCTTCTTCATTGGCAAGTTTGTACCTTTTCTGTTATGGGAAAAAACAGATTGGAACACTGTTTAGAATTAAGATTAAACAAAAATAAAAATAAAATATGAACATGAATTCTGTACTCAATATTGAAGCTTCAGGAAACAATGACATAAAAAATGTACCTCACTGAAGTTAACATTGTTTTGTTTTGCTAGCAAAATGTCCATAGCATCAGGCATAATGTGAATCTTGGTCTTTTCCTTGTCCCAGTTTTCAGTGTAACGTTTCTAAAGGAAACAACAAAATTTATTAGAGATTTCTGTTTTTTCAAAGTGTTGAAATGTATCACATCAGAGCAAAAATGAACTCAATGAAACTATAAATGACTGCTTCTAATTTGCAGTTACAAATTAGAGGTTACTGCACCTTATTTGCAATTTCAGCATTGGCTTTAGCCAAGACCATTGGCATGTCTTCGGTTGTCAACTTGAAGTGGAATTTGCTTGGATGCTGACGATAAAGTTTCTCACTGAGAGCCTCACCAGCTTTCTTCACTTTCTCTACATCAATTGAACCAATGGGGACCCAACCCAGGCCTTGCAGCCACTTCAGATCAGCCTTATACACAGCCTAAACACAGAATATTTTAATTATTTAATATTAATGATTAAAATCACACAAAATACAGTTTTACATTATGTATCTCTTGATATGGTAATTTATATGCTGTAATAGGCAAAATAAATTACATTCATATCAGTACACTTACATCACTCTGAAGGTCGTAAACCTGTCTGGCCTGGACAACATCATTGGAGTCGGGCAGGCAGGTCCAGTTGTGCAGGTAGGTTCTGTAGTTGGCATCATTGACTTGGATCTGATTCTTCTTTGCCAGCTCAAATGCCAGCATGTCCACTGGCAAGTGGAATTTGGTCTTGGATTTGTTGAAGTCCTTCTTGTACAGGGCATCACTAGCAATCTTAGCAGAGTTCAGTGCCAGCACGAGCAGTGGGTCATCATGTATACTCAGGGCTCCAATGTGGTGACCAACTTGCTTACGATATCCAGTCTTGTACTTGTACTACAGATGAATGGTAATCAAGGCAGAATGTATTAGTTTCACAGCATGAAAGTGTTGTAATATTTATTATAACAGGAAAAACTCACATCACTGATGATGTCTCTGGATGCCTTAGCAGCCTTAATAGAAATGGCATCACCACGCATGTCATATCCCTTTTTCTTAGCCTCTTCATTAGCAAGTTTGTATTGTTTCTAGAAAAAAAGGAATGTTAGAAAAAACTGTCACCCAGATCAGGAGAAAGTCTAGTGAATAATTGACCAACTAAAAGAATGTTTGAATCTTACCACACTGTAGTTAATCTTGTTCTGTCTTGCAAGGACCACCTCCAATGTGTCTGGCATCATGTGAATCTTAGTCTTATCATTCTCCCAAGCTGAGATGTAACTTTTCTGTAGTGTAAAAACACACATTTAAAAACATGCAAACCATATAAAAATGGGAATATCATTACATAGTAATCAACAGGCTGAACATTATAAAACAACAAATCATGCTTCTTGAAACTGTACCTTATTCATCACATCAGCATTGGCTTTAGCCAAGACCATTGGCATGTCTTCGGTTGTCAACTTGAAGCGGAATTTGCTTGGATGCTGACGATAAAGTTTCTCACTGAGAGCCTCACCAGCTTTCTTCACTTTCTCTACATCAATTGAACCAATGGGGACCCAACCCAGGCCTTGCAGCCACTTCAGATCAGCCTTATACACAGCCTGTGAAATTAAAAGGACAGAACACACATTCAATAAAATTGAATTAACAGGCAGATAGAAGCAAAACAACACAATACTGAACAAAAAACTTACATCACTCTGAAGGTCGTAGACCTGTCTGGCCTGGACAACATCATTGGAGTCGGGCAGGCAGGTCCAGTTGTGCAGGTAGGTTCTGTAGTTGGCATCATTGACTTGGATCTGATTCTTCTTTGCCAGCTCAAATGACAGCATGTCCACTGGCAAGTGGAATTTGGTCTTGGATTTGTTGAAGTCCTTCTTGTACAGGGCATCACTAGCAATCTTAGCAGAGTTCAGTGCCAGCACGAGCAGTGGGTCATCATGTATACTCAGGGCTCCAATGTGGTGACCAACTTGCTTACGATATCCAGCCTTGTACTTGTACTACATTGTAAAGGTTGAAATAATGCAGAAAGGGAAAAAAATCTTAAGTTGTGATTTCACAGTGTTAATCACTTTTTCATAACCTTTTTTTCCACAGAAGTGACAAACAGTACAGAAAAAAACTGAAAACATACTGATATGAGAAAGAAATACTTACATCACTGATTATATCTCTGGAGGCTTTGGCTGCTTTGATAGAAATAGCATCACCACGCAAGTCATAGCCCTTCTTCTTGGCCTCCTCATTGGCAAGTTTGTATAATTTCTGAGAGGACATTTATGAAAAATACAGTATTATGAACCCCCACAATATTCAATAGCCTAACTGTTCTGGAACACCAAATGATATCAATGGTTCATTGTTTATCAGCTAAGTTCAGTGTAAACCATGTTTAACTCACCTCACTGTAGTTAACCTTGTTCTGTTTGGCATGGACCACAGGTATTGCATCAGGCATTACGTGGATCTTTGTTTTCTCATTCTCCCAAGCTTGGATATATGTTTTCTGTCAGATTGCATTTAATGAGAAAGATTAACTATAGATGTTTTTATTTTGAAAATAATACCAATTGTAAGTTTTATGTCAGAGTAACAATCACCTTGTTCATCACATCAGCATTGGCTTTAGCCAAGACCATTGGCATGTCTTCGGTTGTCAACTTGAAGTGGAATTTGCTTGGATGCTGACGATAATGTTTCTCACTGAGAGCCTCACCAGCTTTCTTCGCTTTCTCTACATCAAGTGAACCAATGGGGACCCAACCCAGGCCTTGCAGCCACTTCAGATCAGCCTTATACACAGCCTGTGAAAGGAAGTTAATAGAAAATTGATTTATTGAACAGCAAAGTAAATAAAGAATTAGAATATATAATCAGACAAAGCAAACTTACGTCACTCTGAAGGTCGTAGACCTGTCTGGCCTGGACAACATCATTGGAGTCGGGCAGGCAGGTCCAGTTGTGCAGGTAGGTTCTGTAGTTGGCATCATTAACTTGGATCTGATTCTTCTTTGCCAGCTCAAATGACAGCATGTCCACTGGCAAGTGGAATTTGGTCTTGGATTTGTTGAAGTCCTTCTTGTACAGGGCATCACTAGCAATCTTAGCAGAGTTCAGTGCCAGCATGAGCAGTGGGTCATCCTGGATACTACGGGCTCCAATGTGGTGACCAACTTGCTTACGATATCCAGCCTTGTACTTGTACTGAATAGGATGCAAAACAGTTCAGTTTTGGCGTAAACGTCAACACTGAGTGTTATCTATGTAGTTCACAATACTTACATCACTGGCAATGTCCCGGGAAGCTTTTGCAGCAATAACAGAAATGGCATCATTCCGTAGATCATATCCTTTCTTCTTCGCCAGTTCATTGGCAAGTTTGTATTGTTTCTAGAAAAAAGTAATGAAATTGCTGAACTGATCGAACCACACAAACACTTACAGCATTGTGTTTCTGAAGACTTCATATAAGCAATCAAATGATTATAAGTAAATCAAAATCAATAAACAATATATAGTTCAAATCTCATTTTGCTTAAAACTGATATTGATATATAGATATATATATACATATATATATAGATATATATATACATATATATATATATATATATATATATATATATATATATATATATATATATATATATATATATATAAAAACAACACATAGGTATAAAATAATCATAATAACTTACCTCACTGTAAATGACCTTATTCTGTCTTGCAAGAGCCACCTCCATTGCATCAGGCATCATGTGGATCTTGGTCTTCTCATCCTCCCATGCTTGGGTATATGTTTTCTGTCAGCATGCATTTAAGGTAAAACATTAAAAACTGATATTTCTTTATCCAAAACAGTATTATATGTGTGCCAGAATAACAATCACCTTGTTCATGACATCAGCATTGGCTTTAGCCAAGACCATTGGCATGTCTTCGGTTGTCAACTTGAAGCGGAATTTGCTTGGATGCTGACGATAATGTTTCTCACTGAGAGCCTCACCAGCTTTCTTCGCTTTCTCTACATCAAGTGAACCAATGGGGACCCAACCCAGGCCTTGCAGCCACTTCAGATCAGCCTTATACACAGCCTGTGAAATTAACAGGACAGAACACACATTCAATAAAATTGAATTAACAGGCAGATAGAAGCAAAACAACACAATACTGAACAAAAAACTTACATCACTCTGAAGGTCGTAGACCTGTCTGGCCTGGACAACATCATTGGAGTCAGGCAGGCAGGTCCAGTTGTGCAGGTAGGTTCTGTAGTTGGCATCATTGACTTGGATCTGATTCTTCTTTGCCAGCTCAAATGACAGCATGTCCACTGGCAAGTGGAATTTGGTCTTGGATTTGTTGAAGTCCTTCTTGTACAGGGCATCACTAGCAATCTTAGCAGAGTTCAGTGCCAGCATGAGCAGTGGGTCATCATGTATACTCAGGGCTCCAATGTGGTGACCAACTTGCTTACGATATCCAGCCTTGTACTTGTACTACAAAATATAAAATGTTTATTTGGATCATTTAGTGAACATTTCAATCAAAGTCCATACAATCATGGATGGAAATAATTTACTGAGTGTTAATTAAGGAAAAAGAACTTACATTACTTGCAATGGCTGTGGATGCTTTGGCTGCTCGAATTGAAATAGCATCAACACGCATGTCATAGCCTTTCTTCTTTGCCAGTTCATTGGCAAGCTTATATAATTTCTACATAGAGAAACATACCATCAACCTGATATTCTTTCGTGTCACCAATAAAAATACAAATGTATAAGCAAGTAAATGTCTACATGTTAAGATTTACTGACCTCACTGTAGTTAGCTTTATTCTGACGTGCAAGAGTCACATCCATCGCATCTGGCATAATGTGAATGGATGTTTTGTCCTTCTCCCAGGCTGAAGTATAGCTTTTCTGTCAAAGAAATATGTTGATGAATTTTCTGTTTAAGTGCAATAAGACTAGTTAATATTATACATCTTATACAATTATTCATAAAACAATACAGCTGAGATATTGCCATCAAAGTAAACATTAAATAATATGCAAGAATAACCTAAATCAAAATGAACAGAAACAGCACAATATATCAAATTGTCAATAGAAAACTCTCAGTATATCAGACTCTGCCCAGCCTTGCCCAAAAGTCTTGCCATGTATTCTGTTCCTGTCTTTTGTTTCCGTCCTCATGCTTAGTGTTTGTTTTCGTCTGTGTAAGCAAATGGCTCTGTGTTTATGTTTGCATCGATGTTTCCACCCTTTTCCTTGCTTACTCTTTAATGTTTTTTTGTTGGCTCTTTGCCAGCCCCCCTTATTACCCTTGCCAAGTGCTCCATTTATATGCACTCAACGATCTGATGACTGGCAAAAATCAGATTTTGCCAGTAATCTAATCAACATGTATACATGCACTTCAGAAATCAAATCATGGATTTACATGAGTCAATAATCAGATTTCTATTCTGCAACCAGCCAATAAGCTCAGAAAAATGTGAATGGGGCAGGGTGGAAGGCAGAAGGCACTTGGCTTTTAATCGGATTTTTAGACCTTGCTCCAATCTAAGAAATTGGAGTACGCTGTTGACCACTTGAATAATCAAATAAAATCAGATTATTGACTGATTATTTATTCCCCTTGTAAAATCTCAACCCATACCTCTCTTTTCATACTGTGAATCAAGAAAATCACAAAGGGAGTGAGCAAAGTCCAGTAAAAGTCAGTTGGTGTCAAACTGGAATTACCTTGTTAATGATCTGATTATTGGCTGAAGCTAGAGCCAGGTCCATGGAAGACATATCTTTGGTGAACTTAAAGTTGCTGGGATGCGTGCGGTACAGATTATCACTGCCTATCCGACTGGCTGTTTTCGCTTTCTCCACATCCAGTGAACCAATGGGAACCCATCCCATTCCTCTCATGTAGTTATTGTAATCACTCTTATAGACATTCTGTAAAGATTACAAAATACAAATACAAATTAAATGTTGTATTAGTTGCAAAATGTGCTATTTGTATAATTTGTATTATTTGTATAACTATTAATAAATTGTTCATATAAATTTTTATAATAGAATCCTTACTACAGACATAGTGGTGTTTCAAATCTCTAAAATATATTTTTAATTTACAAAAGCGTTCTTCAAGAAACTCACATCACTAGCAATCATCTGCATGTTGCGAGCCAGTTCCAGGTTCATAGCATCAGGCAGAACTTTGTATTGTCCAATGTGCTGTCTGTATCCAGCATAAGTCTGTACAGCAGATGCATGCTTGGCCTGCACAACACTCAACATGTCCACAGGTGAGTGATACTTCAGCTTAGCCTTGTGATAGTCCTTCTTGTAGTTCCTGTCACTCTGGATCTTAGCCACCTGCATGTAGTGTACCAGCAGCGGGTCATCCTTTATGCTACAGAAGCCAACGTGGTGACCCCGAGCCTTTACATAGTCCAGTTTATATTTGTACTGTAAAACACAACACATACAACATACAAAGTGAAAAAAAGGACTGGCTATTACACCGTATTCAGAGACTGACTTCAATGTTAAAGGGACTCACGTCACTGGCAATGCGTGTTGAAGTTTTGGCAGCAATCACAGATATGGCATCTGCTCTGAGATCATAACCCTTCTTCTTTGCTGCTTCCATCCCAGCTTTGTAGGCTTTCTGAAATGTAAACCAACTTTAACCTCAAAACTCAGGGTTGCTAAAGTATGTCTCCTAGAATAGTAGAACGATTTAGACTCACTTGACTCATCGTGACGGCATTGGCCTTTGCCAGAAGAATCTCTGGACTGTCAGGCATAACATGGATTTTAAGCTTGTCCTTGTTCCAAGCAGCTGTATATGCTTGCTGCAAATGAATACATGCAAAATAAACAGGTTACTTGTCAAACAACTAGATAAACAATACAATAACATAAGAACAGAAGTATTGATACATCTTCTTATTCACTATTTCTTTCAAAATTATAGATAATACAAAGAATGTTTCCCATTGTTAATGGAGGAACTGTGTCATAAATAGATTTTGGGACATTACTCCAAAGAATGCTAGTTAGATCAATATTATTGAGTAGATCTGGTCACCTTGTTCATGATCTGGTTGTTGGCAGTTGCTAAGGTCAGGTCCATGGAGTCCATGAGCTTGTGGAAGGCATATTTGGAGGGGTGAGTACGGTACTTTGCATCACTCAATATCTTCCCTCCAACCTTTGCTGTCTCCACTGCCAGTGAACCGATGGGTACCCAACCCATACCTTTCAAGGTGGCATTGTAATCACTCTTGTACTCAACCTGGAAATATGGACATGAGCAATGGTCATTGTGCTTACACTATTTCACATATTGCATACTGACAATAAAGGACATGTTCACTCACATCACTAGAACTGGCATTCATGGAGCGAGCTAACTCCAGTTGCATGGCATCAGGAAGCAGGGTGTAGTGATGGAGGGGTTTCTTGTAGCCTGCAAATGTCTGTACAGCAGATGCCTGCTTGGCCTGGACAACACTCAACATGTCCACAGGCGAGTGATACTTCAGCTTAGCCTTGTGATAGTCCTTCTTGTAGTTCCTGTCACTCTGGATCTTAGCCACCTGCATGTAGTGTACCAGCAGCGGGTCATCCTTTATGCTACGGAAGCCAACATGGTGGCCTCTAGCCTTCTCATAGTCTTTCTTGTACTGGAACTGTGCACAAAATAGCAATAAACAGCAGATATTAAGATTAAAATTCAGCAGCTTTAAAAAATAAGCAGTTTATATTATTTCATGAAATCTGAGGATGAGAATGGGTTTTATACTCACATTACTAGCAATATGTCTTCCTTGTTTAGCAGCAATTATTGGAATAGCATCAGCTTTCATGTCATATCCCTTTGCAATGTCTGCAATCCACTGGGATTTGTAATGTGTCTGTGAAAAGGAGAAATGATAGGTTAACCTTAAAATTAATATTGTAAATCAGCATTTTTCCTTAATTCCAGTTTTCTACAGCATCCTAATAAAGTTCACCCAAAACTTTGTCTCAAGCATCAGAACTAAGACACTCAGCACTGTGTGAATTACCTCACTAATAGTCTGGGCATTATATTTGGCCTGCAAAAACTGTGGGCTGTCAGCTGGTAAGTGGTAGGTGTGCATGAATTTCTCTCCAGAAGCTTTATAAGCAGCCTATAATGGAAAAAATAAAAGATAAAAGGTTAAAGAACTGTGTTTTTAATTTGGATGCAACCATTACATTGTATCAGTACATTTAAAGGTATACTTACAGGATTGGTCTGCTTAGAGTTATTCATGGCTAAAACCATGTTCATCTGATCTGTCAGACTGGTGAACTTCAAAGTGCTGGGGTGGGTTCTGTAGGACTTTTCATCAAGAGCCTTTTTAGCAGCCTTGGCTTTCTCAACTTCAATAGAACCAATAGGAACCCAGCCAGCACCCTTATACACATTGTTATATTCTGACTTGTAGCCATACTGAAAAGATAAGAATCAGATGCATGAGATGAGCTCTTAGGTTTGTCCAATTATTTGAGGAAACTAGATTAAATGATGTGTAAATTCAACTCACATCACTCTGAATCTCCATCATTGTGCGAGCAAGATCAATATGCATGGCATCAGGAAGAAGGGTGTAGTGATGGAGGGGTTTCTTGTAGCCTGCAAACGTCTGAACTGCAGATGCATGCTTGGCCTGCACAACACTCAACATGTCCACTGGTGAGTGGTACTTCAGCTTAGCCTTGTGATAGTCTTTCTTGTAGTTCTTGTCACTCTGCAGTTTGGCCACCTGCATGTAGTGCACTAGCAGTGGGTCATCCTGGAGACTCCGGAAGCCAACATGGTGGCCTTTAGCCTTCTGGTATGCCAGCTTATACTTGTACTGCAAACAGAGATACCATGTTAAATGTAAAACTTTCAACACTGTACAAAATCTTAACTAAACATAAAATAAAAGGTGTAGATACTGACATCACTGGCAATATCCCTTGAAGACTTGGCAGCGATGACTGGAATTGCATCCTGCTTCATATGGTGTCCTTTCAGAAGATCCTGCTTATGAGCGTATGTGTAGTAGGTCTGCAAAAATGGCATAACAATTCAGCAGCTCATTTTCTGTGACAAAAACAGTTAATTTTGCAACCTAAAAAGGTTTTCAGATTTTTTTTGGTCTGTGTTCCTACCTTGCTGACATTAGCAGAATTAAATTTGGCTTGCAGAAGTTCTGGTGTGTCAGCAGGCAGATGGTAGGTATGCATGAACTTTTCTCCACTCGCTTTGTATAGTCTCTAGAAAACAAGGACAAATTAATGTTGAATAATAATGTTCACTGTAAAATATTTAAAACCTAGTTAAACAGCATGGTGCATCTGATACACACATTGCTTAGCTGCTGTGCATTTAATTTGGCTTGCTCCATAACTGGGGTGTCAGAAACGCTGGTGAACTTGATGGTGTCTGGGTGCTGGCGGTACTTCTTCTCGTCAAGAGCACGAGCAGCAGTCTTAGCCTTCTCCACATCCAGTGAGCCAATGGGCACCCAGCCAATACCTTTCACAGAGCCTTCGTAGTCTGACTTGTAGTTGTACTATTAAAGAAGAAAATGATAGAGCATGTGTGTGACTGAATTCAAAACATAAAATTTAACTTCGCTATATGTCTTGATTTAGACAGAAGAACATGGTATGAGGACAGTCTTACATCGCTAGAAATGTCGTTCATGGTACGAGCCAGTTGCAGGGGCATGGCATCGGGGAGAAGCGTGTAGTGATGGATAGGCTGCTTGTAGCCTGTAAATGTCTGAACTGTAGATGCATGCTTAGCATGTGCAACACTCAGCATGTCCACAGGCGTGTGGTACTTCAGCTTAGCCTTGTGATAGTCCTTCTTGTAGTTCTTGTCACTCTGGATCTTAGCCACCTGCATGTAGTGTACCAGCAGTGGGTCATCCTGGAGACTACGGAAGCCAACATGGTGACCTCTGGCTTTGATATACGCTTTCTTGTATTGGACCTAAAAGTATAATAAACAAAAAAAGTATATTTATTTTATTTCTTCATACTCTTTGGAATGGTCCAGAATGTGCAAAATGGACACTTACATCACTGGCTGCATGCCTTGCTGCCTTGGCTGCACGGACAGAGATGGCATCAGGTTTCAAATCATAACCCTTTGCAATAATATCCTGCCATCCAACCTTATAATTTTTCTGCAAATCAAAATCAAATATTTTACAAGTCATTATAAAAACGGTCAGATTCATAAACATGCAGATGAAGTCCAGTTTCTTCAAGAGCAGTGTCAGATTTGTTTACATACTTGGCTGATATTGTAGGAATTGCACCTGGCCTGGAGGAACTCCGGGACATCAGGAGGTAGAGAGTATTTTTGATGGACTTCCTCTAGTCCTTTTTTGTAATGCAGCTACAAAGAACAAAACAAATGTTCAATTTACAATTTACAAGCCAAAGCAAGAACAGAAGATTTGAATACTTTTAAAAGAAATAGTTAAATTTTCAAATTTACTTTTAAACTCACAAAAAACACATTCTATTTCAAAAATGAGGTTTTGTAGATTATAATCTAATTCATCATAGTGTACAGTTAAGGGTACAATGTGTAGTGTGTAAAGGCTTGGGCTTGCACTTACATCACTCCTGATGAGCTGATTGACCTTAGCTTGCAGCATGATGGGATGGTTATCAATAGAAGTGAATGGCACTGTGTCTGGGGCCTGCCTGTACTTTTTCTATATTGGACCAAAAAAACAACACATTACTATTAATAAAAACTATGTTGTATATAAAGTCAAACATACAGTATAAACATACTTAACACATGCATTTCATAAATCAAGTGATTTGCCCAATAATAATATTACTGGATATTGCACATATAAACCAGTACATGTTCTAAAACTGGCATGTGCATGTGCAAAAGTTGAAAATTCAGTTCTGCTCTATAACTCCACCTCCACCTTGTTTTGACTGGCATAATTTAACCCTGCCAACTCCTGAATAAACCCTTGAACCAAGTTATTTGATATAATGTGAGCTATAATGTGACTGAAAACTGTTGGATGGTAATTATAAATAATATTATATGCACTATACTCTCATTCTCAATGCTTTACAGCTTTCTCAGTCATTCTCAACCATATCAGTACACATCATTCTGCACACACCTCAAACTTCTCATTCTTACCAGCTTCTGAAAGATTACCTCAGATCCATAATATTGTACACAAATCACATCATATGCCAAACCTATGTGACATATTTAATCATAAATACATCGTATAATTAAATATAACCAGAGACTTCTTTGAAGTTTTCTAACTACTCTGTCTGTACAACCACAAAGGGTTGTTTTTCTAATTAAAATATAATAATAATAAAAAAAATAAGAAGGAGAAGAAGAAGGAAAAAAAGAAGAAAAAGGAAAAAAAGAAGAAGAAGAAAAAGGAAAAAAAGAAGAAAAAGGAAAAAAAGAAGAAGAAGAAAAAGGAAAAAAAGAAGAAAAAGGAAAAAAAGAAGAAGAAAAAAAAAAAAGAGAAGAAAGAAAGAAAAAGAAAAGGAAAAAGAAGAAAAGAAAAGAAAAAGAAAAGAAGAAAAAGAAGAAGAAGAAAAAAGAGAAGAAGAAAAAGAAAAAGGAAAAAAAAGAAAGAGAAAAAGAAAAGGAAAAAGAAGAAGAAAAAGAAAAAGGAAAAAAAGAAAAGAAAAGAAAAAGAAAGAAAAGAAAAAGAAAAGAAGAAGAAAAGAAGAAGAAGAAAGAAAAGAAAAGGAAAAGAAGAAGAGAGAAGAGAAGAGAGGAAAAGAAAGAAGAAGAAGAAGAAGAAAAAGGGAAAAAAAGAAGAAGAAGAAGAAGAAAAAGGAAAAAAAAAAGAAGAAGAAGAAGAAAAAGGGGAAAAAAGAAGAAGAAGAAGAAAAATGAAAAAAAGAAGAAGAAGAAGAAAAAGGAAAAAAAAGAAGAAGAAGAAAAAGGAAGAAGAAGAAGAAGAAGAAGAAAAAGGAAAAAAAAGAAGAAGAAGAAAAAGGAAAAAAAAGAAGAAGAAGAAGAAGAATAGATTGACAATACCTCACTTAGGATCGCTGCAGCTTTCTTGGCTTTCTCAACATCCAACGATCCATAAGGTACCCAAGGACATCCTTTAGTGTAGTTGTTGTATTCTGATTTATACTCATTCTTTTAGCAGGAGGGAGAAAAGAAAATAATATCATAAATCATAACTTTAACGTGTAAGGCACATTTAGGAAAAGAATACATCCCTCATAATCAACTAAATACAATTATTAACAGCTTTATTATTTGTGTAGCACAAAGTAAATGCAGTGCATGAAAGTACAATGTGGATGCTTACGTCACTCTGGAGGATGTTGGCTTTCTTTGCCAGGTCCAGTGCCAAACTGTCAGGTGGTAAAAGGTAGCGGTTGGGGATGTTTTTGTAGCCACTCATGCTGGCAATAGCCTGAGACTTCTTTGCTAATGTCACAAGCATCATATCCAGAGGGGCATGGTACTTAGTCTTCATTTTTTCATAGTCTTTTTTATACTCGCGCTGTGGAGACGTTTATCTGGATTAATAATCTTATTGAGCAACTAAGATTCATAGGGTTGCAAAGTACAGAATGTCATTTACCTCACTCTGAATCTTAGCAACGTGGACTGAGTGCATAATCTTTGGGTCGTCTTTAATACTGAGAGCACCAACCATGTGTCCTTTGGCTTTTTCATAGTCCTTCTTGTATTTCACCTATGTAAGAGGACACAAGAGGCAATGTCACACAGTGACCATACAAAACTCAAAATCAAATAATAACATTTGTGTTTATCTAATTAATGCTGAAATAAAAGAGCTCTTCACTTACGTCACTGGCAATGTTGGTATGGGCTCGGGCTGCAAGGATGGAAATAGCATCACCCTTTACCTCAAACTTCTTTGCCTTTGTCTTTTCCCATTCAAACTTGTAACAAGTCTGAAAACAAAGAATACATTAGAATACTGAAAAGGAATCAATAATCTAAATATTATTCAATAAATATGAATGACATATGTTTGATAAAAAATATTTTGTATTCTAATATTTAAAATGTCTAATATATTTCATATTCAAATAATTAAATATATCAGGTTATAACTGTTACTCACATCACTAAGGTTATAAGCGTTAACTCTAGACTGAATGAAGAAGGGATAGTCGGGGGGCACGTAACATTTGAACTTCTCTTGTTCATACTTTGCTTTGTAGTTCAGCTGAAAAACAAGAAGAGACACAAGATAAACAAAACTTCAACACTGTAGACACACGCTGATGCCATTTTATATTAATGTCCTTACGTATCCAGGAATATTT
Organism: Acestrorhynchus altus; assembly: GCA_034509495.1. NCBI lineage: Eukaryota > Metazoa > Chordata > Actinopteri > Characiformes > Acestrorhynchidae > Acestrorhynchus > Acestrorhynchus altus. Next base: position 19,575,028 of record CM067509.1, read on the forward strand.
CTAACTACTGTATATATAATATATAAATATATACTGCATAGACATATATAAAATCATTAAAGTGTCATCAACTACAAGCATTGCTAAGAACACATCTAAATATATCTTTAGTCTGTAATGTCTCCTTGTATATTTCATATAAATTAATAAATACAATTTATTTGAGTAATAAAAGAATTTAATAACTGAAATACATTTTGTTCTCCTTATTTTAGAACATTATTTCAATATTTTTCAGTTATATTCAGTCCTTTTATTGCTTTTTGTTTGCACATCATCTGTTATACAAAACAGAGAAGCAAGACACAACACAATCTGTCCAAAAGATGGCAGTGATGTTAACTGCATAGCCCTCAAGTCAGAAGAGCTATTTTGAGTTTGCCAAATAAAACCCCTAATACAGGGGCCACCAACCCTGCTCCTATCTTCAGGCATACAGTATGGCATTCCCAGAAAATGAATGAGTTACTTCTCTTTTGGGACTGTTATTAGCTCAGATGCGAACGTGATTAAAGCTACATTGATAAAATATATAACAATGATGTTCTTAAATAAAACCTGATAATAAAATTTATCTTTGTTCAAATATTTGGTTTGAATATTCTGAAAGACTTAGGAGATACATACATCACTCAGTTGTTTGGCATTGATGGTGGCTTGTACTTGGACAGGTGAGTCTGTTACTTGTGTGAACTTCACTGTGTCTGGATGTTGCCGATATACTTTCTATATAAGGAGAAATGAAATGCAAAGTTAGTTTAGAGGTAAATACAGAAGGAAGCTGACATAGAACCTCAGGAATGATGCAGTATAATGAATAACTCACATCTTTACACTGTCCAACTTTTTTTAATGCTTCATATTCAGGTGTGACCGTCTGAGGAAAGTAGCATCTTGTCTTCATATCGTCATAATCAGCTTTGTACATTTTCTAAAGAGATCAGAAGCAAAGTCCATGTTAACATGACAGAGGACAAATGAATAACATATAAAAAAAACATCTCTTGGCATGTGTGTTCATACACTGAATATCACTTACATCACTCTTTAACTCCTCCACCTTCTGGCAGTGAAGCGTGAATACATCTTCATAACTGCCAACATAATGTCCCTTTACTTCATTTTCATACTTCTCTTTGTAGTGCGCCTATGGAGAGAGAGATAAAGAGAGAGGGAGACATTAACACAATATCATCTTTATTTCATTATCTTATACTGATTGTGTTTTGACAGCATTATATACAGCAACACTTACATCACTGAACTTTTTGAGGACATTGTCCATCTTGAACTTGGGAGTGTCGCAGTAGTTAATACTGAATCCTCTTGATTTTTCATAGTTAGCTTTGTAGACTTTCTAAAAATAGCACAAAGAGACAAATGTTAGCAGAGGGCTAAAACACACCTAAAAGCAGGTTTACAGTTTCATTAAATGTATTAATTGTTGAATTATGTGGGATTTTTTTACATTATTGAAAGTTTGAACATCTTATTCAATGGTCACAAAACACTTACTAACAGTTACTCACTCTTATTAATAAAGTTTTTATAGAAAATATGATATTCAGCAGTTCTGGGTCACTGTTAGTGATTAGTGCCACCTGCTGGACAAATCCTTATGTAATGTGACACAGACATATTCCTTTCTCTTCTGGGATCAATATTCAAATAATCAAATATTGCCTAATTCTTTATAAATGGTAACAAATACAACAGGTGACCATACATCGCTCAGGATGGTGCCAGCATATCTCAGCTGTCTCAGGAGGGGGTTGTCTGTTGCAGGGAGAACGTTGTAATCTGATGATGCTTTGGTTTCTTCATAGCTCTTCTTGTACTTGACCTAAACACATACACGAAGGCATTCAAATCAATGTGCAACACAAGACTTTAATTTCATCAGTTTCTATAGTTAGGAATTATTCAGACTTAGGTCTAGGTCATAGCATCTCTGAATGCCTGCACTGTATCATGAGCTGTTTTGGGACAAACAAGTACTAATTTATACAATTAAGATGAAACAAAGACATACAAACAAAGACATATGTGCTGTTACTGCCTTTATATTGCAAGGACAACATAACCACATAAAACTCACCGAGCTGGCGTGTTCACGAGCCTTTTTGTTTGAAGCGTATGTTGGAGTGTCTGTTTGCATGAAATAAATTTGGTCTTTCATGTCTTCATAAGCAGCTGTATATTTTTTCTGGAGAAGTTGGAAATTATGGAAATAAACAATTAGCAGAATAATTTGATCTATAACACATTCTTTACTATTTGAAAGCATTTGAAGAAAATGTGTTCAATTTTATCTGTAATAGCTGAAATTTCCTTCAACAGATTCCCTCCAAATTTGTTCTGTGCATAACCTACTTCACTTAGGTTATCCATGACCATTCTGCCAACTGCAATGTCGAAGTAAGGGGTTTCACACCACTTGCCCTTCACGTTCTTGTTATAGTCCTCATGATACTTCAGCTGCAAACAGAATTACCACTTATTAATCACAGTTGAACTTTTTCTAAGTTGGTCCCTGGTTGGAGTCCAGTTTACTATTCCCAGGGATGATCCACTCTAATATCAGATAACAGGTGGTAGTCATCTCTGTCTATCTCTGACGGGCCAGACAGGCCTGTATGCTACAGCTTGTTCTGGTTAGTCTGGAACAATTCAATACATCTTATTATAAATATGGACGGGGAAAAAACAGACAACTAATATTAACTCTGTGGAACAGCTGACAATCCACGGCACATGTAAAAGTTACAGGCATGTTCTACTTCATTAATATTAGGTTGTGTACTCACATTACTGCGATTAGCAAAGTTTTTCTTGGCCATTTCCACCTCTGGGGGATCAGCCAGGGATGTGTACTTTGCCTTGCGTTCATCATGACCCTTCTTGTATTTGATCTATAATGAAAGAACAGAGTCAATAAAAGCCAGAAAATGGTACAATTGATAGTGTATTTCCTTTTCATTCACACAGGATGATGACATACAAAATACATTTTAAAAATGTGATGTTTCCTGTAGTATGAGTTTTTAGTTCACAATATATTGTTTTAGTTTTTTAGTCTTTGTGACACAGAATGGAGTTAGTACAATTGTTGAATATATTAACAGGAGTTAATAACTCAATTACAAATTAATTAAATGCTTAATTGAGGGATTATTTCTCAGCAGAGAATCTCAAAACTCTGACTTCGAAATTAAATTCAATGGCCAATTCTTTAAATATTTTTAGATTTTACCTGGAAATGTCAAAAATAAAGAATGCATGGCTGATCAGTCACATAACAAAACATGTCAGTGTTTTTAAATATACCTATGCTCTAATATTTGTAAAAAAAATAAATAATAATACTTAAAGGAAATGTGCACGATTTCAATTCATTACACTTTTTTGTAAAATTCTGAGAATGTTTCCTCACTGTCTAGCTCTCTGGTCTGTTTGCACATTTGAGAAAATCTGGTGTTTATGCTCAGCCTTGGTGCTGTAAATGGGGACAAACCGAAGGGTGTCGACCTAACAAGTGTTCCTGCTTGTGCACATTTGGAAAAGGGACAGAGGGATGAGAAGCGCGAGGGAAAAAAAAACACATTGTACACACAAGTAGAGATGGCAGAGAAACAAATAGATAAAGGTTGGACTATCAAAAAACTTTCTTTTGGTCTCGAAGCCAGTGGCGTACCTTGGCAATGTGCATGCATGAATTTGGGGGTGGAGCTTCTGAAGAAGAACTGAAGTGAGGGGTGTTTCAACAGTCATTTTCTAGAATCGTGCAGATTTCCTTTCAATGAGTCATAATCAGTAAATGAAGAATGATATGCAAAATAGAACATTTGCCAATGCAGTCAAACTGCAGATATCCAGTTTAATTGAATTATAGTTATATAGGTCTTCACAATTCATAAGTTAATCATGATTAACACTGATAATTTTACTTTTTTGGTCACATCTGACATGACTGATAGTTGTACAATGTTAATCAGTACTGAAAACATACATCACTGAGGACTTCCTGGGCCTTGGCCACTCGGCGGAGCTCTGGGCTGTCACTGTATGGGTAGTACATGACCTTGTCCTCATCCCATGCCTCTGTGTACAGTTTCTGATAGGGATAGAGAATAATTTAGGTATTAAGTACCCTGGTCCAACATGTTCTCGAGGAATATTTTAAAGCCCTTCTCGGGCTACATCGTACCTTGCTGTAATTAGCAGCATTCTTCACAGCCAAAACCAACTCAGGGGCATCAGGAGGCAGAAGGTACTTGTCCTTAGTCTCATCCCACTTCTGTCTGTACAAAACCTGAGGAGCCACACAAAAAATGCTAATGTTAATCTGACAGTGCAGGTTCTCTAGTAACACTGTAAATGTACCTCACTAAAAAGATAACGAAGAGCAAAAAAAATCACAGTGTTGCAATGTCTATGAAAATGTAAAGGACAAGTTGTGCATACTTTGCTGACGAGTTCTGAGACATGCTTCACATGTCCAATCTCACGAGCTTCACCATCGTAGAGACTGGTGGTCTTAGCCTTTAACCCCTCCATACGATATTTCACCTGGAATGAACAGTTTTATGTTTAAATAATAAAAGAGTACAATGTTTATTATTCAGATGAACAAAATGAGCACAAAAGAAGGACATATTCAACCAAACAATGAGTAAGTGAAGTCAAAATGCAGCATCATGTGCTGAAAACTGAAAATAAATAATTATTGTAGTTCCCACCTCACTGAGCTGCTCCTGGGCCTTCTTGATGCGCATCATTTCAGGGGTGTCAACGGAAATCATATAGGGCTGTCCTTTGGCCTGCTCATATGCCTGCCTGTACTTATTCTACAAAGATACATCAAAAGCTGAATTTCCTGGCAGCAGTATGTAACTTTTCATCAAGAATGTTAAAGTAATAAATGACTGTCAAACAATGACCTATTGAAATAACTGCTTAGGAGATCAGAACATTTGCATGTAAAGAGAAGAATTAATTATCTTTAAATAATTTCTTTCCTGAAACTGAATAAGTCGTTTGTTTGACAGAGTAAGTCATTATTTCAAAATAGTTATTTTGTATTTAGATAAGTAATTATTTTGATATTAGTTAAAAAGGAGGGAAAACAGTCATTTTTGTTCTCTTCTACCTGGCCAGAATAGCCTTCTACATACATATACACCCAGTACAGTTTAATGCAATTATAATTCATCCTATGAAACAACCCATATGATGTACTAACACCAGTGTTCAGTAATTCCACATAAATAAAATGTTAACAGAAATGAATAAACGCTCATTAATAAGCATAGTAATACGCTTACACATTGTAATAGTTAAATAATCTGATGAAAATATTTAAAATGTACGTAACTTCTAAAAATATATATTTAGTAGTTCATGTGTAAAATGTTAACAGTGTTGATCCCCACAGTAGCATCACTGCAGAGAAGCCTCTGACTGGCTGTTAACATGCTCATTATCAACCCATTAATATGCATTTTTCTGTGCTCAGATGATGGGAGTGAAACTGATACTGGGGGTGGATGTTTTCTTTAAATCATGTGAAACTGAAATTCTACTTCTTATATTTCTACTGATTTTTTTCACACATATTCACATACACTTCCATTTATATGGTATATTTTTATATTTCTCAAACTTCTCAACAAGAGGAAAGCTGATTTGGCCTTATTTATGTCTTATGTAAAACTGAAAATGCTGTTGTGTTTCATTTATTTTTAGCAAAGGGTGCAGGGAGAAAACTATACTGGAACCTTTTTAAGCATGGTTTGTAATTGTAATGGTTCAGTATTTGGCCTTTGAAATAAACTCAGAGACACACAATAAATTGCCAAAGAACTCAGTACACAGTGTCATGACAGTGACAGCCCTATTACACAAAATACACAAAATAAGACTAAATCACCTCTGGTATAGTATATGACTAATGTTTCCTTACATGACTGTACTGGTCAAGCATCTTCTGACTGTGTGCCAGGTAAGGGGTCATGAATTTGGATGTGTCCACTTTAACCTTCTTCCTGACCTTGCGTGCAGGAAGGTCCCCGGCTCCAGGCTACAGAAGAGATAAAGAATCCAGTGAGCATTAAGTCGACAGAGAAAGAGAGTGAGATCCTTCACCAACTTGCAAAATGATACATGCACATTATGTGCAAGTTCAGAAATATCATAGGTAACATTAATTAAAGAATACAATGATGTATTCCTTTACAATGTTAACACTAATGATATTTATGGGTAGAACATGATGCTTACAAATTTTAGACTCACAGACTCAAGGTCTGTGGATTTAACATCCATAGGATCATCGGATAAACTTACCTGGAAGCATATAAATCCTTACACAAACAACCATGCAGTGTTAATGTAATCTGTTGCTTGTTAGTCTAACAAGGCTAACAGCATCATGAAAGTTGATACATTGACCAATAAAAATGCAAAAGGCACTATAAATGTTTGGCTGTATTACTTCACACTGGTTAATACGAGGCAGAAACAGACACCACATGCAATACACACTCAAAATGAGGACTCCTAAATCAGTTTCTATATCAGCTGAAAGAAGGCATGCACTTCAATGACAATGCTACTTTAACTCTATTTCTGTCTGAATGGAATGCATGGATGGGTATGAAGGGACAGGGGGTTATTTCATTTGAACTAGTTCAGTCTGGACTATGGCTCGTGTAAAATTAAATAACACCCAAAATAAAATCAGTTCCTTCACTTTAACTGTACTGTGAATTGTTAAACAAGTATGGTATGTTTAATAATCCACTCTTTTTTCTTGAGTAGACTTGTTTTTTTTTACCTTTTCCCAGATTTTGAGAGTGAAAAAAGTGGAATAACCCCCATCACATGCAAGAATAGTCAATAAGCAAGATGTATAAGCGATATGTCTTTTTCGCCAGCGCATCCTGGAAGGAGGCCATTTACCTCTTTGACCTGTTTTTCATGTGAGGTGAAGGTCGTGGTGGTAGTGGTGATCGTCGGACCCTCCTCATAATACTACAAATATAGGACAAACTCTGGGCTTTCACAAAGAAGCTCACAGACACTAGGGACAAGCTAGAACATAGGTCTATGACTTTTTCCAGCTCTAGTTTTTGGACTATATACTGACCATGTAATGTTATACAATGAACTACATATATATGATTTGAATTATAATTCAAATATAGTGATAGATTTGTGCTAAGATTTCATACAGTTCTGATTATGGTTGCACAATGATATTGGAAGCATGTCAGCAAATAATAAAAAAAAAAAAGTGTTGACATTGAACCGATGCTTAGTTCAAAATTATATTGGACAATGCATTTATTCTTTTTGCATAAGCAGGATATTTAGATAAAATTTACTAGAATAGGGCTGGGAAATATATTGTAACTATCGATATATTGAGATATATTTTGTAAAAGAATTCATCCATCATCCCATCTTAATCTATGTCATCTGTTATGCATAAATGCATATATGCATACATATGTATGTTGTTTGTGTGGAAAAGGTTTGGTTTCTGTAAGAATGGCATTCATCAGGGAATAGCCATATTATGCTATATGCAATTAAAGCTTACTATTTAAATATACAGTATGGTGTGTTTTCGAATTTTGTAAATAATTTTGAAATAAGTTAGCCATGGCCTGATGGTTAAGGAACCAGCCTTGTGGCTGGAAGGTTGCCAGTTTGATCCCCTGAACTGGCAAGACATGACTGAAGTGCTCTAAAGCAAGACACTTCACTGGCCATCTTCACTCTGGGTGCAGTGGATAGGGCTGCCCACAGCTCCGGGCACATGTGCTCTCACTGCCCCTTAATGTGTGAATTCATTAGTGTGTATGTCTATATCCACATTTAGGTTTTGATGTTATATTACAATTTAAATGATGATAATTTAATTAGACTTATTGTGTCTTATTTCACCATGTCTTTTACGCATATCTAAATGTTTTTTAAGTCATATTGCCCAGCCCTAAGCTTAACTACTATACAATATCAAAATATAAATCACCAAACTACATTTCTATGTTTATATAATTAAAATATACAATGTAGAATCTCTGTCAACTATTAATCATTTGTAGCTCTATTGAAATAAATGTTTACTATCTATCTACCTATCTAGTTAGTAAAGTATATATCTGAATGTACAGTTGGGTCCATAAGTATGTATAAGTAGGGCAGTGATGCTATTTTCATAGTTGTAGACTACTTTTTCAGGATGTGAGTCAAGGGGTGCCTCAAGAATACTGCATTAAGCATTTAGAATGACATTGTACATTGCTTGAAATCTAGAACCCATCTGCATTAAGAAATGCTGGGTTTCCTAGATTGATATGCTTTGCAAGACCTTTGCTACAGCCATTTACTGCAGCTTTTAGGTTCTGCTTGTTTGTGAGTTTTTTTGCCTTCTGGTTTATCTTCAGTGAAAATTGGGTTAAAACTGAAGTGACCAGTCTCTGCCTTAATATGCCCTTTGGATGCTTTTGTGGTGTGTTATGGATCATTAGCCATCTGTATTCTGAACCACTGTCATACTTGTTTTCAGCATTTCACTGAAAACGAGCAGACTGTATAATTTTACATGTCAAAATTCACCCTGGTATTTCTATCAGCAGCTACATCGTCAAAACACTAGTGACCCAGCTCCATTGGCAGCCATATGTGCCCATTCCATAACACTGTCTCCACCATGTTTGCAAGATGATGTGGTATGCTTTGGATCACAAACCCCTTTCTTTCTTTCCTTCTTCATATCAATTTGAGCTTGGTTTTACCTATCAAAGAACTATGCACTGTGATCTTCCATTCCATCTTATTGAGTGTTACCTGTGATTTACATCTTGAAGCAAAGTTTTTAAGTTCATGAAGGCATTTCTTTATTTCCCTCATCATACACTTTCTGTTATCTCTCTTCTAAGGTTGTTGTTTTTTTTTTATCCTAATTTTGGCCTCCTACATTTGCTTCACCACTTCTTTGGATCACATATTAAAACTTGAATTATATTAAATAATGAATAGCTACCAAATGCAAAATCAACTGAATTGATTGAATCATTTATAAGTCATAAATAATGAAATAATGATGGAACATGCTCTGAGACTGCTTATCAGTCCACTGTCCTATTTTATGTTTGAGCCTGTAAAAATAGAGGGACTACATGAAAAAATACTATTTGTTAATATTATTTGTTAAAACTTTTGAATTAAATCTGAAAGCCTACACTATCAAATCGCAATTTGATTGCTTTACTTCATTTCAGTGTAGTGTAAAGAGGCAGAAGTACAAGAGCATTTAACTCATTAAATGCTTATAATTATAATAACACAACTCAAAAAATACGAATACTGTGCAAAAGGTTTTTAATCATTTAATTCAGGAATTCATTATTTCATTACATTTAACGTGATATATTTCAAGCTTTTTGTTTTAAAATTGATGCTGTGATTAGTAATCTATTCAAATATGAATACAAATTTTCTAATATTTTGAGATTCTAGATTTCTGGTTTTCATGAGCTATAAGCCAAGATGATCAATAGTTAAACAAAATAAGGAATGAATTTAAAATATGAAAACTTTTTGAGATGTACTAGTACTCCTCTGTGATAAAGTATTTGGCAGCATCTAAGCTTGAGGTATCTCTGGATTCAACCCTTTATAAACTAGCTAACGATATTTTCTTGTGAACAGCAAAGCACTTAAGTCGCTCTGGATAAGATTCCAAATGCCATAAATGTAAGTGTAAATTACAAAAAATATGTAATTGCTCAAAAACTTATGGACCTGACTGTACATGCAAAATATCGTACATTGGTAATTGGCAATTCTTTTTCTACGAAAAGGGATCTTCTTGACATTTCTGTATGACAGTGTACTTGTGAAGGTAGAAGCTATGGTTCATTAAATCAGCACTCACAATTCATTATCGTCCTAATTACAATAACAGTGTCAGTCTACTATCATGGGTGCACACAGTTCAGGGAAGGATAAATGAACATCTGTCAGTTGGGTTGCTCTCTGTAGCTAAAAAAAAACACCACTCTATAATAGACTGCCTGCTTTGACTGACTGAGCCGTCTGTCTGTCAAATGCAGAGAACATCTAAGCACATAGATGAACTCACATCTATTATTGTTTGCGGCTAAAGTTATAGTCATGGTGACAAACAGAAACAATGGGTCAGAGAACAGATTCCAGTACGCTCTACACATGTGACTGAACTTAGCATAGCACTCATACTTGGAATGCATTTACAATACATTTATCTCTTTTCGTTCATCATTTAGACTTTTCACTTTTCACTGTTTGTGAAACACTCTGTCTATTAAAAGTGTCAACTTGTTGACCTCTGGGTGACCTCATTTGACTATACTGCTACTTATAACTTGCATTCCATATATGATTTGTTTTAAGGTATACACTTCTCAATTTACAGAACAGTGACACATTTTCCTGATCTGAACTATCAACTTCCTACCTATATTCTAAAATAGCTACACATCGTCCATTTGTAACCAGAGCTGGAAAAAGCACACAGGATGAAAAGGCTTCTTCATACAGATCTATAGGATTGTAGATGAACAGGAGGCACCTTTGAGAACCCTTCTTCTCATCTCACCTTTCTGCTCTAGTCTTTAACGTTGTTTTATCCCTCTCTGCCCATTGCAGGTGTCTTTTTCCATGAGGTCCCCTCCCCAGAGCATTCTCCCAGTGTGACGTTAATGGCTTCAAGACTACATGAGTGTGATTTACAGTGGCTCGTCTCATTTCCCTCCCTGCAAGTCTAGCACATGTATGCTTCTATATTTGTATCTCCTGCTAGAACGACCCCTTGCAAAGCTGAAACATTCCCCTAATGGTGAAAAAGATTCATAGACTTAAAATAATTGATTTGTCCACTCATTTACAAACTCATTTACACAACAATCCCATATTAATTCAGTATATTTTAACACCTGACAAATATAATAATTATATTAATGTATACATTATACTATGTACGAATGCTATCATCTACACAACAATTCTACCTTAACTCATACTTCAATGTGATTAAATGACTAAGGACTTTAAATATTACTGACAAAATAAACAAGAGACAAAAGGCCCACCATTGCACTTACATTCCAAACATCTGATGAAAGAAGCCATGTTTTTTAAAAGTTAAGAGCAGATATATAGTGAAACCAGAGTGTAAACGAATCACCACCTTCTAATGTTGAAGATGGCAATTCAACAGTTTCTGCTTGATATGTTACAGAGGAATCCACAGCACTTTGTAACACTAAGACAAAAATCTACTTTCAAGTTACTTAACCAGATTGTCATTCCCTGTAAGATATCTATGGCAGAAATAGAGTAAAATGTACAAGGCCAACGTTAACTTTATTTCACCTGTAATTAAGGAATTAAAGTATCTACCTTCTGCTTTCACTCTTGCACTGAATACTCCTAAAATACTGTCCATAAATAGTCTACAGTAGGCCATAAATATAGCAGCAAAAGTATACACATAGTTGAGCAAGAGTCCCTGGAAGCTTCACAAAGAACTACAGCAGATCTAAAGGCTGCAATAAATCAGGAGAAAGTAAACAAAACTTGCAGGCAAATGTCTTTTGAGGATTGTAATCCAGCTGTTGCAAAACTTGGGAAAAGTTACCAAACAGCAACTGGAGATTCTGAAAGAAACTAGCAGCCACAGTAGCTCTGAATGAAGCCTGCAGGGAGTCTTATCATGCTGAACAGAACGTAATCCCACTGTTAGTATAAAGGTTCCACAGCAAGCGTGAGAATATCATATCTAACAATGGTTACTTCCATTCAGGCTCATTTCCAAAAATGCATCCAACTTGGCACATCATCAACAATGACCATCAATAAACATCACAGATTTTACCATACATCATGTTTCATACGTTCATATGTTTTGCACATAACCAGCATATTGCAGGTGCTTTGACATTTTGAGAATTAAACTAGCCTGTTTCTGGTGGATAAACAGGGACTCAATATGCAAAGAAATATAACTCTGAAAAACGTATAATTATAAGAAGATAGCTAAAATATATTACAGTGAATTTAAATGGAAGACATTTATATGTGGGTTATTTACTGCACTACCGGGTGGTGCTGAGACCCTACATCTAACAGGGAGGAGGGTCATCTGAAATGGGACCCACTGCTAGTCATGGATTCCGGGGGAAGCTGAGACTGAACTGCTGACTATGGGCATTGGAATTCACTATTCATAGGGCTTGAAAATGTACATAGCCTAAGTGGTACTAAAATAATAAGCCTGAAACTTGAATATGTAGCTGCCAAATTGACTTGCGTGTAATACAGTAATACAGTTTCAGGAAAAGTACATTGTGACAGGTTGTATCTTACCTCTTCTTCCTCATACTCTTCCTCAAATTCGCCAGTATCCATTATCGAACAGTTTTATTGGGTCTACACAAGCAGATAAACAACTGTTAGACACAGTGCTATAGTGACAATACAGTGCTATAGTGAAAATACAGTGCTATTATGAAACACATGAAAATGCCAAATGTGATTCATACAACATAGCTCATCTCCTGTCTATCAGTTGAAGAACATGCTCACACATACTGAGAACTGTTTGAAAACATCTATCAATGCTATAAACAAACATAATGCATAACCATATTCAATCATACCTGACCAAAGACGGTTCTTGTAGTACTTCCAGTGCCCTTACAGAATGCAAGGGGTTCACTTTCCATGTACTAGGATCCCAAACTGGTATTCCACTTAACGCTCTCCTGTAAGTCTACACACAGAGAGATCTGTCACAAATTCACCTTTCACTAAACTACAGTCCAAGAGGTAAGGCACAGCAGAATAAGTGTATATTGTCTGTTTAAAGCTTTCTGTAGGCCTCAGTTGGTCAGAGGGTTTGACACCCAAGACCCCCCAAAGACCCACAGCTCCTGGATGAAGGTTTGCGACAGCTGCTCCTAGACGCTCTAGCTATTTGTCATGTAAGTTAATGCCACAGCCTGATTGGTTGGCTTTGTTTAGCTAGCAGAACTGCAATACCTTCTGAGGCTGCAGGTTAAATATAGGACTGCCTACTAACTAGCCTTTTTTAGTGCCCATCTCAAAGAACTTCACATTAAAAAATAATGCTTTTCCATTCATTTCATTGCAAGCATAAAGAAAAAAAAAGAATGAGGTTGCAAGCAAACTCCTGTCCCAAACTGTCCCAAGTGAAGAGGTGCATCAGACTGAGCTCCGAAATGCAGATCGACAGACTCCAGAGTTAAGTTCCAACATCAAGATGCTTTCAGTTATACAGTAGAAGTTCTTGTAATGCTTCTTGATTCAGACTGTGGTTCAAGGATTGGTCCTCAGCATCACTTGCATCCAATGGCGAAGGAGTATAGAAAATCCAAAGAAGGAGCCCATGCAAAGCACATGCGCTGGAGAGGGAAAATGGAATTGTTGTTTTTGGCTGATTGACTTTTTTTGCTTACCAGTGACTTTAAAGTTATACCGTTCCCCAAGCTGCCAGAGCCTCCCCAACTCTTCCCTCCCGAGAAACGCTGGGCGACAGCTCACAGCTGCAGCCGGACTCCAGTTATCATGTGCCCCCTCCAGCCAATCAGAAGACAAGTTTCTCAGGTTTCAATGGCTAAATATACATTAGTGATGCCTTCAGAAAAGAGCACCTGTTCAGCAAATCCAGCAATATACAACTATGCAGCAAGAGTAAAGAAAAAGAGGAAAAATAAAGTAAACAATAACAGGTGAGTTCTTCAGCACAAAGAAAGAAAATGTTACCTGTGATGGAGATTAAAGTTCTGGAAGTGTCCGTTTTGGCACAGATGGTATAAGCTTACACAGATAGGGACTCCATCCAATGAGGATAGCCAGTGAAAACCTATGAGGCCACTGTGTGACGACCTCCTAATATCGAATCAAAATCGGGGGGGCAAGAGGGTATTCAGATGTTGACTTGTACATCAACAATGACATATTCACAGAACAATGACTCATGATAATAATTGAGTGAAAATAAATGGAACACAGATGCAATGTGCAAAGTATTATAAATGTTTTTCCTACTAACATTAATGACACTGCCTGACATATGTTCTTCCTTTGGGCATAAAGTTAAAATGATGAACTTCTAAATACCAAATTAGTATGTTCAGAAACATAAAGAATCACAGCAGCAACACACTGTTTATATCAACATATTTTTCCTGAAATCACAAAATACAAATGCTGGATTGTGTTCTTAAACAGATTCAAATTTCACAATAATTAGGTTGGTAAGATTGGGGATTTGGTGCAACATGGTGCATAGTGTTATTGTACTGACCAAAACTAACAATGAAACTATTCCGAGATGCCAAAGTCATGACATAAAATAATTTCATGAAGTGTTACTTCAGGGGAAGACTCAGGTAAGCCCACACCTGTATAAGTTGTGAAGTATTATGTTGCCAGTGAGACAGAACACTGGCCAGGTTCGAGTGAGGCATGTTGGAAATTTAATTTCCAAAGCTGTGTGGGCATTTAACATCCCGAAGTGACACAAATACATGCATTACAAAAGACCTTACCACCCACAGTGGATAGCACAGTGGGTGATAATGATTGTGATGGACAGCATCTGGCTAGAAATGTTGGCACAAATCGCATCCACATTCAGTGCACGAGGCCTCACTTGCATATCCCACAGATCAGTACAGTATTCTTTAGCTTTCATGGGACATTGGGATACGATACTATTTCCTGTCCTGTGATGTCTGGGTTTTCAGTGTACTGTCTTCTGAGATCTCGAAGCAACAGTGATTTTATAGTAAAACAGTAGTAAATACATTTAATTTTTGGACTATACTGAATTACAATTAAAATATGTAGCTTTCTTTTATTCGTGTTAATGTTTAAACCTGAAATTGTGTCTAAATTGTGTCTAATTGTCCCCTTGGAACTATAAGGTTCTAGCTGACATTTTTATCGTAATTGATTTATTTCCATATTCTTATTCTGTGACAGCTTCTTAACATTTTATTACATTTATATATTTTATTTACATTTATATTATTGATATAAATCATATTTATATTTATATATAATGTTGTTCTAGTTCTGTGTTTGCACAGTTATGCATTTTTTCCCTTTAAGTAGTCTGTTTTGTATTATATTGTTCCATGTTGCACCATGGTCCTGGAGGAATGTCATTTCGCTCCACTGTGCATTTGTTGTTAGATGGAATGACAATTAAATCCTCTTGACTCTTGACTTGACTCTTAAAATAGTTGTTAGAGGCACAGACACTGTTCAGATGTCTCATTACTGTATCTCACCATCATTGTGAACAATCCTGACTTGCTAAGTTTCTCTATGTTGGTGCATTTCTGATCAAACCTAATCTGAAAGGCCCTTTTGCCAAGTACACAAAACAGATGCCTTGACAGGGACACTCAAGTTATGTATTGAGGCATTTGTTAAGGATATACCAAGCCTGCCTCATATTGCTTAATGACAGCAATATTCCAGTGCTCCTGATAGTCCAGCATTCAGGGTGAATCGAAAAAAGATCTCAGCCAATATTTTTAAAGCTTACTCATAAGTGGTGGTGGTGGTGGTGGTGGTGGGGTGTAACAGATTGTCACAGATGGCACTTCCCACAGATAATAGCTCTGATATAGACCCTAGGTAATGCTATGAAATGAGCCTTCTCATTTATCCTTCTTGACACATCTTAGGCATTTCCACTCAGGGGTCTGCAGAACCCCACGTCACTTTAGCACCTCAGCACTAGAGCAGTTTGAATGACAGAGACAGCTGTGAGAGTCTGGCATCTCTTCTGGAGCACTCTGCATTTCCCCCTGATGCTCTCTCTCTTCCAGATCTGTAACATCATCATAAAGGAGGTGGACTTGATCAATGGTTTCACCTCTAAACTTCAGGCCCCATGATCTAACCTTGAGCTTGTTTTCAAATGTTCCATCAGATCATGATCTTCTAAAATGCTCAGCGTCTAACCACACAATAACAATTAATAACCTTATAGGAGACACATATTCCAGATATGTAAATATTAATGGAATTTAGAAATGTGTATGAATTTGACCATGTTTTTTTTTCTTGCTTTAAAGGAAAACGTTACATTTTAGAAATCCTGTTAGAAATTATTGAAAAATGCAATAATTCTTAGTTATTTGTGATAATGAGACTGATAAGAATATTTATAATAAGTCCAAATAAACTAAAATACCACCTGAATTTCCTTCATTATTATTGTTATTTATGGATGTATCAGTGCTATTCCTTCTCATGACTTTTATTCTGAAATTTGAACACTGTGTAAGCAAAATAGAGCAAACAGACCATGTCATTTTCTCATTGTAATTTTCCTCCCCAATATCTGAGTCAGTGATATCATTGGCCTTGCCCCCTCTCTCTGATCAGTTGGAATCTGTATGCAGGTAGAGCATGTACATTTGGAGAGAGGAGTTTCCTTTGGCATTTAAACTGGGATTGAATTCAGTTGGAAACTGAATTTCTGGCTGATAATTCATCACACAATGCTGAGAAGGTTAGCTAGGGTAAGTCTTGTAGTTTGTTACGATATGTCATAATGGGATATGATATGGTCATGTCTGTAGCTTACTCTGATCCTGATGAGTTACGAAGCTTAGAAAACAGCATGTAACTGCAGAAATGCAGATCTTGGATTCTAAGTTCTAAGTCAAGAATCATTTTTCATTTGTTAGTTCTTTCTTAGTTCATAAATGACTTTGCCAAAGGAAAGTGCTAATACTACATGAGCCTTCATGATTAATATCATCTTCAAAAGTAGAGTGATGACAAAACCAAAGGGCACGTGTAAACAAAAACAACAAAATGTTTAGTCACCAGGGAAAATGAGTAACTGGGGAGAACAGGCTGAACAGCTGTGGGTGTATATTAAATACCTTAGATAGTACCCACTCGATAAAGCATCGGAAACAACTACTGCTCGCCAAAGCACTGAGTAAGTGAGCTAAATAAAGCCAGACAGAAGTGCACAATGATGGCATGTTTCTCAACAGCCTCAAAGCATGACACAACAAGAAGCAGAGTCCATGCAAATGTGTATGAGAAATGATGATGCGTTGAGGAAACAAAAACAGCACTTGCATACAGACTTCTAATTCATATTATTCTTACTGAACATTTTATCTTTCCTTTGCTGAAGGACCTATGGCTTTAAACTGGCTGCCTTTCAGTAACACTCACCGAACACTACAGGAACGTAGGGGCACGAGGCAAAGACCTCGTAGGGCCTCCCTTTGCTCTCAAAACAGCTTCAGTTCTTTGTGGCAAGTGTCTATGATTAGTGCATGAACAGTGTATGACATTTCATCAGTGTTAAAGGTGTAATATACAAATCAATACAGTTTGCATGTAGTCAACATGTTGCATGTTGCTCACCTGCTCACTGCTTTACTATTTAGAGTAGCAGAAATCTTGGTGAATAACTCTTCACAGCACACATTCGGCTCCACTGAGACTACCAGAGCTGAACAGCAAGCAAATGCCTTGTAAAGTTGAGATCACATGCTCAGCCCAGACTTCTGCATCATCTACAGCAGAACAGATTATTTTCACCACATACCATAAAACAGTAACACAAATACAATTCAGTGTAACTAACTATAAAGCACCTATAAAATACCATGCGGGATTAAACTGCCCAGCTGGCTACTGACCTGTAGAAGAGCAAAGCTATGCAAATGTGGGTAACTGAGAACATCAGTGTGCTGTAAACTGCTCTGAAGTTATGTTCCAGAGCATTTCTTTGGTTTACTTAATTTGTAAACTTAAATTAACTTAAATCTGCAAGAAGATTCTAAATATTTTAGTTTTGAAAGATGATTATAGAACAGAGTTTCTCAATCCTGGTCCTGGAGGCACACTTGCTCTGTACATTTTGTGCTTTCCAAGCTTGCAACAAATATGATTCAACTATTCAGCTCATTACCAATCCCTTCAGAGTTTCAGGGTGTGTGTTAAAGCTAAAATGAGCAGGGCAGGGGTGCCTCCAGAGCTAAGAAACACTGAGCAAAAGAGAGTAAAAGATAAAAAAGCTTGTCACTGGTTGTTTTATATAACAGTTATTTATATGTCAGTTAGAAAAGTTAGTAAATAGAAAGATATTGGATTTGTAACATTCCACCAGCAGCTCATTTAATGAAGCATTGATTTCCTATAAAAGATGGTAAATACTGTAACTACTAAATATCCTTGAGAACCAATATTAAAATGCTTTTGTATTTTTTCTCAGACTTTGACACAGTGAATGAGAAATTTATGAGGAACAATAGTAATGTACTGATACTGATACTGTACTGATACTACATTTTATGTACCATTGCCTTCATCTCCAGTTCTACCACATAACAAAAGTGTTCCACTGGATTTAGATACAGAGACTGAGATCATTTTGAGAATGGTTTTGCTTTGTGACATGCAGCATTATAGTGCTAAAAGCAGCCATTAGAACCATTATGATTGGGTTATGAGAGGATACACATAGCCAAAAACACTCAAATTGTATGTGGTATTAAAGCAATGATTGAGTGGTGTTAGTGGCCCACAGTGAGCTTCGCCACACAATTACACACCCTCCACCAATCTGGACAGCTGACAAAAAGTCAAGCAGGTTAGTTCCATGGATTCACTGGTGCCAAATTCTGATCCTACCATCTGTGCGCCTGAAATCAAGCATCATCAGACCAGTCTATATTTTTCCAGTCAGACAGAAGAGGGACCTGATGCGATCTTCTTCTATTGTTACCACAGCCTTTGTAGACTCCAGGAGATCAGCAGTTCTGGAAATCCCTACAACCAGCTAGCTAAGATTCTTCCAGTATTACAGTGACTTCTTAAATCCTAGAACCTGAGATCCGTTGTGGGCAGTTAATACAGACATGATTCACATATCATAACAAACTGCAGCCTATCAACTTTAGCCTAGTGAATCATGGTGGTCTCATCCTTGTGATTTATCAGTGTATTCAAATTTCTTTTTTTTCAAAATTCTGTTTTTACATCTCAAATGAACACAAATTTGAGTAGACTACGATCTCCTTAAAATAACAATATCTGGCACATGTGACTCCTATACATACTTTTCATATTTTTTTTAGCAAAGAAAGGTATGTCAAACCCCATAAACATCCCACAAAATTGGCCTGGCGTTCTAGAGGTTTAAAAACATTAACTGAGGGTTAAATCTTAAAGCCTGTTTCTGAATACTGTTAACTAAGCTAACTTTTTTATCACAGCGTCTACATCCAGCAAGCAAACATATTAACTCTCCATTATATATTTTTAATCTTTCAGTAAAGGCTTTACCAGATAATGACACATGAATAATGAAGGTTTTATCAGTTTAGAACTTATAGAACATTTTTCATCTCAAATCCTTTTGGCAGAAATCCAGAGTGATTCTGAGCTTAAAATGCCTCATGTCTGTCTTCTGGTCACCATTCTGTTTTGTTTTTGGTCTGGTGTCCGCTCTAGCTCCGCC
Organism: Acestrorhynchus altus; assembly: GCA_034509495.1. Taxonomy (NCBI): domain Eukaryota; kingdom Metazoa; phylum Chordata; class Actinopteri; order Characiformes; family Acestrorhynchidae; genus Acestrorhynchus; species Acestrorhynchus altus. Next base: position 19,594,613 of record CM067509.1, read on the forward strand.
CATTTCCGCCTGTGTCTCATTTCTAACCCTGTCCATTTGTTAACCAGCTCCAGCTGTTTAAGTTACTTTGTCTCAGCCACTGTTTGTTGGTTTCTGTGTGTTGCTGTGTATTAATGTCTGGATATGCTTCAGCTCTATATCCTAGTGTTTTGTTTGTTATTAAACATTCTAAACTAAACCTGTAAGTTTAATTGATGCTTGGAGTTGATCAGAGTTTTGGGGCTTTTGTTTGTCTACCCACCTTTTGGAGTATTGACAACAGGATCTCAATGGGATTGATATCTGGTGAGTTCCCTGGCCATGGACCCAAAATTTCAAAGTTTTGTTCACCAAGCCACTTGGTTATCACTTTTGCTTTCGTCATGCTGGAAAAACCAAATTCATCTCTAAATTGCTCCTGAATCACTGGGAGAAGATGTTCTTGGATGTTTTGTGTAGTATCTTCAATTAAACGTCTCTAATGTGCAAGTTCAAGTCTTTATTTGTAACTTACAAAATGCATGAACAGTTGTGAAGCCTTTAGCGTGCTACCTCAAGGTACAGCAATACCTACTCTTCCCACAAAACCACAGCTACTAGCACCCCCTAGATACTGATACTGCAATTCCTCTCAATTCCCAGTCACTTCTGCTATACTACATTTTGATACCATTCCTTGTTCGTTGCTGTGAAATCGAAGCAAACCCACGCCTGTGGATGAGAAGCAAGCCCGAATGATCTCAGGATGCTTCACTGATGGCATGACACAGGACTCATGGTAGCCCTCACCGTTTCTTCTCTGGACAACCGTTTTTCCAGATGTCCCAAACAGTCTGAAGGGAGCTTCATGAGAGACAGTAACTTCACCCCAGTCATCTGCAGTCCAATCCCTATACTTCCTGCAGAATATCAGTCTATCCTTGATGTTTGTCTTGAATAGAAGTGGTTTCTTTTCAGGGTCAGAGCAAGACATATTAAACATAGCTCAGTGATCCTTTTCCGCCCATAACTCGGTCAGTCAGTTTACCACTGAATCTTCCTCTCTGATCACATTTCTCTTATGCTGATTCCTGCCTACTACCCCCCTGTTGAGACACTCCAGACCTACAGAGAAGACCATCATTGTGTGACCCAGTGACAGTGACTCTGTATGTATGTTGAATACACAGGCCTGCAGGATTTCAGGGATGCTGCTGTGAATGAGGGGGGCTGGATCTTGATGCATCTGCTGTCCATAGATACATCAGCAAGTGTGTTGAAGATAGTCCGTTCCCAGGTCTGGTGAATCACAGGAACTCAGGAGAGCTACAAGAGAGCTGAATGCAGGTATTTAAAAAGGACAAAGACACATATGCACAGACGATCCAGAGACATCCAGATCCATGCCATCTTTTCTGTGGTCCACGCTGCCCTCACCCAGCTAAGGCACAAGGATTGCTGTGACGGCATTCTCTTTGTGGACCCTGCTTCACAAACTCCTCATGTTTGGACTGAGCTCCTCCCTCTGTATTTGGGTCCAGGGCTTCTTGACCAACAGGCTGTAGTCTGTGAGGATCCACAACATCTCATCCTCCAACATAATCCTCAGCACTGTCTCCTATCAGGGGTGTGTGCTGTGCCCCCTACTGTTTACACTGTTCACATATGACTACTCACCTTCCCATACAGGCTGTCACATTTTTAAAGATTACAGACGACATAGCAGAGATTGACATGGTGGTGTGGTACTGTGTGTTGCGCTAGTATGAGTGGATCAGACATAGCATTGCAATACACCACTGCCATGTCAGTGTCACCCAAATAATATCTGATTGTATGGTGGCCCTAGTGGGTCCTGAACATTGGTAAGCATGGTTAACAGGAGAAAACCTAAAAGCACTTCTACCCTTTTAAAGCAACCAGTCTGCTCCTCTAATCAGCATGACAGTGAAATCAGCTCTCTTGTCCCCATTAATCTTTTCTCCTGGATAATGAGATTACTGAAAATATGTTAGCAGGCCCAATGCAGTAATTTTTGTCATTTTCATGGCAGGGAATGACTTTGCAATAATTAATGTGATCACGCTTCACAGTTGATACAAATTGCCACCACAATAAATGAGGCAAGAAACTTTGTGAAAACCAAAATCTGTGCCATTATCAAAACATTTGGCCATGACTGTACAGGTGGACAGAGCAGTAAAAACATCTTCTTATGCATTTAAACAGAGATGTCAGTTGGAAATGAAAATTTTTGCTGCTTCCTGAGCTGATTTACTCACTTATATGACATCACACATTGAAGTCATGCTGGTTAGATAGGATAGGGTCTTGTGGTTATTTATGAGGTGTATCATGTCTGTATCACTCTAAATTTGAGATATGAAGCCTAGAGAAATGCTTGCAACTGATAAGAATTTTGCTGCTTAACAATGTTGCAAAATGTGTCAATAAACTAGTGGTCTGTATTTTTTCCCTTATCATGAGACATGCTGTCATGGTGCATGGTGTTACTGGACAAAGCAGGAATGACAATCTGAGCTTACAGAGAGTGTTGCTGCAGAGCCTGAGGGCCAGAGGGTAGAGTTGGATCTGATCCAACTCCTTCACCATACCAGTTTCACATTGATTGTAATGTGTTTTGTTATACATCATTAAAATTTACACACACCCACACACATTATACAGTGGTGTCCTGGCTGCTTTAAGATGTGCTAACTTATTAAGATGTGTCATTTGGTGTGCCCTCTTCTTTAGGATCTGTCAGTTGGTGTGCCAAATGTTTTAATTTGATGTGCCAGGTGAAGTGCCAGCCAGCACCTGGCAGCTGGGTGGTGGGCCAGGCAGGCATACAAACGCCTAGTGAAGTACAGAACGGATGCAACCCCTCTATAAAAATAATATTTTATATTATATATATATATATATATATATATAAATAATTTAAATGTTTACAGATACTAATCCTGCAGTTGTGAATAGGGCTGCACTGAATGTTTCATACTTTAGGAACATCACATCAGCACAAAGCATGTGTTTAAAACCAATCTGATACCCCCTAGAGGTAAGAAAGCAAAGTGTCAGAACAGATATACCTCATCAAGTGTTTCGATGCCACCAAAGGGACCAGACAGAAATAGAGAGGTAAAAGGAGTAAACTGCAGTCGTGAGGAATAAAAACACTTTATTAAGATTTTACATAAAGTGTAGAGTCTCTCCTTGCATGATGCGTTTGTCTGTTTTATGCCCTGGAAATTGAGAGGTTCAGACGCAGGCACAGGGTTAATGTAAATACTGTACACACAGGGCAATACTACATCAGGCAGTCAGGTGACACTGCAAAGGCCACTCCAGGCAGAGCCCCTCTTTGCTACATACCATCTTAGTCCAAATGCTCCTCTTCGTTTCTTCGTTTAGGCTCTACAGGGCAACCGTGCAGGAAAACACTGAGCTGGAGTCGATGTGGTTTTGCAAATCCTGACACACTTGAAAGTTAGTTGAAAGTTATTTGTTCACAGTTCTCAGAGAGCTGTAATAAATTAAATCACACAAGTCCTGGTGACATCACTGAGTCACAGTCACAGTGAGCGACAGTCGGCCTCCATGCATGGAGGAGAAAGAGTGTCCACTGCTCACCAAGGTCAGAGGTCATCTCACCCTCAACCGAGACATCATCCACTCTAGTCCCTGGCAGAGCCTGCAGAGAGAGAATATACAAGGCTATTTCCAGTGTTTTATGAACACATAAGCTGCTGTATCAGTCTTCAAGGTAAGCATGTTACATATACAGTGCCTTATATTTACAACCCATTGGTATTTTTTGTGTTTTGCTACCTCGCAGCCTGGAATTAAAATGGATTATTTGAGGGTTTGCATCATTTCATTTACAGCTAAGAACATATATTTATTCACAAAGTCAATACTTTGTAGAGCCCCCTTTGTGCTGCAATTACAACTGTAAGTCACTTTGGATAAGTCTCTATGAGCTTGCCACTGAAATGTTTGTCCATTCCTGAAGACAAAACTGCTCTAGTTCCTTCAGATTAAACGGTTTCCACCTTTGAACAGATTCTTAATTGGATAAAGGTTTGGACTTTGACTAGGTCTTTCCAATACCTTTACACATTTCCCCTTAAACCACTCAAGTGTTGCTTTAGCAGTATGCTTTAGGTCACTGTCCTGTTGGAAGACGAACCGCTGTCCCACAGACCAAAGACCAAAGGTTTTGCTCAAGAATATCCCTGTATTTAGCACCATGCATCTTCCCCTTGACTGGGACCAAAACATGCCAACAGGATGATGTTGCCACCACCATGTTTCACTGTGGGGACAGTGTATGCCAGATATAACCTTTTCCTTGGTGGCCGAGCAGAGCACCTTCCTCCATACATTTTAGGGATTCTCATGCCTTTTGGCAAACTGAAATTGAGCCTTTTCTGGCCACTCATCCATTAAGCCCAGCTCTATGGAGTATACAGCTTGTTGTGGTCATATAGACAGATATTCCAGTCTCTGCTTGGGAACTCTGCAGCTTCTACAGGGTTACCTTTACTCTATGTGCGGCATTGAGAAAGGTGTGTATATACTGACAGATCATGTGACACTGAACACATATGGACTAATTATATACACATACATTTATTTATTTCTCATTTCACTTCACCCAATTAATGTAATAATGTAACAAAATAGTTAAAAAGCCAAGCGAGAGAACACTTTCGCAAAGAACTGTATTTGGACTCTGGACATGACTTCCAGGCAGATGGGCCTGTTTTCCACTGAGCCTCTGTGACATACTAGACCAGTTTTGACAGACTAAGCATAGTGATAGATTAACTTTTTCGGTGTACTTCACACAAACTGATAAACAAGCTGGCAGGATTGTGTAAAAGTGACAAAATAGTTAATAAGCAATAACAACTACACAATGAAACTGTTTACTATGCTCCATTAGTTCTGATCCCACGATGTGACATTCTAGAAGTGCCCGTATTGCATAATAAGGGCATTCTGAATAAAGTTCAAGCATTACTCCACCACATAACCCTGCAGTTTTTACTAGGTTATGTGTGTATAACACAAACACCAGCCACTACAAAGCAGCAAATTCATAACTTTTACAAGGACTGCCAACATGAATAATGACTTCATAAGGTCTACTGTATTCTACAAATATCTACTGTATTAATCCCAAACTGCACATAAATACATTAAACACAGACGCCATTGATTTAAGAGATATATCAATCAAAAGAGTGGCTATGTGGGTAAATAAGTAGAGAAACAAAGACACAGTCAAATCACCCAATCAGAGGGTCACAGAGTGGGCGAAACAAAGTTCAGCTTCACTAAAATGTATGCTCTTAATACTGAATGCTGCTTATAACCCAGATGATCTGGAACTTATTAACTATTCTTTGACTATCATGACTGAAAAGCACAGTCTGAGGTTTTAGTAGAGGGGTGCCCAAAGGAACAAAACTAATTGTTTTATACAGTTTATATTAGGGCTGTGTATTGGCAAGAATCTGGTACTCTTTGTAATCACTGGCATGCCAGACATTGTTATTTTCAGAAGATCCTAGAATTCTCTAATATGAATTGGCAATCTAAATGCAGAATTTTGATATATGAATGAATGTGAACCCCACCCCCTACCCTCATCTGTCCTGTGTGTGTGTGTGTTTTAGCTGTTTGTGCAACTATCCCAACAGGATAGTTTCTATTTGTTAGGTTACTTCAATGTATTGGTTACACCCCTTACACCCCTAGTTTATATACAATACATTTTATATACCTGTAGCATTTGAAAACACACACACACACACACACACACACACACACACACACACACTTCTTACCCTTCCCCTGTGAGTGCACAACAGGCCTGGATGTGCCATTGATGGTCTTTAATGGAGGTAAGTTGAAGGTTCTGTGAGATTTCAGCTACTGACATACAACCCTTCACATCTTGCTTGTTGGCAAAAACCAACAAACCAGCCTTTTTAAGATCCTATAAAACAGAAATTTAACAGATCAATGAAACAGATACAGAGTATCTCCTAAACCTTTGTATTGTCATGAAATTAAATATATGAAGAAATGCACCATATAATGCACCAAACCTGACAATAATAATAATAATAATAATAATAATAATAATAATAGAGGAATCAATCAGGGCTGCAAAGACTAGTTTCACAAAGCAGACAAGACTCATCATAAAATCATTATTGTGCATTATTTTACAGTCAGTGGTTCAGAAACTGCTTTATAAGTTTTGGACTAATGCTATCAACTTGTCCAAAGAATGATGAAATTACTTGTGTTAACACTGTGAATATGTAAATACTCATAAAAAACAAATGTGTACACTATTAAATCCAATCATGAACATAATAATGTTTAGTGCAGAAGTCATTCAATTCAAATCACAATCAGATTTCAACAGAAATAGAATAATTAGAATTAACAATTAAAATTTCCACAGTAGTAAAAACTGTCGCTGTTGGGCAAAATCCTTGTATTTCCATTTTTGCCTTAATGTGACTTTGGAAGTTGTTCTTCATATCTTGTCAAAATGTCATGATGAAGTGACCAATAAAAATGCTCCAAAATGACTAGGAATAGGTGTTCCTGTATTTACCATTTTAGAGATACAATGTTTTACTGTCATTCTGATGAAATGCAATTTAATACAAATTATGAAGAATTGTCATGTTATTTCTTGTAGCCCAACAGTAAACTTTCCCTACGTGGTACTCACTTCATGAGCTAGCATTCTGTAGAGTTCTTCTCTGGTCACAGAGATCCTCTCTCTGTCAGTGCTGTCCACCACAACAATCACAAACTGTGAACACATGAGAACACAATTAGAGAAAGATACTCTCTGATAAACAAACAGGAAAAACAACACACTTTAAAAAGAGGATCCATAACTGCACCTCTGTGTTAGTGTAGTAGGTGTTCCAGGAGGAACGCAAGGATTCTTGGCCTCCAATGTCCCACATAAGGAAATGGGTGTTGTTCACCACAATTTCCTCGACATTGCTGCCTATTGTGGGTGAGGTGTGTACCACTTCATTCATAGAGCTGATGGCACAGATCAAAAATACATTATACAAAAAAATTAATTGAAAGCTGATCATTATTGTACAATAGCTTCCGGAGGAAGCCGTGATACTGGCACATACAATACAATTGTATATACAAATATAAGATCTAGGGTTCCAAATCTTCACAAGAGAAAGACAATAAATGTATTACTTACAACTGATAAAGAATTGTTGTCTTTCCCGCATTGTCCAGCCCAACAATGATGACTTTATGCTCTAGAAACAACAAAATGGTAAGAAACAAAGCAATAAGAAATACTGAATACTAAATTTTTCTGTCAAAAGACATTATAGATTATTCAATCATAATAAAGTTAAGCACAGTCCAAGAACTAAACATTTTAATTGATACTGGGACTTGGAACTTATTACCGGTACTTCCCCAACTACCAAGAGTACATAGCAAGATCAGAGGATCCACAAGGCACAGTGTCAAACACAAAACACAAATTTTCCACAGCAGCCTTATTCCTCTGCTAAAATGAGCTGACATAGACCACATAACCCAGTCGAGAACCCATCTCCCAGGCAAAAACTGTACCAATAAAAGCAGGATGGTTCCCTCTTTATTACTCTTTTTTCCAACCCAATTTGAAAGCACCAATCACCCAACCCAATTATTATTATTTAATATATTCATCATTTGTTTTATATTATACTGAAGAAACCCTCCAATAGAAAGCTCAGGTTAACTGGCCGTGGCTGACTACTCAAACTTGAAATGTGACAGCATACTGGCTAACATTTTGAGTGATAATTAATATGATGAATGTTCAAAACAAACAATTCTCTGCTGTTATAAATTCAGGAAGCATCACTTTCTCTCTCTCTCTCTCTCACACACACACACACACACACACACTCTGACATACTCACGTTTAACAGCTGTGAATATAGAGCAAACAAAACCACATTTCAAACAGTCAAAATGTCAAAATCTGCTCCCCTGAGGAAACGTAAGCCATCTGTATACAACATTTCTGGGCCTACCTCCAGGAACACAGTTTCACAGTGTGTGCAGACAAGGGAACACCTTTGTCAGCAAAGGATGTGCATTAAAATACTTTTAAATAATATTTTATGTATTATTGTTGCTAATCAATAAAAATTACTGCTCAGGCCTCATTTGAAAGAAGAAAGTAGACAGACATAAAACTGTGTGGACTAGGAATCACAATGGAAAATCTAGCTCTCCATCCATCATTAAAGTCAGTCAGTGCTGGGCACTGTACCAGGGGTAGGCAACCCTGGTACTGGAAATCAGTAAACTGGGCAGGAAGCCAGCACTCCAGGACCAGGGTTGCCTACAATCATGAGAAAAAAAACAAAACAAACTAATTTTAACATTTTTAAACATATGAACATTTGATCATTTTAACAATATTAGTGGATGGAGACAATATAACTACCGTATTTTCCAGACTATAAGCCGCTACTTTTTTCCCCCCATGCTTTAAACCATGTGGCTCATAATGAGGTGCAGCTTTTTCTTCTTATATATGTTATTTTCCAGGGTGCTGCTTATAGTCCAGTGCAGCTTATAGTGCGGAAAATACAGTAAATACTTTCAATTGAAGAAATGTTCTAGTTATAGAGAGGGCTTTGACAATGTGGTCTTATTTAAACCTCATTAGTTTGGTTTGCTCTTGATTGTGAGTGGTATCACAATATTGACATCCAAAGAGGTCCCTGAAACCTGGAAGGGGATTGAAAAAGATCCCAAATCTATTAGAAATCAGCCGTTTTCACTGTCTGGAAAATACTTTTGGAGAACACAATACAAGTGGAGAACATTTAAAACAACAAGGCCAGGTCAGGCAATTCTAGCAAGTTCAGCCCAAGAGCAGACTGCAACATGGGTAATGAAGTCTCCAACAATCCATCCACCAGAAAGACACCGTACAAGTTGGATTTTAATGTTTGATGTTTGCCAGAGAATTTGCAGCCAAATACAAGGAATTTTGGAACAATGTGCTTTGGAAACATGAACAAAAGTCATTTTTGGGAACAGTGAAGAAGGCATGTTTGGTGCAAATCAAACAGCATTTATCCAAGATCCTCAATCCAACTGTGAAACACGGAGGTGGAAATATTAAAGTTTGGGGCTGCTTTGCTGCAGGTGAAAGAGTTCAAGTTGGAAAATCTTTCTGCCAATCGATGTCCAAGATTGTTAGATGGTTGTTGGAAACATGTAATTGACATTATTTCAGCCGAAGGAGGAAATACCAGCTATTAGGGCATAAGGTGTCCTAACTTTTCTGCACAAGAAAAACATGTTTCTAAGATTACATTTTGAAAATGATTTTTAAGAGAGCTTCAGTTTTGTGTGTTTAGTTATATCTCCTCCATCTCTCAATATTGTTTAAAGTCATGACCAAATGTCTAGAGGGGTATGCTCTGATATCTAGAAGAAATCATTCCCCGTTTAATAGACACAGACACTCCATGATTCAGCAGGTGTTCCAATATTTTTAAGTATTAACACTGCAATCTCTAACAGAAAAAAATAAAAAGGGTTCATAAAAACCAGTGATTCTTCAAAAATGTTTTGAAAGAAAACGAAAGACAAAGGATATTCAAAGCACATTGAGTCTCTGCAGCCAGTATCAGTTTTTGTGCCATTACTAGCATTCATCTTCACATTTATCTTCAGGTAAATGAAAGAAATGGAGGTTTTGTTCTATTTCTGATCATCTTCCAATGTTTAAACATAGAGTAAACATTGTGATTTTCTTTCTTGTTACCTGTACTGAGCATGGTTCTTTTAGTACAGTTTGTTCTCCAACAAGTTTTAACACAGCAGTTCCCTCCTCTAGTCATGTGATCAGACTACAGATCTTAAGGAAGGTGTTGGACCACTGTTACACCACCTTATGGGAGTTGTACAAAGCCCTCCCCCAACCTCAGTTTGGCAAATCTGATCACTCCTCCATTCTGCTCCTGCCCAGCTTCAAGGAGGTTTACTGCTGGTCAGACCAATCAGACTCCAGGACTGTTTTGATCTTGTGACCTGGGAGATGTTCCGTGATTAAATCAGCATACTCATCAATGCTTTAAATGAATCACTAAATTCATCAGAAAGTGCATAGAGGAGGTTGTGCCCACAAAGACAGTTTGTGTTTACCCTAATCAGAGGCCACGGCTCAGCTGTGAAGTTCACAAACTCTGGATGCCTGTACCACTGCTATTAAGTCTGGGAACAGAGGAGTATATAAAAAAAGCCAGCTATGCTCTCTGGAACACCGCTCTCTCACCGGAGAGAGCAATGACCATCGCTGAGCCCAACCCAACCTCAATCTCTGTAACTGACCCACACAGATCCTTCAAGTGTGTCCACACCCACAAAGCCACTGACCCAGATGGCGTTCCGGGGTGTGTGCTTAAAGCATGTGCAGATCATTTAGCAGGAGTCTTTGCAGACATTTTAACACCTCTCTCTCCCTCCAGCATACTTCAAACTGGCCACCATTGTTCCTGTTCTGAAAACAACCAGCATCACTTGCTTAAATGACTGGCACTTGGTTGCTCTGACATCCGTCATAAGCAAGGACTTTGAGAAGCTGGTCAGAGACTTCATCTGCTCCTCACTGCCTGCCACCCTGGAGCCACTGCAATTCACATAAAGGCAGAACAGATCCACTGACGATGCAATTGCTGTCACTCTGCACACTGTCCTCTCCCATCTGGACAAAAAGACCACGTATATGACAATGGTGTTCATGGACTACAGGTCAGCATTCAACACCATCCTATACCCGAGGCTTGACATGAACCTCAGCGACCCTGGTCTGAGCAGCTCTCTGTGCAGCTGGATCCTAAACTTCCTAAGAGGCTGTCAGCAAGTGGAGAGGATGAGCAGAAACACATCCTCCTCAATGACCCTCAATACTGGCACCCCTCAGGGCTGTGTGCTCAGCTCAGTCCTGTATACCTACGACTCCACAGACAGACACAGTGTCTAACGTTAATTTTGCTGACAACACAACACCCAAAGGCCTGATCTCCAATGACAATGAGACAGCCTACAGAGAGGAGGTCAGCCTCCTGACACGCTGTTGCCAGGAAAAAAAACTCTCTCTAAATGTCAGCAAGACCAAGGAGCCGAGAGTGGACTTCAGGGTGCAGGAGAGAGAGCACTCCCCTGTCTCAGTCAATGGGACCACTGTGAAGAAGGTCAACAGCATCAAGTTCCTTGGTGTTTACATCTCTGAGGAGCTTACAGGAGGCTGAAGAGGTTTGGTCTGAATACCTGCATCCTGAGGATGTTGTACACCTGCACAGAAGCAAGCATCCTGATGGGCTGCATCACTACCTGGTACGGGAACTAGACCACTCTGAAGAGGGAAAAACTGAAGAAGGTGGTGCTCACCACCCAGCACATCACTGGGGTTCAGCTCCCAAACCTTTTCTGGATTCAAACACCAGCCACTGTATGAAGACCAGGAGGATTATAATGGACTCCACTCAGCCAAGCTGCCCAGTGGCAGGAGGTATGGAGCATGAGGACCAGAACTGGTTCAGAGATAACTTCTCCAAAGCCACCAGGCTGCTAAACAGTCAGTTGCCCAGTTTTCCAGTCCACAACCAGTCACAACCTGTCTCATCACACCATCACACATCTTTCTGCATGTGCGCTTTACTCACTACCAGAGCAGAAACTAGCTGTTCAGTTACACTACACCCACCAAAGACCCTCCCACTGCACCCACCATTACCAACATCTGATCATTTTCATGTAAGTATGCAATCATCTAAAACATACATACATACATACATACATACATACATACATATATATGTATATATATATATATATATATATATATATATATATATATAATAGATAGATAGATAGATAGATAGATAGATAGATAGATAGATAGATAGATAGATAGATAGATAGATAGATAGATAGATAGAGAAAAAGGAGAGAGTTTTAAAGTTTTTAAATTAGGTCTAGGTCTACATTTGCCTAGATTAGAATTGCAGTGAAAATGTGCAAGAGAGGAATACCCCTGGACAAGACACACTATCTGCTGCGTCTGGCAGCCCAGCATTATATTCTTTTTTTCTGAAGTAAAAGAAAATAACTTCCCAACTATGTGTCTGAATTATCAGGTAAATCTCAACATCCCACCCAAGAACTATTGTGAAGCAATCATCATCTGTTCATAGCAATTCTGAGATCATGTGTCCCTTCTCATTTTGCACGGCTTTCTCTGGAGATCAGTTAACCTGATGAGTAAGGCGAGTATAACAAAGACATGTTCCACGCTGTCACATTCCATTTCACTGCTGTAAATACCTGAAAGCAGGTGTGGTTTAGTTCACATTTTCAACATTATACACCTTCACTTCCTGTCATTTTTAAAAAACAGACCAAAAATGGAGTGCACATTTTTTAGGCAAGCCCTCAAAGGAAACTGGAGCCATTGGCACAGCCAGTCTAGCAGCATCCCACTTAAGCCAGCACTAGGCCACCTCATTTATAATGAATGAGTGACCATGTACTGTAGGCTATCATAGAGGTCTGTCCCAGTCACTACCAGCTCCTGTATCATTTAGCTAGTTTGTGGACATTCAGGGGCCCACAGAGGCTTGAGGACACAATTCTCACCCACTGCTTAACAGATGAAAATAAAAGTGGTGTTACATGGATTTTACACTTCTTTCATGTTAGCTCCACTTTATTCTGCTTCATTTGTTGCACATTAACGGGATAGTCTAGATTCAGATTTATGTAACACAAAATGTTCAGTCACAAGACAGACCAACAATTTAAAGCTGACTAATCAAAAAATTCTGACACTAACCTAATCACACTTCCCAAATGTAAATGGAAAAACACCACGCAGGCCTCGCATTTAGATCACAACATTTAGATCCTCACATTCAGACAATGTGTAGCAGAGAAACAGCAAGTCATAGTAAACTAGCTATAAACACTTCAACCTGAAACTTCACCACTAACACCATCATGACCATCACCACCACTAACACCATTAACATTACCACCACCATCAACATAACCACCACTAACACCATCACCATCATGACCATCACCACCACTAACGCCATCAACATTTCCACCACCATCAACATAACCACCACTAACACCATCACCACCACTAACAACATTAACATTACCACCACCATCAACATAACCAACACTAAGACCATCACCATTATGACCATCACCACCACTAACACCATTAACATTACCACCACTAACATCATCATCATCATCATCACCAACACCAACACCAACACCACCGTCTGAGCGGACAGTAACGAGCTCTATACGGCCACACAGCTCGGTAACGTCCGTTAAACGGCGGAAAATAAACGATATAAAACGTTGTCGTTCATTGTAGACGTTGGTCCTCCACACATGCAGAGTCCAGCTCGGCTGAGCTCCGGGCCTCTGCGGTGATAAACACAGCCAGAGCTACAGGTCCGAACCACACAGCTAACGACCCTTCAGCCGGACAAAGCTTCCAGGACTCCTCTTACCTTGGTGGTTAAAAAGCCTCCATAACTTTGTGAAAATGATTCCCATTTCTGTCGCGTATCTTGTCTCAGAGACCGAATCAGTCCAGCGGTGTTTCAGCAGTGAGAACGAGCTAACCGGCTAACTGTAGCTCTACTGCCGCCCAACCCGGAGCGGAGTGTCTAACTGTTTATCTGCACAGCGTTTCCCACACCAAACACGAACCCGCAGTGTCCAAATCTCTCCACCGCACCGCCGTGTGTGACAGGCCGCATGCTTTAACTGTCATAGTCTACATCTACGAGTTATAGGCTAAAGACGGAAGCAGCTGTAACGTCGCTCCTGCTGCTCCAGCTGATGATCCCCCCTGCCGCAGAGCTACAGACCAGCAGAGATACAGACCAGCAGATCTATAGACCAGCAGATCTACAGACCAGCAGAGCTACAGACCAGCAGAGCTACAGACCAGCAGATCTATTGACCAGCAGATTTACAGACCAGCAGAGCTACAGACCAGCAGAGCTACAGACCAGCAGCTCTACAGACCAGCAGAGCTATAGACCAGCAGATTTACAGACCAGCAGAGATATAGACCAGCAGATTTACAGACCAGCAGATTTACAGACTAGCAGAACTATAGACCAGCAGAGCTACAGACCGGCAGATTTACAGACCAGCAGATCTATAGACCAGCAGAGCTACAGACCAGCAGATTTACAGACCAGCAGAGCTATAGAGCAGCACAGTTAAAGAGCAGCAGATCAGGACAGCAGCAGTTCAGCAGAGCTACCAACCAGCACAGCTACAGAGCTGCAGAGCTACAGACCTGCAGAGCAGCAGATCAGCATAGCATCATAGCTACAGACAGCAGTCCAGCACATATAGAGAGCTACAGAGCAGCAGTAGAGCAGTGCAGCAGAGCTGCAAAGCAGCAGTAGACAAGAGCTACAGAGCAGCAGTATAGCAGAGTTGCAGAGCAGCAGTAGAGCAGAGCTACAGAGCCGCTGTAGAGCTACAGAGCCGCTGTAGAGCTGCAGAGCTACAGAGCAGTAGTAGAGCAGAGCTACAGAGCAGGAATAGAGCTACAGAGCAGTAGTAGAGCTGTAGAGCAGAGCTACAGAGCAACAGACCAGCATTTTTTTTCTTTGATTTTGTAGGACCTCTGTGGTGTCTAGTTCATGAGTCTTCAGCAGTCAGATTTTCTCATATATGTATATGATAATATATAAAATAAACAAATAAATGGTCTTAAATTTTCATAAAAATTTCAGAAACTACAAATGCTGGCAAGTGACGTGAATGTGAAACTAAAATGCGAATGGGGAAAATAATAATAATAATAATAATAATAATAATAATAATAATAATAAACTTACTGACTACATTAACAATACATTAACCGGTAAGCATTTTTGGTAATTAATGTTTGTAATTAATGCTCACATTTTTATACTGTTTTTTAATCGCCCGTTAAACAGTAAAAAATTAGATATAGAAAAGGTGAAAAGGGATTGAATGTGATATCTGTGATTTAAACATGGAGAGGTAAATAAATTCATTTTCTTAATTTTTACTGGTATTCGAAAGTAACGTTGATATATATAATTTTAATTGTTAGAATTGCGTCACGTGGAACGGAAAAGCCAGTAAAGACTGCCGTCATCAGTCTGCGACCGCTTGCGGAGGGCCGGCGGCGAGCACGTTGATGAGTCGGATCTCCGGGAGAGAAGAGGAAAGAACAGCTCCTTCCCTTCATCTCGTCGCTCTGCTCCAGTCCCATTCCAGCCGCTGTCCTCAGGGCTCCGTGTGAAAGCTGCGTTCGTTGGTTGACGATGTCCGTGACGGAGATGTTCAGCTACATCCAGGGCTTTCTGAGCGCCGACCAGGATATTCGAGAGGTAGAGCGAGTCAGTGAGAACGAGTCAGTGAGGATGTGGGTAACGAGTCAGTGAGGATGTGGGTAACGAGTCAGAGAGGATGTGGGTAACGGGTCGGTGAGGCTGTGTGGCGAACGGGTCGGTGAGGCTGTGTGGCGAACGGGTCGGTGAGGCTGTGTGGGGAACGGGTCGGTGAGGCTGTGTGGGGAACGGGTCGGTGAGGCTGTGTGGGGAACGGGTCGGTGAGGTTTGTTACCTACTATACAGCCCAACCCGTTGATCCTGTTAATACCTTCCACTTTCAGGACATAAGGAAAGTTGTCCAAGTGCTGGAGCAGACAGCCAGGGAGATCCTGACCGTTCTTCAGAGTGTACATCAGCCGAGTGGTTTCAAAGACAGTAAGTGTGTTTATACTCAGTTTCACATGGCTGAACTTCGCAATACCAGTGTGTTTACCAGTCTTTCATTTCTCACCAGTCCCCAGTAAGTGTTTGAAGGCCAGAGAACTGTTTACCACAGTTCAGACCCATATTGGAGAACTGAAAACCAAGTTTGCGGTGGAACAGTACTACAGGTTGGTCCAAATGCCCTATGTTCCTGTAATGCTGGAGCCTTCCTTCCATGAACACATTATTTTAGCAGGAAATGCATCAAAGTGTAGGACTGGGTGATGTCAAAATTAAGTTGTGGTACATAAAGATCATTACATTACAAAGTCATATTTTTATTTTCTCATTCCTGTTATATTGATATAGATAAAAAAAGACAAGTGGTAGGAACATCGTATAGCATTGTAGGTGTTTAGAAAAAGAAAAGCATGGATATAAAGTTGAATTCATTTTAATTAATACAAAATGAAATGTATTTTATATCATTTGTATATAAATCATGTCCATTTAAATTTCAATATAGTGATTTTTTTTTTTTTTTTTTTTTTTTTTTTTTTTATACAATCTATGCTGAGATTTGGTTACATCTTTTGTGCAAAACTAAAAAAATGTTCTAAACACCACCCAAGATTTATAGAACTAAACCCAGAATGATGGTAGTAAGACTGGCCCAATGGGAATCAGTCCCTCTCAAAGCAGCAGTGGAACTGGTCCGATAGTGAGAGAGTAAAGAACTGTGGTTAATGTGAAAGCAAGCCAGGAGTGACAAAATATGGGCATAAGCATTGGGACAGCAACACACTACACCAAAAGGAGCTCCTGTGACTTCATGCTCATTAATATAGAGTTGGCTGCCCCTTTTCTGCTATTACAGCTTTCACTCTGGGACAACTTCATACAGAATTTGTAGTATAGGGAATTTTTACTAGGTATGCACCAAAATGGACATTTTTGTCTGATCCCAAATAGAATGTAACATTTGGCCAATGTCTGAAGACATTTTTGCAGGTTGAATTTTGCCACTTTTTCCACAAATTAAACCATTTTGTGTGTTATCCCCTTGTCTGTGCGGGTTTCCTTCCATCACCTCCCAAAAATGCACACGGTATATGTGTATACCTGCCTTACACCTAAGGATTCCTTGGTAGGCTCTGGATCCACAGTGATCCTATTCAAAATGAAGTGACTGAGATGATGAATGACTGATACTGAACAGTTTATAGCATACCAACAAGGTACAATATGACTTGTGTCCTGTCTTGGCAGAACAATGACAATTCTGATTCATATGCTTTGTGCACTGGCACCTATTCATACTGGAACAGTAAAGGGTCTTCCTTAAACTCTTTCTTTACATTTGGAAGAATAGAAAATGTCCAAAATATATTGGTATTCTGAATCATTAAGATTTCTATTCACTAGAACAAAATCCTAGGCCCACTCCTGAAAATCAACCAGCAGCTTTATCCCTCCCCTATCAAGCCTGACAGTTGGTGCAGTGCAGTCAGGCTGGTAATGTACTCATAGCATTTGCTAAATACAAGCTAATTCATCAGGCTTTCAGAAGTGTTCATCACGCCACAAAAGAGTCCAGTGACTGTGTGCTTTACACCACTCCATCCAGCACTTGAAATTGTGCTTGGTGATAAGTTTGAAGCTCCTGGTGCAGTTTGTATGCTGATGTTGATGAAAGAGGACATTTGGAACTCTGTGGTTCTTGTCAGCAGCGTGTTAGTCACTTACTCACAATGTACCTCAGCACCCAGTGACCCCACTCAGTATCATCTGGCATCTTATTACAGTACCACATTCGAATTCAGTGAGCTCTTTAGAATGACCTGTTCTTTCACTAATGTTTGTAAAGAGAGACTGCATGTCTTTGGGCTTGATTTTATACACCTGTGGCAGTGGGTCTAAATGAGACGTGATGGTTGAGGTGTGTCACAGTACTTTTGTGCACACAGTGTAGATCTGAGATAGATTAGAGTGAGCACAGGACATGTGCTCTGTATAATTGTACAGTACGATGGGATGATAGCAGTTTAGTTCCACCAGTTCATCACAGACTGCTTTTTTTTAATGAGGTAAATACATGAGAAAGCTCTTATATATAGTTTTTTAAAATGACGATGTTGGTCAGTGTTCTGGAAGTGCTGATGAGATCAGAGAGAGCCAAGAAAAGCATAGTGTGTCAAACTGTACTGGACCACGTCCTTATAGTTTCTCAACCCTGGCCCTGGAGGCACCCCATACCCTGCATATTTTAATGTTTTCTCTGCTCACAATACACCTGACTGAGCTAATCAGGTCATTAACAAGTCCTTTGAGAGTTGCAGGGGGTGTGTTAAAGCACTGAATCTACTAAAATGTGCAGGACAGTGGTTCTTTCAGGGCCAGGGTTGAGAAACACTGGTTTCTAGACTTTGTGGTTTAAGTTGCAAAAATTCTGATCTGCTCCTTGTACGTCAACTTTTTTCTGTTTGTCCAGATTTCATGAGCACTGGAGGTTTGTACTTCAGCGCCTCACCTTTCTTGCAGCTTTTGTGGTTTATTTGGAGAGCGAGTCCTTGGTGACGCGAGAGGAAGTGGCAAAAATACTTGGAAGTATGTGCAACACTCACTTGTTTAAACTTGTGTGGTAATTAAAGTGTATTGATCTTATTTTTTTGTTTTTAATGCAGCGGAGGTTGACCGAGAGAAAGGCTTCCATTTGGATATCGAAGATTATCTAGCAGGAGTTCTTATTATGGCTAGTGAACTGGTAAGATTTGACCTATTTAAGATGTGGTGGGTTGTGTCTTCTGTTCCACTGTTGGTGTTTCAGGTCTTATTTTGGTGCTTTGATTGATTTCTTAATGGCTGTCTTAAGCATAGAAATCTTACCTGACTTTTCTCTTCAGTCAAGATTGGCAGTCAACAGTGTGACAGCAGGAGACTATGGGCGCCCTCTTCGTATCTCTAATTTTATCAATGAACTTGATTCAGGCTTTCGCCTGCTCAACCTAAAAAATGACCCGCTGCGTAAGCGCTACGATGGCCTGAAGTATGATGTCAAGAAGATCGAGGAGGTGGTGTACGACCTGTCTATCCGTGGCCTTGCCAAGGAGCCAGAGGCCGGTGGAGATAAGTAGAGGCCGCGGAGGAACAGAAGAGGCCGCGGGGCACTACCATGGCTGGAATTCTCCATGACTAGGAGAATGGAGACTTAACCTGCCAGTGGGCAGGTGGGAAGAGGAAGAGAAGAGGGGATGGAGGGATTGAAGCCCCAGAAGCCTTTGACAGTGGTGTGTGTTTTGGAGCCACTTGTCTGCAATGGTGGAAAGCTATTTAGGGCGTGTTGAAAAGGAGATGTTCTGTTTCTCACCACTGTTGAGAGAAGTTTACATTTGTACAGTTTCACCTGTTTTTTGTTGTTGGTTTTTTTTTTTTTTTTGGTTGGATGTGCCATTTATTTTTTCCTTATTGTTTTGTGTTGATCATCAGGCTTGTGATTCATTGTACAGTAAAACAGCAGGCATGGAGGAAGAGAGGATGAAAAGAATACTGATTGAAAGTATGAACTCTTCCAAACTCCACTGACTTCTTTAATGTAATCTTGACTGAATGTGTGGTAGTGTTGGAATTGGGTTTTTAGAGGTGCATAAAAAGGGCAGCTCAGCTTTTTTTTTTTTCTTTTTTTTTTTTTCTTTTTTTTTTTTTTTGTAGAAAGATTCTTTGGTGCGTTCATGTAAGAGCTGGCACTTCACCTCAGTTTCCCCTTTGCCTGCTGTAATTATTCCTCTCAATAGAAACGGACAGTTATGTTAGAGTCTCTGACTGTCGATATCGAATGCCTCTAGGGCTTTTATTCAGAATGTTCCTTCCACAGCTTTTACTTTTGCAGTTTTGTTATATTTTGGCTGAAATTACATGATACTTGAAAGATCAAAGACAATGTTCAGATAGGAGATGTTAAGCATTACTTTCATTGTTCCAGTGAGCAATCAACTTCATCAGTTATGTGTTAAATGGTAATTGGTACTGGCATTGCATGTTTGCATGCTGCTTATGGGCTGCAGACAGATCCAATACAATGTTTGTTTATGGTAAAATACACAGCAGGAAGCATTTTTAAATAAACTTTGCTTTTCAAGTCTGTTTTCTGGCAGACTACTATTTCATTGGCCTTAGAGAGTGTGTGTGTGTGTGTGTGTGTGTGTGTATAGCTGTGTATGTAAGCATGTGAACGGTCTGCTTTTTCAATGTATAATGTTTAGATACTGCATAAAAGTAACCCATAAAACTATTCTCAACATCCAATCTTTTATTCAAATGTCAGCAGTTGTATGGATGTAGTGATATTACGCACTCTGACTTCTCTTGTAATGGGATTGATTTCTTGTGTAATACTGTCTTTGAGTTTGATCTCGTGTGTTCATTTCACACTTTGTCTCTTGTCCGGAACATGTACTGTTGGATTTTTACATGCTTTATTCATTAATCTTCTATAATAAAGTGCACCCTATGCTAAAACCTTTTTCAAAAAGAAAGCCAACAATGACGTGACCATTTGTGGGATTTATTTTCTTAAATTTTAATATAATTCACAATATTTTACACAAGGAAAATATTAAATTATTTTTTTGCAGAAAAAAAAAAAACAGCTTTACTGGTCTCAGTTAAAAGAATGACTTGGGAATTTTTGTGGCAGGTACATGCCCTCTTCTACTGCTGAGCAATATGGAAGCTGTAATATTTATAACAGTATCATTGCCATTAACAAAACGGTAAATTTCTACATCTTTAACTTACATGGGCAATTCTGTTCTATTGGTACGGACTCTGAACCAAAGGATAGTTTTGGTTGATAAATATTGCTTAAGCTGACCGTCTTTTATAAAGCTCATAAAGTAACAATAAAGCTTTTAATAAAAAGAATCACCACACTCCAAACATAAGAGCTTTTGATTAAAGTGCATCAAACAGAAAAGAGTTTTTTTAATTAGCTTGAACAAGATAAATGGGAAAAGCTCACTAAGCTACCTGTGTTTGAGGTTTAACTGTAGGGATAGTTGCTCTAGTGTGTCAGTAGTCCATCAAACAGAAGGCACACGGTTTTATGTCCCTCTACAATTACATGATCAAGATGTCTAGAAGGATTTCTTCTTGATACAGTCATTTTACAGTCTTAAGCTACAGCTGTAGAATCATGGCCACAAACTGTTTCACTCCAACATACAGAGTGGCAAAGGAAATGGGGAAAACGAGATGAACACGTCTTCTGAACCATGATCTGTGTAAACAAGTGGCAACGTTGTTACTGCAGTGCTTCATTGGAGAATTTGGGGAACAGCATTCTTGTAGCTACAATGTAGGACTAGATTATTGCTGCTTTGTTACCCAGCACAGTGATTGTGTAATCTCAGGTTCTAGGTGATGGTATTCCATCGTTCGCTTCAACTAGTCAAAATTTCAATCCTGGTGAAACAGCTGGAACTGAGACTATAGGGAAGGAACAGCATGGACTGCTTCTTGGTCGTCTCTCCGGCAGTGAGGATGGGTGCTACAGTTGTTTTGCTTTGCATGCTAGTGAGAGGAAGAGGGCAGTGACTTACCTTCATGGGAAAAAACAAACCAAATATATATATAACTTTAACCAAGTTCTCGCTCTGCCTTCACACCACACACTTGCCTTCACTTTTGTGCATCATTGTTAAAACGGTCATTGCATTTTCTCCAACAGCTTCTCAACACACATTTTCACCCATGCTTTTTTTCTTTTTTTTTTTTTCTTTTTAGCAAAAAACCATTACTCAAAACATTTACTTTTGTTAAGAAATATTTTACAATCAGTGGCCAGTGATGTTCCCAATCACATCCTCATTTTGGTCTGCCAGACAGCTGGAAGTTCACAAAGTTTCTTTATGTATTCTTCTTTGTCTTTTTTTGCAAAGGTCAGTGTTTCTAGAAAGTGCACTCGTCCAAATATTCAGTTCATTTTGTAAATCACAGTAAAGCCCCACAACTGAATTTCCATCAGGAAAGTAGCAGATCTGTTTTCCCTCATGTAATACTGTCCATGTAATCAACATCGTAATTATGTACAACAGATTTAGACTGAGGCGTGGAAGGAAGTGTCAGCAGAGCGTTCAGTCTCAGGAGCGGCTCTGAGCTGTATTGATCATAATGTTAGGGAGGGCGTTGCGCCTTTTTCTCCAGACTCCCAGGTCACAGGCATACCTCTTGATCTGACGAAACCACTGCTGCGTGCGTGATTTGTCAGAGGCACGGAAAACAAAGGCCTCACGACGGATGTCCAGCACCTCAAATGTGTCGTCACTGTCAGGGTCAGATGACACTACACAGTTGGCCAGACGGATAGGCTCCCGCAGCACGGTGAACTTCCCACTACTTTTATCTTTAATCAGCACTAACACACCGTCCCGCACCATCTCAAAGGCCTCTTGTTGCTCCCCTCTTACTCCATCAGCTGGAGGTGCTCCTTCTGTGTTCCGCTGTGTGCGCACCATGAGCAAAGTCTGAACATTCTGGAACTTGAGGGACTTGCTCCCTTTTTTCACCCACTGTCCATCTGCAGGCTGGGAGAGCTGCAATGGGCCCTCCATGATGAATCGCGTGCTTTCCCGTGTCCAACCCACAGTCTTCATGGACATCTCCCTCATCTCAATGTTGATGACCTCGCGGTTCTTGCGGCTGTCGCGGCGGAAGGAGCGCAGGGACCATGTGGCCGTGCCTTCCTGCTTGGTCTTCATATTGATGTGCTCCAGGTGAGACTCCACACGACTCTTGGCTTCCCTCAGGCGGGCGTGGTCGGGATGGGTCTCGTTGGTGGCCTTGCTGATGCGGCTCAGCAGCAGAGGATACTTTGTGACGCGCTGAAGAGGGGCCATGAGAAAGGAGCGCAGGTTCATCCGTCGCAGGGCCGTGTTGTCATTCTGCGATACATCAAGAAATATCCTGGAAGACAAGCAAGAGAAAGAGGTATCTACAGTTAAGATATTGGATATGATTTAATTACCAACTTTACTGATCTAAAACGAAATGTTATCTCATATGATACATTTGTCATGTATCTTCATTTTTTCCATCAACCTTTTAACAGGCATTGTAACAACATGGTAGACGTTTTCTTGTGATCAAATCACTGTAATAAAAAACTTGACCTTACTCCCCTCACTGAATTGTTGTGGAATGGTGATTATGTCCACTGGGTGGCAATGTTGTAAGTCACAGATTCTCAATCCTGGTCCTAGAGTACCAATGCCCTTATTCATCCATCCATTTTCTGAACCGCTTAATCCTGAATAGGGTCACGGGTGAGCTGGTGCCCAGTCGGCAACTCTGAGCGCAAGGGCGGGAAACAGCCCTAGACAGGGTGCTAATCCATCGTTGGGCGCGCACACACACACACCCACACACTAAGGGCCACTTTAGAGTCTCCAATTCACCTATCATGCATGTCTTTGGACTGTGGGGGAAACCGGAGTACCCGGAGGAAACCCACGCGAACATGGGGAGAACATGCAAACTCCACACAGAGACTTCCCAGGTCGCTCCACCCAAACCCAGGTCCTTCTTGCTGTGAGGCAACAGCGCTATCCACTGCGACACCGTGCTGCCCTGCCCTGGCCAGGAAAACCTGTATATCACCAATTTCATGACTAGACTGAATTATATGTGTTTTACCTTCAGACTGCAATGACTTTACTTACTCTTTACATAAGATATGAGCTAGCAGTACAAATCTTTCCTGGCATATACGTCATAGCTGAACCTCACTGAAGAACACTGCATGAAGTAGCCATCTAGAAATCTACAGCTATCTAGACAGCTATTAACATGAACTTTTACATTTTACTTTAACATGTATGAAGCTGCAACTGTAACAATAATGAAATAATGGTGGAATGCTGCAAAACATTCAGAATTCATTTTTAAATTATGATATTATAACTTTCTTTCTCCTTGTTTTTTGTTGCTCTGCTTGATACTCTGATGAGTGATATCTGAATGATCTCTGTTTTGATTGGTTAAATGAAATACATGTTCTAAATGCTATTGGCTAACTATCTACAGAACAAACTGCTAAGCTCAGACCAAACTAGAAAATTTATGAGATTCTTCCCAAAATCTGGTTGCAGTAACACTGCAGTAATGTTTATGACTTTACTGTTAATGGGTGCGCCAATCTGAAGGCTTAATGTGCAGTTATTCAAATGTAATGGGAGTCAATACATTGGCGTTTCCATATCTGGGCTGTGTGGACTGGGGAATGACTAGTGACTAATTCATTTTGAAAGTGAAGCAGAAGACCTTTAGGGCTGCAGTGATTTTGAGAACCGATAAAGATCTTATTCAAATGTAGTAATATTTATAAAATGCTATGTGCAGTGTTGTAGACTTTTCCTGGTACCTAAGCAGCTCTTTCTCCTTTTCCAGAGTGTTGAGCATGTTTACAGATGCAGACTGCTGCAAGCAGTAGGTCTGAAAGGCTGGCAGCATGTTGACAAACTCCAAGAAGATTTCTCCAATGCATACAGTTAGCAGATCTTCATCTCCCTGCACAATGAAAAAAAAAACAGCATTCTCTCTGTTCTTACTTTCAGCCTGTACTCAGGATTATTAAAGAACCTTCTAACATGCATCCAGTGTGAGCAATTTATCTACCAAGCAGAAATACAGGTTCTAAATTCAAATTAAAATTCAAATTTGGGTATGCGAGGATCATTTATTTAGATGTTCTCATCAGCTTGAATGTTTGTCATAATGCAATATATTTGTATTGGCTGAAGTTCGCTTCTATAGTTTTTAGCATATACATCCTAAAATCATCACACATTTGCTTCATACAAGTTGACAAGTTAAAGCAACAATATGGCAAAAAATCCTAACATGATTTGAATGGAATTTCGGTACTTTGAGCAGCTGTCAAATAAATAAATATGCTTAACAGCAAATTTTTTTTATTTGGAAATCAGGAGATATACGTAAATGCTTATAGAATAAAATGAAATGTTAAATTTACTCAAATATAAGAGCCAGAGAAATTGATCATGTGATGCTGCTTAATTGTGCCTGGAGCTGTAAACGCAAGCAGCAAACTTCAGACACCAAACACATCTCAGCGGATCAGCTGCATGTGTGATAAAGAATAAACCAAATAAATCCCAAACAGACTGACTATGTAAATAGGAAATTCATTCATATCACACTGATGAAAACATCAACACAGAAATACAGAAAAAACTTATATTGAAAACTTATGTGCAACACAATTCAGTCCATTAAACTGTTTTTAAGTGTGTATGCTTATGAGATTTGACATACTGTTTTACCCACACAAATGCACAAAAATACTGAAACATGTATGAAAACTATTTTATCTGCATCAAGGCTACTTGAAATTGCTGTCAACGCGGACTGAGGCAGTCAAGTGATGAGTCAGGCCTGCACCTCTCACTAATCAGGCTTATCTGGTACGAGGAAAGAACCCTGTCTATTAGATTTTTCTCTGAACCAGCCCATTTATCTGTTAAAGGTGGAGAAGTAGTGGTAATCAGGAAGCAAATCTCAGCCTCCTTACCTGATCAAAAGCCTGGTCAATGCTGTCCTGCAAGTGCTCTGTGAACCTGTCATTCACGTCAATAAGCTCCTGCACATTGCTGAAGACCACAGTGAGCTGTTCAGCTGTGAGCAGCCCTGCACTCTGCATGGGGCAGTAGAACTCCTCCTTGATGATGCGCAGGTCCTCCCCATAGCTGGACTCTGTGTTGAGGAACTCCAGAATGGCCTCCTTGCGCTCAGTCCGGAGCTTTGAACAGCGCTCACACATTGCCTCTCCCCGAGCACCCTCTCTGTCACCACAGTCTGGGCACGGCCGGTGGGCGTCCCAGGTCTTCAGAGAAGCAGACGGTCTCTTCCAGCCTCGGGCCAGCCCGGGACCGATGCCACTGTCCACTCGCTCCACCTCTGCCCCAGCACTGCGGCGGGCCCGGCGCGGCTCCTCTTCTTCCTCACGCTCATCGCTCAGCCCCACTACACCGCTGTCCGCACTCAGACTGCTGACCGTGCTCCAGCGGTGTTGGCCTGTGCGATTCACACCCAGGCCCCCACTTCGGCCCTCTCCTCTGGGCTCAGAGCGTCCCCTGGTTGTGCACACACCTGGCACAGACAATACACAGAGGTGAGTAAGATTTTGCAAGTATAGATTAGGGAAATGTATGTTTGGCAAAAAATGCACAGTTCTAACTTTTAAATCCTGACAAATAAGGGTGCCAGAAGGGTTCTTTACAGCAGTGGTACACTCTATGTACAAAAGTTTGTGGACACCCCTCCTAGGACATTGCATATGGCTCTAAATTAGGGCTGATCAATTATGGCAAAAAAATCATACAAATCTTTATGTCAATATTGAGAACATAACTTCTTTTCTTAAATGAATAACTTGATTTATTGAACTTTAAATGTCCAAATGTTTATGGACACCCCTTCTAACGAATGCATTCAGCTGCTTTAAGTTGCACCCATTGCTGATACAGATGTGCAGATGCACACAAAGTTTGTTAAGTCCCTGTCCAGAGGTATTGCCAGTAGAATCAGACTATATGGAGCAGATAATCATGAAACTATTAGAACCATGCCTAATGCCATGTGTGGGCTTTGAGCTATGGAGCAGTGAATCTGTGTTCTCTGAAATGATGGCACTGCATCCAGTGCTTTTGGGATGAGATGGAGAGTTGGGAATGAGGTAACTTGTTGATCCATCATTTTGTCCTCACTAACGCTCTTGATCCTGAATGCAAACCCTCGCAGCAATGCTCCACAATCTAGTTGAAAGCCTTCTACTAGATCTTTTTTTAAATACCCTTGATTTTGTAAGAGACAAGGAATGAATCCCAGTGCATCCCAATACTTTCTGTCTGTATAGTGTAATTTAACCAAAATAAACAAACAAAAATTAAATGTAAAAACATAAAACTTAAATGTAAATATATATATATAAAGATATATTTACATTTTATTCTATTAATCTTTCTTTATACATACAAAGGAAGGATGTTTAATATATGTCTCATGGTAGTAATTCTATATTATTATAGTAACATCCATTATACACCAGTGTAAAGGAAAGGGGTGTTATATTTACAGTACAATAAAAAGCTTCACTGTGAAATGGAATATGGCACAATTACTCTTCAATTATTTTCAATTGATAATCATTGGAAGCCAAACTTACTACTAAAAATATGATTAATCAATCGGCCTTGGTTTAAAAGATTCATTTACTGATAAAATCCTACTTTGTGAAATACCCTGATGATATTTTTCAATAATTGTTCATTAAGATATATGGTGTTGCTGTGATCTTTTTTGTGCTACAGAGTACAACATGTATTGTATGACCTCCTACACATATCTCCTACAGAGATGTCACAGGGTGTCTCACCGGAGTCCAAAACCAGTACCAAGACCAAACCAGTAACAGCTCAGTATGCTCACAAACCTATAGCTGTCCTTTGGAGTGCTGCTTAGACTTTGGAACACACTTAATGCAACTTTCAGTATAAAACACTACAGGGTGCTGTTTTAACAGGACCAGAGACAAAATGAACATATTTCAAGGCATGGAAACTTTTAAGAGCACATATAGAAGAAAATGAGGAGTACACTGAGCACAGATGCAGTGGTTTGGAAAGTTAAAAGCTATCCTGAGGGAAACTGATTGTTGATGCCCAGACTCAATACAGTCCATGTTAAAGCTAAGGGCAAGTCTTTGGAGTAACAGTGTGGTAACACTGAGAATGACTAAAGTGATGGCCTCAGGTTGTAGGAAATGCTCACTGGTGTATAATGACTGAAAAATGCTCTTTTCTTAGCCATGTGACCATTGGGTTATGTGGGGAGAACAGTCAGGCTTTAGTAAAAGAATAGTAGATACTTATAGGAATAGATTATAAATGAACAGCAAATGCTCTCCTTTCTTTTACCATTGATGTTTCTGTCATTGCAAGAACATGAAAGGCAAACTTTCCCAAATGTCCAACTGTTGGTGCTAAATTAAACAATGAAACAAATATTGTACAGAGTTGCTAGACGAGCTGGGTGATATATTAAAATTGATATTGATTTCTTGATATAAACAGAGCGGAATATGGGCTGAGGTGATATTGTTTATATTGAGTTTTAAAGTTTTAAATAATGTTCTGTTTCAATCTTGCAGAAAACCTTTTTTTTCCTGCTCCCTCACTCTGCTCTGCCCCCGACTCCCAGCTCCTACACAGACCGCGGAAGGGGCATAAAGCAACACGCTCTGACATGAAGACGACTCAGTGTGTATAAAGATGAAATACAGATCATGATCTAATGTGTTTAAAGATACTTAAAGCGATAAAGGATTTTATGATACATCATCCAAATTTTTCAACATTGTATCGTATTATTGTCTATCGCCATTCAGATAAAATGTATCAGGATTTTTTTTTCCAGATCGCCCAGCCCTTCTTTTGGTTGCTCCCTTTAGGGGTAGCCACAGCGGATCATCTGCCTCCATCTTGCCCTATCTCCTGCCTCCTCTACTGTTACACCAACCATCTCCATGTCCACCTTCATTACATCCATAAACCTTCTCTGAGGTCTTCCTCTTCTCCTTCTGCCCGGCAGCTCTATCTCCAACATCCAACGTCCAATATATCTCCTATTCCTCCTCAACACATGTCCAAACCTCAACCTGGCCTCTCTGGTTTTATCTCCAAACTGCTCCACCTTCACTGACCCTCATTAGGGGTGTATGTTGTGCACTTCTGGTGCCGGTTCAAAGCCCGGGTAAATGGTGAGGGTTGCGTCAGGAAGGGCGTCCGGCGTAAAACTTGTGCCAAAACCATTATGCGGATCACGAACATGACTGCCCAGCCCTAGTTGCTAGTTTAAAATAGCCACTCTGGACAACCACTTTACTAAAAAGCAGTGTTCATGGGAGTACACAACACCCACATTAGCATGCATAATATTCAGGATATATATATAGTATAGTGTTTATGTAGGTTTTTGTTTGTTGAGCATGTACCAAATGCTACAACTGTTACCAGTTTAAGTGAGTAATTGAAAAAAATTAACAATCTTACCAGTCTCCCGGTCCCTGCGCTGACTGTGGAGCCGTGCGGCCGCCGCGATCTTCATCTCCAGCTGCTTGCGCTTGGCAGCATCAGCGGGCATGGGGTCACTGTAGTGGGGCCGCAGACGACACTCGCGCTGGGCCCTCACCGATTCGGCCAATTCATAGGCTGCGTCCGAGCTGGAACGCCGGCATCCTGATCCAGAGACCTGCCAGTCAGATCACAAGCAATCAATCAGCTTTCTTTCCTAATAGCCAGGGCTGATCAGTGTTAGAGATTGCGGAGATAAAGGAGTCAAGTTTAGAGATTTATGGGTGTGCTTGAAAGTGGAAGAGTAGTCACAGGTGGAATCAAAGCGATTCATGTATTGATCAGAGAATCCCTTTGAACCACAAGTGGTGTCCCATTACCAAAGCTTTTAATATGCTTACACAGGAGCTGTAAGTAGGAAATTGCCCACAGCTATTAAGTGAAATGTCTACTGCCAGAAGCTGTCCCATAATACAAGACACAATTATCTCTTCCTAAACTCATTTCAAACATCTCAGAAATATCAATAAACTAACCAAGCATCATAAAATAAAACCAAAGGCTTATCTTTCTCTGTTGTCTAATCAATACATCTGTGGAGCAGCATTTGACTAACTGGACTGTTAAAATGTCCTGTGGGTAGACATGGTCTAGAAGTTATATAGATAACCTTTTACTTGTCAGAAACAGTGCATGATTTCCAGTTGCTGACCTCCACATGCCATGGATCAGCACCTTAGTAGCATCTGACACAGCACACCCACAATACATCTAATAGAGCAGCTACAGGGTAAGCTAGCCTTACGGGGTATACGTTTTCAACAGCTATCGGTACATCAGTAACGAGACACCTCAGGTTATCAGGTATCGCACAGAATCATTAACCATGCAGCTGCTATTCTAATTAATTACCAACAGAACTGGAAAGGCATAACAGTCTGACGCAGGTAATCCACAGCTGAGCTATGCATAATGACAGGTGAACACTCACAGACAGTGTACGCCGAATCTCAATTCCTCCAGCCTAATTAAAAATACATGACCTCGAACAACCAGAAGATGCAATCAATATTGCCTTCAGCCTTCGAGCCGGCAGTCACCGGAGACGAAACGCATGTGGCGCAACGAAGAACCGGCTAGCATCCCAAACAGATCGAGCAGGAGAACAAGCTGCGCATCCACACAAATACACACTCTCCCACTCCTTGCATACAAATGTAAGGAAAGAAACACAGTTACCACAGCGGAACCTGTCTCTAATCCTGAATGGGATGTACTCTGAGCTCTGGCTCGGCGAGAACCGCTGCATGCCTGCAGTTGTATGTGTGTGTCGTGCAGCTGCCTGCAGAGCTTTATCTATTGCATGCGTGACAGAGTTCTCCGCTCTCAGTGGTTGCAGGCAGAGAGAGAGGGTCATGCCGGAAATGTACAGGGCTGTGTGTGTGTGTGTGTGTGTGCGCATGCATGTGCATGTGGAATGGGGAATAGGGGAATGCCTTACGCATTCTGCTGGCTCTTCTCCCTCTCGTCCTGTGGCTTCGGTGCAAGCCTCTTCTCTGCAGGCCGGCGTTGTCATGGCAACGCAGGCAGATTGACGGCCAGGCTGGGGAGTGATGATGTCAGCGCCGCCGTCCCAGTCACGTGACAGCCTGACGGCAGCTTCGCTGCTGATGTCTGCACTGCAGCTGAAGGAGGGGAGAAAGAGAGAGAGAGAGAGAGAGAGACAGACACACACACACACACACACACGCACAGGAATAAAGGGGGGGGGGTCAATGGAGGATGAGAGAGAGGGGAAAGAGAGGGGTCTATTAAAGCAGAATTATAATAGTTGCCTGAATGAGGCATGTGGTTGAACATTCATCCTGTTCTCCAGGGATGGAAGGCAGCATGCACTAGAGGGGCTCAGGGGTATGAGGGGGTGCAATTAGATGCTTCAGTTCACATTAACACCTGAACTCACAAGATGTGTGGATTTGTGATTGAACCAGGCAAATGGATCTATTAGATTCTTGTGTGTGTGTGTGTGTGTGTGTGTGTGTGTGTGTGTGTGTGTGTGTGTGTGTGTATACATGTGTGGACTTGGATGTTTGCATGCATTTCCTATTGGATGTTTGCATGGGTTTAACCCATTTAAACCCTTTAAGGTACAAGTGAAAACAAATATTATTACTCTATTATTACCATTATTATTATTATTATTATTATTATTATTATTATTATTATTATTATACATTTTTCCTTAGTTTCCTTTTTCTTGAGGACCTCTGATAACATTAGTGTGGGTATTCTGGAGTCTACTGGTCTATTGGTCAATGACAGTTTGACACAATCTAAAATCTGCTAGATTTTCATTATCTGAAAGTTGAAAAAATGTCTAATTTCAGATTAAAGGTTTATGAATAGCAGCAACCACATTCTTGTTGTAAAATAACAGGCAGTTTCATTGTTTCTGACAACTGACAATATGCACATTTGTTTGCAATGATATCATGTATCACAATAATGACAAAGTATCGCTCGCCTCGTTGATGTTTTGTATGTTATTGAAAAAGCAGTCCAGGCTAAAGCACAGTGTGAGTGGGTGGAGTTAAATGCTGTAGGCTGAATTGGTGAAAATATGGAAATGTGTACGAAGCATAATGAGCTAAAAAATCTGTTTTGTTTAGTTCCCCATCACATGATTAAGGCAAGGACATGCTTCCTCTGAATCACATGAAGCAATCAAACCACATCTTTTCAAATTACCTTATTTCAAACTACCTCCTAATCACAGCAACTGCTGAGAAACAAGCAGCCACCTAACAAAAATGTAGAATCAAAGCAACCACCTTGAATACCATAGCAACCACCAGCAATGCAATAACAACCACCGTACAACTACTTACAACTACAGCAACAACCTGGCAAAACCATATCAATGAGCTTGAATCCAATAACAACTACCTAGCAATCCCATAGCAACCACTCTACTACAAAAACTGGTAAAATGTTACTGGTCAAAGCAGGTCAGAAAGTTGATAATGAATGAAAAATGAAATGAAAGATTAAATAATGAAATATTACATTTACATTTATTGCTTCTAATTTGGCTCACTGTGGATTGATATCTGTGGCTTTAGCCTTATTTTTTGTGAAATAATGTTACCAGTCTCTGTAGTAGAAATATCCTTTGATTAATCTATTATGAATTTCTCTTTAATTGGGTCTCCCTCACCTCTCTCTTCCTGTCTGATGTCTCAAGATCTTCTTTGTTAATGCAGAACCCTGTCATGGAGGATCATTTGCATAGATATGATCCTGGAATATAGCTGACAGCAAACCCTGAGCACTACTGAACCACTGCTGAATGCGCTACTGCATGCATGTATGCATGAAAATATATACCGGACAGAAGTGAAATAAATCTTATGGGAATAAAGCTGAACTCTGTCGAGGATGTCACTGACAATAAAGGAGAAATATATGTAAATTTGCCTCCATTGTGCAAAAAAGAGGGCAGCTCTTACCGTACAGTACATAGGGAAATTATACTATGTTCTTCATTTCCCTATCAGAGGTACAGTAAATGAAAATGTGTTTGTAATTGCCTTTTCACAATGACCTCCTAAAACCTTTACCACAAGGTATACAATATTAGAAAACAATAACTTGTGTTTCAATAAAACACAGGGTTCCCAGACTATAAACACAACAAAGCAAAAATATGCAGAGTAGAGAATAGTTTCTGTGTTGAAATATACACACAACATTTCTTACTGAGAGTAGTTAAGTGAGTAAAAGCTTTATTTTTTTTCCTTTAAAACTGTATAAAATAAAACAAGTTTGAGCTTTCAGAAAACATTTACTAAGGTCTCGGGCCTTTATAGCTGGTTTAAAATATGGCTTTTTCACAATCACTGAGGGTGTAAATTTACAAATAATGACGACAAAAAAACCCCAAAATATTACACATAATTCTGCTTTTCAAGCCTTGTTCTAATAATCAGCAGCAATTGGCCCCATTAAGCAGCTGCCTAGTACTCTGATATATACAGAGTTTTGTAAAGTAATTAGGAATTAACAGTTAAAAAGCCATGTTGAGTTTTTGAAAGACAAAAAAAGCTTCCTAAAGAAGTGCTTATAGGATTGCTAGAAAGGCAAATTCTACTGTACAGTGACCCCTGAAACACTATGACCTTTATGGATGAGTCATCAGAAAACATTTCCTCCATCCTCATCACAGCCCTCCAACTCTTAAGCTTGGGGCCAGATCAATTAAACACCAGCACATTCTGGAAGCAAAAAAATCACATTGTAAAATAGCTGAAAATGAAAAAAAGATTGCATCTACAGCAGGATAATGATCTCCTCAAAATTAACAACTGAGTGTCCCTGCCAGACATCCTATACATTAGAGGTGGGGAATTCCATTCCTGGAGGGCCAGATTTCTACACGGATTTGTGCTGCTAAAGCACACTGGATTGAATTCACTGGTTAATTACCAGTTGGAGCAAGTTTATCAGCAAACTGTGCTGGATTCCGGCCCTCAGTTCCCCACCCATGCTATAAATCATCAAAAATCAGAGACTCTTACAGAAAGTGTTTACTAGCTGTTTTATATATATATATATATATATATATATATATATATATATATATATATATATATATATATAAAATTGGGTGTGTTTGGAAACAGTAAAACATGAACCTAAATTTCTGAAATCAGGTCATCTTTTCCTTTCTTGGCTATTCACAGTAACAGACATTAAAAACAAGGGTATCCCAACTTTTACATCCCACTATATTCTGCAGCATTAATTCAATTTGTTAGAATTTCACATACAGAATGCATTGGCACAGGTTCGTTAAATATATTTCTAATGTGACACAGAACATGTCTTCGCAGCGAGTCCTGCCAGTGACCAAGTATGAATCAGCCCTAGCACTGTGAATATCCCCATTCCTCACATTCCCTTCACATCTGACTTCACAACTCACCCTAATCCCTGCCTCTGGGAATAAAAGCAGAAAAGACTATGTATCTAGCTAGCATTCATTGCTCTGGCATACAGTGTCTTACCTCTAATGTTTGTGGTGATTCAGAGGCATGCAGACTACTGGTCAGCCACATGGCCATTTCCTAATAGACACTTCATCTCCATTTCTACCTTTGTCCTGGACTGAACTCTAAGGCTGCTAATCGCCAGACAAAATGCCCGTGACAGCTGCCACTGGGTGCCAGAATGCTTTAGGGGGGGAAATCCAGACATTTCTGCCATCTGCAAAGACGTTACCCTGGCATCAGAGAAGGTGATAGGTGACAGAACCAGTGTTCACACTTCCTTCTGTTCTGTCTGGGACACATTAAAGTGCTAAAATAAATCAATAAGAACAAAGCCGCGTTTACTGAATAATGTGTCAGTGCTCACTATAGCATGCAATTTCATGGCTGATGAGCAAAACTGTTTTTCTAGCTCAATGATAACAAAAAACGAGGGCTTATTCAGTGAAACTGTCTCTTGTTTTATCTTGATCACGATCTAATTTGCCAAAACTGTTATTGCATTTCAGTTCAAGAAGACTTACACCTGTTACCATTTAACTGGAAGACTTTAAGCTGATTTTAAAGGCCAAGTCTTAATCATTGCCAGTGATAAGAAAAGTATAATTAGATATTAGGTGTAGTTCCATATTAATGAACTAAATCTACATGCGATTACAGTTATCATGCTATGATGTCAGACATGTATATGTGTGTTTGTAGTTAACCATTTTGGGGCTTTCTATCTTTCAAACAAATGTCGCTGATCACACTTGTTGCAACAGCACAGTAGTTTATACCTACTCCTGATTCAACCAAACATCTTGTTGTCTAGCCCTTTCAGAGTTGCAGGGGGTGTGTTAAAGCAGGTAATCCTCTAAAGTGTGTAAAGTGCCTCCAGGAGCAGGGTTTAGAAACAAAGCTTAAGAAAGCAGTTTAAACCTGAAAAAAATGCACTGCACTCTCAACCGTGAGTTGTGAAGGATAGACTGAGTACTAGACTAGTTACATATGTATAATCATCAAACACATGGCATCACAATGTGACACAGATGAACAAAGCTGCCCTGGTTTTAAGTTGCTTCAAACAATCTCTGATGAATTGTGATGAAATGTGTTTTTTTTAAGGATTGAAACCCATGAAAGTTTTGTTTTGCTGTAAGAAAAGAAAATGACTAAAATGACAGACAGCTGGGTAGCTCTGACATCTGACATTAATATTTAATATTAGTATTAATATACACACACACACACACAAACACACACACACACCCACCAGACTATAAGCTGCTACTTTTTTCCCACGCTTTAAACCATGCGGCTTATAATGAGGTGCAGCCTTTTCTTCTTATATATGTTATTTTCCAGGTTGTTTTTTTTTAACTTTGAGGGTGTGGCTTATATTCCTGTGCGGCTTATAGTCTGGAAAATACGGTGTGTGTGTGTGTGTGTGTGTGTGTGCGTGTGTGTGTATATATATATATATATATATATATATATATATATTCAACTTACATTATATAGGTTTACAAAATAACCTTTTTAAAAGCTGTTAAAAACCAAACCCAGTGAATAAACAAGATGAAAATGCTAAATATTAACACACCTTTTTTTTTCAAGTCGAACCATTCAGACTGAGTACAACAATTTGTTCTGGAATTTGGCTGATTTGTTTAGGCCACAAATTAAAGCAAGTGGGCAGAATTTTTCAGGAGAACTGAATTGGGCCTCATTGGTTTTGGAAACAGCTCCACATGTGAGGAGGAAAGAGTGAGTTCAGTTTAAAGTTCTAGTTGTCAGTAGTCAGGGTTGGGTGGTACCATAGCAATATCAGAAAGGAGAGCTATGATTGGTGGAGAGAGCTTAGCCTTACGGGTAAAATCAGTATATTCTGAAATATGGTAATGTATATGCAATAAACATTAGGCTCCATGTAGCACGGACATGCAGTCAGCTTTAAAGCACATACCTCTTCTTAATGAGGTCTAGGGCTGATCCAAGCAGGCCTTCCTTCATCTTATAGATCTTGGCTCCATAGCTGGAGAGGTCTGTCCCATCCAAGAGGATGGCAGGACAGCAGCTGGAAGCCCCTTCAGCACTCTCCCTGTGGGGAGGGAAGGGGAGAAGGGCGGCATCTGCAGTAGCAGAGCTTGTTGCTTCATCAGCTTGTGCTTGTCTTGAGGCGGCAGCAGCCTGGGAGTGCAGAGGAGAGCGAGGTGCAGGGCCTATACAGATGGGTCCTTCTGTGGCTTCTAAAGAACAACTGCCCTCTGTCAGTTCCTGTTCTCTGGAACCACTTGGTTGTGTTGCATCTTCACCAATGATGCAGCTTTGCTTGACTTCTGTCACAGTTTTAGCCTCCGTCTCTGATTTGTCTTTGATCACCTGTGCTTTCTCTTCACTCTTTTCCTCTGTGCACTGGCTTTCAGACCCTGTTCCTCCACCAGATGGGGGTGTTGAAGTCACCAAACCATGTCCACTTTCCCTCTGCCTCATCTTCTTGAACTCCTCAAATGTTGGGATATGCAGGCGACCCATGGGAGGTCTTTTTCTCTCTGGAGTTGACTTGGCTGTGCTGCCAACTGTCTCAGAGGTGTGAGACTTGCTAAGGTTACCCTCCTGTCCTGAACTCAGAGCCAAGTTGGGAGTGCTCCTCTGCCTGCGCAGCTGCAGCCGTCGCAGAACCTCTTGTTTGATTTCCTCAGGGCTGGTGATGCGATGGGCACACAACTCTCTCTGGTTGTTTGTAACCCCTGGGGATGAGGGCCGACCAGGATGCAAGGCCACTTCCGGATCGTAAAAAGAATGGGAGATGTTGTTGGGCAAAGGCTGAGGTCGAAGAGGCTTGTGGGGCTCAGTAACACGAGTGCTCTGCAGACGGAGTTTATCTCGCAGCCCTTTCCGACCATTTCCATTCATGCCCCAGTCCTCCATGGCAGGAAATAGCCACTGAGGGAACAGAGGCAAGTCCTTTCTTACCATGCCACGCCGAGGGTAGAACGCCATGCTCTCAGGGGAGTGCATCATGCTGTAGACGTGTGATCCCTGAGGAGGCCCATCATACCACTGACTGCTGGAGGAGCAGTGGAGAATGAACTCACTTTCCACACTTCTGAAGCCATACATGCTAGAGTCAGGCACGGAACTCCAGTGCAGGTTCTCCAGGCTACGGTACAGTCGGTTGCTGCTGGAACTCATGCAGCCATGAGAGAGGAATCCTGCTCGAGGTTCGGGATGTTTGAGTGGTTGCACACTGCTGGTGGAGCAGTACCTGAGGCCCAGGTTGCTGAGAAGGCTGTTGTTGTTGTTGCATCCTGGAGGATAGCGGCCTGCTGGAGAGTTTATTGTAGTGAAGGGAGGGGTGCTGTTATGGGGGAACCCAGATAGCTGTGGTCCGAGTACAGCAAGAGAGTCCGGCAGCTCGTTGAGGCAGGGCTCCAGGTCCATGCTGCAACCAGCAGGGGAGCCTGCCGGGGAATACTCACATGGCAGAGCTTTCACGTCCGGCATGACCACAGCATGAGCCGCCATCCATCAGAGAGTAGTGCTGGGATCACAGCCCTGCGGAAATCAGAACACACAGCCGGGGCATTGGCATGACGACAACACACTGTGCTCCCACACTGACATCCACAGCCCATCTAAACATCAATTATTCACCGCTGCCAAATGCTCAAGGAGCATTGCTTTGGGGGAAAAAAAATAAATAAATCAAGGAGACAATATAAAAGAATCCTCAAGATTTCACCTTGACCTTATTATTATCCTTTGTAAAATATTGCAAAAATTCCCTATATGCAGGCATTGCCAGATTCCAAGATACAACTTGCACTGTAACCATGAACAGATGAAGAATCCATGACATAAAAGTACCAGGGTCACACAATGTCAAAAAAAACTGCCGGAGTGGGCGCAATGTTCCTGTTGTGTGATTCTAAGACAGAATAATTGCATTAACATTCTTAAAATGGCTCACACTGCAGTACAAGTTTAAAATGAAAGAAAACAAGGGCGAGAAAAGACTCTGATGTGAAGGGACAGTAACGAAGAGAGCTGCTTTGCAGTTGCCGTTGGCAATCATTTCACTAATGGGACCAGAGTAATGGATTAACCAGAAGAGCACCGCTTACTTCTTCTTTCAGTAATTAGTACAAATCGCCTGGCTGCAGGCCAGGCTAATATCCATTGACAATCTTAAGCAGATATCAGGGTCAAAGGAAGAAGTTATGAAACAGCACAGAACAGCTGAATCATAGCTGCACACATAAGGGTTCAGTAAGATTGGATCTGCTCTAATGATAATTCATCTCTCTTATAATGCCCGTCAGAGAATAACAGCAGTTGTGCGATTGAAGATAAAAAGCATTGAAAACATCAATGTCATTTTAAAGCATAACAAAGAGGAAAGCCAGACATGTTCAGGTGTTCAATTAAAACGAGAAGCCAGTTTAATTAAACTGGATCCACTGAAGCGCCTTTGGCTAAGGCAGGCTCATTTAAATGCGACATTAGAAAGATAAAGCGTCAGAAAAAGCCTTCTTTGTTTATCTTTGAATCTTAATGTTCCTCCCAGCTTTATCTCAGTTGAAGAGTGGGCTGCCATTTACTTGGTACAGTTACATGCATCAATAGTGGTGCCAGTGTTTTCTCTGGCTTTGCGTGAAAACTGCTGACGTGTGAATGAACACACTTGATTAGCATAAGGAGCTTGGCTAATGAGCATGCGGAGCACAGTTCAGTTCACACAGGGCTCGCCTCCCTGTCTCTGCTTGTGACAGACAGGCAGATGCTCATTTTTCCCTTTTGAACTGAATTACGGTAGAAACACTCAGGAAGCCAGTCACTGAGTTCTAATGGGCTTTCACAAGAACCCAGAAAAAGTGTAATTAAAGCCAAATATATGTGATATTTAAATCCTGATAAAACCAAAAAAGAGCTCTGTTTGAATCTATAAATTTCATTACTTTTACTGATTTTTGTCTTTATTTGTTTACTACCATCATATTTGTCCTTATTGGGGTTTTTTGCTATAATAATAACAACAACAAAGAAGAAATTGCATCAATAAATAAAATGGAAATGAATTAATATGCATCAGAAAATGTATATCATTCCTGAAAATATGACTTGTGCTTCCATTTTTCTATTGGCATGTAAAGCATTCAGTTTCATGAGCTTCATCATGCTTGTTCACAATGCTTTTAATAAATGTCCTTCACAGGGTACTTTAAGTTATGGATTCTCAGCATTTTGCATCTCACCTGCTTATAAATCAGAAAGCATAAAGTCCCACAAAAAAACAAAACTTTTTATGTGCAGACGCCCGTCTCACGCTGATACTGTTCTTCTGCGACATTATTTGTGCATTTCTATTAAAGTTTATATAATGTTTAGAATTTGAACATAAATGATCTCCTGATTTTCACACCAATTCATTTTTAGCAAAGCCTTTTATTATTTAAAGTGTCATTACCACCCCAGTATGGACTATGGTCTCTCCCTGAGGATAGGTGGGGAGAGCACTAGAGACTGCTTCATGGCCCCCGATTAAGAAATCCTGCTTTAACTGATGCTATAGAAGAACCGCTTTTGGTTCCATAAAGAACCATGTTAGTAATAGAGATGTGTGGGTATAAAGAAACTTTTAAGGGTCTAAAGAACTTTCTTTCACTTTATGTAAAAAGAATTCACACTCACACATTTCAAATACAGTGTAAAAAGAATTCCACTCACACATCTCTAATACATAGTTCTTCATGAATCCAAAAGCGGGTCTTCTGTCGCAGCTTTATTTTGAATAGTGTCGCTACAATGTATATAAATTGCTGTATGTATGTCACTGCCTACAGATATTCATTCCTCATTTTATACCAAACTTGCAGCTCACGTATGTGTGAGTGTGTGTGTGTGTGTGTGTGTGTGTGTATTTTGCTATCAGAATAGAAAGCATTCAGTTTCAGGAGAATATAGTCACTCATTCACCTACACTATCTGGTTCTCTGTGTGATGTCAAAGAAGAAAAACTTATGGTTCCATGAAGAACCATGTCTGCAATAGAAAAATATGTTATAAAGAACGACTTCAAATAAAAGTTACAAACATGGTTCTTTATTGAACCAAATGTGGGTCTTCTTTGTCTGTTTCCAAAGTGCCATGTTCGGAAAACAGATGTGTGAGTGTGAAGAACCTTTTAAAGGTCTAAAGAACCTACAATTTTAATGGTTCTTTAACAATTTAAAGGTTATTCACACTCACAAATGCTTCATAGAACCAAAAGTGAGTCTTCTGTGGCATCGCTCCAAGATCCATTTGAAGCACCTTCATTTTTAAGAGTGTAGCTATATATGCTATTGCCTACAGGTCTTGTGTGTGTGTGTGTGTGTGTGTGTGTGTGTGTGTGTGTGTGTGTGTGTGTGTGTGTGTGTGTGTGTGTGTGTGTGTGTGTGTGTGTGTGCGTGTGTGTGTGTGTGCGTGCGTGTATCCATGGTAGTCTGCTGAATGGGAGTACAAAAGAATCCGCTGAGGATCGTTGTAGGTTTGGCATATAAACTTACCCCATTTTAATCAAATCTGTGTGCAACTTTACTCGGCTTGCTTCAGGCTAAACTTCACCAGTTTCCCCCAAGTGCCCTCTTTGTCTGCTGCTTTGTCCTTCGAGGTAGACTCACCATCCACAAATTCAGACAGCTGCAGCCCTGAGCATTAAAATCTGCAAAAAAGAGCAGACAGGTCCATCAATATACACCTCTAAAAATAATACAATCAATTTTCAGAGTCTCCTGCATGCTTTCAAAGATATCTGTTGTTTCCTCATCTGAAGAGTACACCTAAAATGATACTGATCATGAATACAGTCACAGTGCTGGAATTCATTTGCAAAACAAACACATACAGTGATCATTGCAGATCTGGGTAAATAGTACATAATGTATTCATCATTAAAATGATCATATGTAAATAACATTTGCAAGCACTAACAGGCATCAATAAAACAACACACCACATTACAAATGCAGGTGGCAACACAAACAACCAAAGACCAGGGCAAATGCCATACAGAGATGGGCACTGGAGTTAGTGACGCACTTAAGCCACTTAAATTACAATTTGTCAGCTAATGACTGGCGACTTAACTCTAAATCGTGAATAATAACTTGTGAACAATAAGAGTCTTTCCATTATCCAGGCATGGTGTGTGAAGGTTACAGAAAGTTACAGTGGTGACACACCACATGCAGCTAGGGCAAATCAGCGCAGCATGGCTTCACTCAGAGCACCATACATGTCAGCCCTCTTTTACAAAGAGTTCAAAATTCTGCAATGTGCAAAGAATGTGAAACACTAGATCCATATATGGGTATATTCATATTTGTGTATTTTTTGTGCTTTGTGTATATTGACTTGAGACTTGACTTGAACTCTATCCTAAAGACTTGTGATTTGGACTTGTGAACATGTCTGCCTTACACCAACAATCCAGTGCTGCTGTCATCAAGCTCCAGTATGCATGGCATGACCCATCTCTCCTTTTATTCCCTGTGTATTTGATAGCAGCCACATTCTGTCTGCAGAGCAGATTCCAGAGAAATGCGATGGTGGCTTCTGTCATTTTTCTCATTCCTTAGGGAAGCAGCTCCTGACCTTAGTCAGACAAAAGATGGATCTATTTGACAAAGATGTCCGGTTTTCTTTACAATATTTACGCTTTTTTCCTCACTGTAGGCAGTTTAAGTGAGAACACAGACCACAATAAACCCTTCTGTGACCCAGTGAGGTACATTTGAGTGACAGCAAAAGTCACTGTCACCCTGAGCACAAAAAGGCCTCAGAGTTGTGAAGTCTGGTATTACCTGCTTCCTAACGCTTTGGAATGTATTATGCATGACCACACAAGAGATGGCATCAATCCAGTAGCTAGTATATTAGAAAATACTGGATTGGACATTAGACACAAAAAGAATATTACATAATTACTACATAAAACATGACAAAATTATTAATTAATTATTAATTTATGTTGCTTGACATTAACAACAATACAAGCAGCTAATTGTGTTTTACTCAAATTAGAATTTCCTTATTTTAAGTAGTTTATTTTTTAGGACTTTTATTTTGTACAGTCACAAAAGTGACTGTAATAAAATGTTTATTCATTGTCTTAACTGCTTTATCCAGGTCAGGGTCATAGTGGGTCTAGAGCCTACCTGGAATGCAGGGTAGAAATACACCCTGGACAGAGTTCCAATTCATCACACATTTTAGGTGAATTAGCAACGTTGATTTGCCCCGAGTATGAGTGTTTTTCAGGGAGGTGAGAGGAAACTGAGGTACCTGGAGAACAGACGGACACCAAACTACTCACAGACAATCACTCGAGCTGGAATTTCCCCCACAACCTCAGGCCCCTGAAGCTAATTTTAAATTTATTCATTGTAGTTTGTATTTGTAATTCACTGTATGTTCTGTACTTTTTTTAAATTCTAACTTTTTTTATGTAATTAATACAATTTTTTTTATCATAAAAGTTCACCTCCTTAGACATTGGGTGCAGATATTGCAAGGATTGATTAACTACTCAGAGTCTGACATTACTTCAAAGTAAGATTTTAATCAGTAACAACTGCTTTTCAGCAGGTGCTCTTCCACACTTATGGAGACAGAAATGGCTTAAAGACATTATCCTAAGTTTATCAACGTCTTGGAGGTTTTTAAGTAGTTTCCTAGCATGGGAATCCCTAGGACTGATCAACAGCTTAGGGGCTGGGTATTACTTCAAAGTAAGATTTTTTTATTGCTTTTCCTGCAGGAAGTGTCTCAAGTTAATGAAAATGTTATCCTAAGCTTCATCAACTCCTGGAGGTTCTATAATTTAGATAGCATGGGTATCCCAAGGGTTAATTAACAACTTAGAGGCTGTGGTCTTGTGCTGGAGATGATAACTTTCTTTTAATTACAACTCTTCATTCAAAAGGCTTTCTGAGGTGCTAGATATCAGGAAGGTACTAATGCTTTTATTTATTCATTCATTTTCTATTTTTCTTTGTATTTGTGTTTTTATTTAATTACTGATTTATTTAGTTTATGTAAAACACTTTGATCAGCTACTGTGTATGAAAGGTGATATACATACAACTTACTTACAAAAACCTTGTATCTCCATTTTTGCTTTTTGCCATAATTTTGATCTAAAAGTGTTTATTTAAACTATTCTCATTTAATAATGGATGGACTAATATAAATGTTCCAAAATGAAATAAAATAAAATCTCCACAGTGACTTTCACTGATCATCTTTTCAGTTCTGGAGATTTGGAGTTTTGTCTGTGACAACAATGATGAA
This sequence comes from Acestrorhynchus altus, assembly GCA_034509495.1. Lineage (NCBI taxonomy): Eukaryota > Metazoa > Chordata > Actinopteri > Characiformes > Acestrorhynchidae > Acestrorhynchus > Acestrorhynchus altus. The sequence goes on from CM067509.1 coordinate 19,637,951, forward strand.
CAAAAACACCTCCACAAAAGTCAATTTCCCAGTTAGAAGCCAACATTGATTTAATAATATTCTCTATAGTGGTTTCAATCATGTTTGTGTGTACATACCATGACACTTCCCCATGTACACACACTCACCAAACCAATATATTTAAAAAATACAATCTTGGTTTGTTTAAGCGTCCTGGCAAAAAGTATTGAACCAAATAGCACAGCTGCTTGTTTAATTAAACTCCAAAGCCCTGATCTAACTTCTCTGCTGGCTTGATGCAATCAGGTCCTATCATGTTCTATGTAGTGTAAAGTCTTTACAGAAGAATAGCGGTTGTTAGCGTGGCAAAAGGAGGACAAACTCTCAATGAATATAGCTGATTTATGAGGAAACACTGAATGAGTAAGTGTCTACAAATCTCTAGATTTAACACAATCACTGAACTGGGAAATGCCCTTTTCAGTTGTTTGCTCAGCTCTATATATGCTGAGCACAGATTAAACGAATAACCTTCTTTGTGCACCCTGTGAAATATGAGTATTGTCTAACACTTCAAACCTTTAGACAGAGCCAGCATGTGTCCCTAACCTTCAATATCTGTCTCCTTCAATACACAGGTCCAGTTCATCTCGTTGCCTGGGCCTGTTTACACCTCAGTCAGATTTGCAGTAGTGTGTGAAGGAGAGAGACAGACTGTCAGACAACAGAACAGAAAAACAGAGGCAGTAAGAAACACACACACACACACACACACACACACACACACACACACACACACATTCTGAGCACTTTCCACATATCAAGTAATGATGTGATAATGAGGTGGCACCTCATTATAACACCTATACTAACCTTTAAAGACTCCTCAGACATGAAGATTATATGGAAAAACATTTACCCTCCAAAACATGCAAACACACAACTGTGGCATGATATACCTCTCTCCTACACACACACACACACACACACACACACACACACACACACACACACACACACACACACACACACACACACACACACACACACACACACACGTTCTATTCCTAATTATACAACAGACGCGAAAGCTGATTGGTTAAGAACTGTGTTGTTATCTCACCACAACAGCAAGTTTTTCTCCCAAACCCTGCGTCACTCCGTGGAACAGCATTGCTAAGTATATAATGCCTTTAGTAATGTAAATGTAAGAGCAAAATTAAACAAAACGGATTAAGACAATGTGGTGGATCTGGAGATGGAGCTGGAGATGAAATTATGAATACGAAAGAACTTTACAACATTATTTTCTGAGATGCACTATTAGGTGGAAAACTCCTAAATTCGGCCTACAGACACAGAGACTCAATTTTTTTTACTATAATTTTGCTTAATTATTATTCATTCATGTATTTTACTAGCAAATAATCTAAAGAAACCAAAAGCTCATAAAAGGCTCATAAAAACCCTTGATCCTTCACTTCATCCCTTCTACAAATTGCGCTTTTAAAATGACCTGGGGGATCTGTAACAGTTTCACTGCAGGGGTCATCAAAGCTAGAGTTGTGTGCAAGCACCACATGAGTGGCTTTTTGAGGATATTTCACAGAAACCGGACCAAACACAAGGGTGGTCGAAAGCTTTCTCGTCTCAGTAATTCAGTGCATGGATGGAGCTTCACAGCAGGACTGTACTGCTGAAGTGAGGTGAGATGTGAATCACATCAAAGTCCACGATAGGCAGTGCCCTCTCAAAGGCACAGTATAACACACAGTGATGGGTATGAGGTTGACAGCGAATGGAAAATCATGCTCAGCTTCTAAATCTCCAGCCATTTTTTCCATTGAAAAACACAGTAGGTGGTCACACCGCATGACTACCACCACCTCCTACCACTTTAGGCATGTGTTTTCTGGGTAAGCCATCAATTTGCACCTCTGTGAAAACCAGCAGCTTCCCAGAACTACATTGTGGTACAAGAGGAATCATAAAAGGAATCAAAATGTTGAGTCATGCTTGAACATATTTCTTTTGATCAGCAATATAATTTTCTTTAGGTTATGGAAACAGGTTCCTCACAATACTAGGTTGCCATGCTGGTATTAGTGCGTCACCTAATCCTCATGATTTAATCGCATCTCTAAGCTTTGGAAAATCTGGCCAATTATTGATCATTTAAGTTCTAATCTCAACCATTTTGAGAAATATAGTCTAAGGCTACCTTCAACAGTCACACTATCCTTATTAGTTGTGCTGTAAAGGCTATCGCAGCTTTCGTGTCATGCAAAAGGACCTCATGAAAAAAAAAATCAGCAAGAGAATCTCCCCCAAAAGTACACAACTGGAAAACAGAACGTACAGGGAAAACCCTTATCTGGATTTCAGGGTTATAGTAGCTTCTCTCTGAGAGTGTTTCCATGGCAGAACTATTGAGTTGAGGGAGTTAGAGACAGCAAACTGCATAAATAGATGCGGAGCTCCTAATGACCGAGAGAAGCACTCAATTCCCTGTCAGTGCAGCACAGGGGCTCTCTGACAACAAGCAGGCAAGACAGAGGCAGTTGCACTGCATCAAAGCAGGAGGAGACAGCCTGGATGTACTCCTGAGAGCAAGACAGCCTTGAGTTCTTTTCAGGGGCAAATCTGGGTTAACTAGTATTCCACTATAGCAACCCTGTGCAACACACATGGTTCAACAAAAATGCTACATCTCAAAATACAGAGCAGTGTCTTGCAAAATGGAGTGTAATGATATACAATCTATGCGATATAGCATTTATTCATGAAAAATATTAAGAATGCTTGCGTCCGTATGTTACTGCTGATGCATAAGCTCTGGGGAAAATTGGCACTGGGCACATTTTTAGGTTCAACACAGTTTAATACAAATTATGCAAATATTCACAATAAGCACGTCCACCCAGAAGCAAGTTTTGGATAGCAATGCTATTCAGAAGGAAGAAAGATTACCAGGTGCAATAAATGACAAGTATGTAGTTGATGTGGGCAACATATTTTGAGCTGCACTAATACAAAATGCCAGACTCATCTCAGCTTGGACCTTTAGACCTTCCTAAATGGTTTCCTGTGGTTTCCTGTGATGATTCATTGGTTGTTTCCCCCCCAAGACAAAAGTGGGACTCATCACTGAAGATGACCCACTGTAATTCTGAGTAACTCCATGACAGTCTGGCAAGACACCATTGCAGGCTTTGGCAATGTTAATGGTGTTTAGTTCCACGTGCATGTAGTCCTGCATCATGCAGCTTTCTGCCAATGCTGCTGGGACAGGATGATGCGTGGAAGGCATCACTGCTTGCTGAAAGTCCACAATCATGACTGTTGGGTCACTCCGTGCACTTTGGACATTCTGTCAGTTCTCTCTCTCCGTGGTTTACGTAGATCTCCGAGATCCTTCATGTCATGGTTGGTGCCAATAGTATGCTATGATAATATCCAAATAACTGCTATGGGGTGTAATATGTTGATACGCCCATTTCTGCTTCCAGGAGCCCTATAATAACAATAAACCCTTCTCAAACTCTACTCCGAGGCATAACTGCATTCAGGTTTAACGATGTAAAACCTGCCTACCTACATACTTGTTGGGTGATTCCTTCTGGGTGCAACTGACAGTGAATTATCACTGTATTTTACTGACTTGCTGCACAATATATGGACATGACCTCAATCATTTTCACTGACCTAGGATTTGCATGTTTGGTTACATAAAATTTCACCAATAATTTATCCAGTATTATGGCTATTTTTTCTCATTTACTGTCTGTCAGAAACTTTTAATATACAGTAACATTTGCCTAAAATCATCTCCCAAAGTACTATTAATTAATAATTGCACTTTCACAGGATTAAAATCTATTATTATGCTATTATCATTAGACCAATGGCATAAAATGTTCTTCAAAATGACAATAATATTATTTATTGTGATTATTTCTGGGACAATATATCATACAAAATATGTATTTATCATGACAGGAATGCTTCTGGGAAACTGGATACAGATTACTTTAATTCAGTTAAATAAATAAATGATCAAGCTTGCCCTACCACAAATCCCAAAAATCATGATTGATCTATAAAGGCCCAGTAATTTAAGCGTGGTTGTAAATATATAATAAAGCCCTCTCCCGCCCCACCCACATAGAGGCAACAGGAGACAACCTTACCTTAACGGCAAACACCTAAAAGAAGGGTGTCCAGCTCTGGTCCTAGAGGGGCTAAGTCTAGTACAGGTTGATGATCTCTCAAGTTCAAACCCAACCACCAAACTGTGAACAATAGGTCTCCAGATCCAGAACTGGAAGAATATATGGCTCTAGAAACAAGTGAGGCCTCAAATTTGTCAAATTAGAATTAATAATTGACTTTTAAAGACCCAGATATTTGAGTGGGGTGCAAAAGAGCCTCACCCTTCCCAACCACCAAGACAATGGAAGCAGCACAAGAGATTAAAAATCTGCTGCTTCAAAGTCTTCAACAAGGGTGTCCAATGGTGGACCTTAGTCCAGTGCAGTTTGGAGATCTTCCTGCTAAAACCAAAGAGATACTGGATAATGACTCTAGAAACAGGTGAGAAATCAAAAGTCAAATCAAATCATTAAAGTCCTCGTAAAATAGATCGTAAAGAGTGTTGCATTGTTGATTATTATAATGCTTCACACAGTGAGTGCAATCAGATGCTATGCATATAACAAATGCATGGAGGGTGTGTCGCTTCTTGTAACTTGAGTCTGTACTGTGAATGTTTCATGTTTCTTTGGTGTTAATGCCACTGCTAAATAATACATTAGACAGAGTTTTTCATAAACACTTTTCTTAAAGTGACTACAGGCCTACGTGGGCACCCCTGTTAAAAGGTTCCTCATAAAATATTGAACTTGTGAACATGTGCTTTGCCATGATAAAATGCTTTGGCAGGGAATGAAGCTCATTGGTCAAGAGGGGAAAAAAACTTGTAAATATGGCATTAGACCAACATTTGCTTGTTCACTCGTTGGCAGCGCTGTTTAATGAATGACTCTACTGCCACAACGCGATATCATTACTACACGATTTCATCCAGAAAAGCTGAGTGTGATATAAATAGCCATTCCAATTCCAGCGAATCCGAGCTGATCAGTGAAGTGGACCCAAGCTGACTTGCCTGCCATTGACTCTAATAGGGATTATAGATCTGTCATCCACTAAACACTGGGTGAGCTACTGGAATAGTGTGCCGTTGGAGCAGGAAAACAAATCTCCCATTGTAATAAGATTGCTTCTGACATCGCTTATATAATACATAAGACGGCATGGTAACATGAAAATGTTCTACGAAACAGATCTGTCCTTTGTGATGTAACACGTTGGCAAGCCCGTTTCTGCATTGTAATGCATAAGGAAATGAAGTGGCGTGGTAATTGCCTTTTAGACTAATGAATCAGCGAGCTGCAGCTACCCTGAAGGCTTTTTCTCCCAAGTTGGAGCATCCAAACGAACATGATACCCGGATTCCGAAAGATAAGTAGGGTTTACTGCAAACAGGACACTACTGACCAGTGGATTTGTGTCAAAATGAGAGAGAGACTACTATCCCGCGTATCTTGCTGACAAAGAGAAGGGCAGTATAGTAAGGAACTGCAGCAAGGACAAAGAAAGACACTAGGCCAATGGGAAGAATGAATGATGGTTGAAATATTGGAGAGGATTGATTAGGAGACGGCCAAAGCTGGGCTGGGAGTTTTGAGGCGAAGCAAAAACATGTGCATGGGAGAATGGGAGATGGAAAGAGGAGCAGAAAGCAGGTAATCTCTAGAGGGAAAAGCAGTGTTGATAAACAAAGGGCTGGTAATAAGGCAGGATTGCACTACGCAGCAGATGGCTAGATGACTCACTCATCACTGGGAATGAGATAGAGAGACATGCAAGACAGAGAGAGAGAGAGAGAGAGAGAGAGATACTATCAGAGAATCAAAGATATCATTCATTGCTGGCCTTGTTAGATGTGCGCTTGCTGTGATAAGCTTCAGTACAAACTGCACAATCAGCGACTGTTTCTAGTCTTATATGATTATAAATAAATACACACATTAAAAACTGAACTTCACATATTCTCATCCATTAATAACACTTTTGACAGCTGAGAAAGTAACTTTGTGTAAAGCTTTCAAGATGAACAAGCCGACAGAAATGGTCCAAAATTCAGGGATCAGCTTTGGGAAGTCCAAGCATATTTTATTAGATCAAGTACTTGCTGCTTTTAGGCTGATACAGTCTTTTGTTTATATCATTCCAGCAATGCTCACTGGCTTCTTCTAGGTTACATTACTCCTCCAACAGACATTACTTGCCAACAAGATCTCAAAACACACACACACACACACACACACACACACACACACACACACACACATATATATATATATAAAATTACAAAATTATTCACAGGAAGATCTCATTCACCGGAGTTTCTGTTTTGACACAAACAAACCATCCTGCTTGAAGCACTGAAGTGTTTCCACAGCATGCAGCTTTTCTCCATTATGAAGAAATTGACATTGCGTGCTGGTTACAGTGTTAGAGTTAAAGTTCAGGTTTAAGATACAATGACACCGGTCAGTTCAAAACAGTGGATTTGCCTCAGGTTCGGACTGTATTTAGTACATATTACACAATTCCTAAAATAATGTTTTAGTCATATTGTACAAAATTCCTCTTTAGACAGGTTGTGTTCCCCACCTCCAGCAGTGAAGAAGGTTCTCAGAAAGGTAACAAAACCAAAGTCATGTCACTGCAGTCTTTTAAATTGACCGAGAGCCATTTGATATAGAAGGTCTATCATACTGCAAGATAGTAGTGTAAGATAGTAAACAAATAAGAAAAATGTTATTCCACTCTAGAATGCCCTATTCTATAAACTGTTTACTATAAATAAAGTGTTTTAGTATTAAAGATGCTGGATCAGCCTAAGAATACTGACAAAACTGTATCAGTATTGGTCAAGACTCAGAAATCAGATGGCAAAAAAGTAATCATCATCAAACATCAGGACATTCCTACCAAAATTAAAGGGTTTTGGAAATATGCTCTCATTCATTCCTGGTCCAGGAGATGGACCAGTACAGTGTGCTGATTTCCCTGCTTTAAAGCACCTACTAAAGGTGGTAATTAACTAAGGTGCTGAATCAGGTGTGTTCGAGTAGGGGCATAATCACACAGTGCAGGACTCTGGCCTTCCAAGACTGGAATTGATGACCTGTAGGATTCAGCCTACGAATACTGACAATACTGGAGATATACTGGAAGATCCTTTCTTCATGAAAGTGTTCAGCAGGCAGCTCTCAGCACCTTTCCTTCTCTCCTTTGGTTGCCCACAACCAGAGGATGTCCTAAGGTCCTGCTCGTGGCAACCTTATTTCAGCTGTTTTGAGGCTCCATGTCAGTTGTAATAATTGCCAGAGGACAGAACACAGGATCATCACAAAACCCTACTCCTAGGGTTCCATATTCCTGCACACACACACACACACACACACACACACACACACACACACACACACACACACACACACACACACACACACACACATGCACACAAGTGCTTTGTTGTTCTTAGGCACTGGAGATGGGATCAAAGCAGGGGAGCACCACGTGAAGGTGCCCTAGTCATGCAGGGATTCAGTTGGCCGGTAATGGGCTTTCATTCAGGGGTGAGGAGGTGAGAGCAGCGAAGGAGTGAGGGGAGGGAAAGGGGGATTAGAAATGAGTAGACAGAGGGAGGGACTGCAATTGATCAGCTGTCATCTCTGTGGACTGCAGGCTACTGTGCCTTTCACCGGAAAAAGCAAGTCCCAACTGGGATACAGAGCTATGGTTACCTCCCGCCACACACCTTCAATTCAAAGTGCTGCCTTCATGCAAACACTGCAGCTTCTGCATACAACAGAGATCATTCGGAAACACAGACATCTTAGACAAGATGTTATTTATCCAAATGACACTGTAATTTCAATGAACTGCAGTTTAAATCATGCTCCAAATCATCACATACACATCGGATTTCCAAAAGGAAGCAGTTTCTGAAATGGATATCAGACAAAGGGAGGACAAAAGAACAAATCTGACTCTATGAAACATCACAGAACTGAATGTATCAGAACCAACCATAAGCGATGTTAGTCATATGGTAACTGTAGCCACACGTAACTAGATACACAATGTATTAGAATTACGATTATTCGATCGTTCAATCATACGTTTATTTTTCACATTTTTACTTGATTTGGCAGGTGTTCTGTACATGGGTTAGTTTCAGAATAAATAGCAATGACCAATAGAAATGCTCCAAAATGACTGGCAATATAATTACACAGACTTCCACTGAAAGTTAAGGCGCTTTTGAGTCACGAGTTTTTGCACGGCAGTGACAACTAGGGCTGGCCGATATGACAAAAAAAAAAATCATATCTCAATATGTGAAAGAGAAATGGTGATATTCGATACAATATGATAAAGATTGTATGATGTAAAAGTAACAATTTTATTGGAACACCAAAACCACAGCATGTTGTATTAATTGTGATGTTTTTATGGAATAACCTGAATAAGACTGTACTCTATAGGGCATCATCCCTCCAGAAACCAAACCATTTCCTCACAAATTAACCACTCAAATTAACCATTCCACTGGAATGAATTCTTACCAGATGAGCTATTAGAAAGTGGCCATTTGGTACATAATATAACAATATATCCAGCTCTAGTGAAAACAGGGTCCTATGATTTCCATGATGCATTTTTTTAAAAAAGGAAATAGGATTTTATTGGGCCCTACAACAATAAATTTGCATATCACGTTGAAGTTTTTTTTGTGAGTGTGTGAAATAAAGAGATTGCTGCTAGTGAAGTTTCTCTTTGAGCATGTTTAACTTTCCATTTAAACGAAGTGTTTAAATAGAAATACTTCCATTTTACAGTTTGACAAAACATACTGAACTGTTAGTATAAATATCAGATATGCAATAATGTCCTTTATTAATGGAAAGCTATATTTTCAATTTGTGCACACTTTTAACATTTTGTCCATAATTTTGTCTCAGTTGTTTTTGGCAGTGCTATAGAAGAACCGCTTTTAGTTCCATAAAGAACCATATTTTTAATAGAGTTGTGTGAAGAAACATCAAATGAAAGTTTTTTAGACCAGGTTCCATGTACACCTCTATAACATCATAAGTGTTCCATACTTTGTAATATAATACAGTTATATACTTTTACATATTTTTTGTATGTACCTACTTTTTAAAATATTTACATTAGTTTTTTATATAGTGATTTTAGGGCACTGTGTACTTCAACGTTATGTTTTTTATTATGTTTGTAGAAAATCACCGTCAATGAATTCATATGACAATTAGAATTCAAGGCCGAATCTGTGCTGCACTCGAATGAGGCAGGTACAATCATAACACTGTGCTTGCATGGCAGCAGGAAACGCACTTGTAATCAAGCTGTGAATGAGGAGTCTTCTGCACAGCATGACAAATGATTTACAAGAATTCATTCGGATCAGCTCCCTCCATAACCGTAAGAAACTCCTTGGCGATGAATACCACGATAAATTCCTGACACCAGTAAGAAGCCCGCCCATAGCTTACTCTTAGTAAGTGCTATCCTGATGCTACAGTATGCAAATCTGCTTGTGTCACCTCAATTTATTTTCCAATTTCCTCTGAGATACTAAGATACACTCTCTTAACCGCCCTCTCTCTCTCTGCTGTCTCAGAGGATGAAATATTGAGAGCATTCTCTCTCTCAGCAGACCGGCTGTGCTTTTTTTTTTTTGCCCATGTGTGCCAGAAACTCCCCTCACCACACTGAAGCAGGAGTAGTCCAACCGTGTCTGATATCTAGATCTGGAAACCTAACACACACACACACACACACACACACACACACACACACACACACACACACACACACACACACACATATGCATACACACATGTTCAAACACACATGACCCAACCAGCTGCTTATTAAAAATAATATCTGCTGATGCTGTTTCCAGAGTAATGTGGGGATGGGTCAAAGTGGACTGGGTCATGCTAGAAACTAGAGCAGTGGTCTACATTTGGTGAACAGTGTGACCCCTCAGCCACCAACCCCCCCCCCTTAAATCGCCAGGACAACACGGGAGTGGGTCATTGAGGCATGACTGCACAACTCCACACAACAGAGGAGGGATCGTGTGACAATGCTGAATGAGTAGACTCACATTCAGCTCCCTTCCCTCTCTCTGCTTCTTTCTCCGCGCATTTCTCTTTCCATATCCATAAGCTCTTCACTGCTGTCCGGTAACCAATAGATTAAAATGACACCACACACATGCTGCTGTCCATGTAAAAGGAAGAAGAAAGATAAATGGCACACAAGACATCAAAATCAAGCAAGAGCCTCATACCTTATCACCAGCAATCAGCAAACAGTCTTCAAAAATCTCTAAATGATGAATAAGAATCAAAACACTCCCGTTCCAGAACTTCCAATAATTCATCAAGTACCACCCAGAACTGCTATCTCAGCACATTTACCTATCCAGCATGCAGCAAAGGCAAATAGGACAGTAAAATGCAAAAACCAGCGCGAGAAGAAAGCCCCATACACGCACCGTAGGAGAGGAGAGAGAGAGAGAGTGCGGAGAGGTGAGGTGTGTTCTGCTCTGGTCTTAGATCAGCATGTGAGCCCTCTCTCAGCTCCCTCTGCTATTGTTACAGCAGAGGGCTCTTCACTGAGCATGCTCCAAACACGGCTCTGCTGACCCGTTGGCATGGGAACCAGAGAAACACAAGGCTGTCCAAAAGGACCTCCTAGACACATCCGCCTCGTTCTCTCCCTCTTGCTTTCCCCCACCTGCTCTCCCATGAGGGCATTCCTTTGTTTTCGTTGTCTGTAACCTTTCCTATTAGACCAACCTTAGAAACTGTGAACATAGTGATGTGATACAGCATACCTACAACCCATGCACATACCTAACGAACAGGCCACGATGAACTAGACAGAGGTGCTGTCTCGTCAAGTTCCTCTCCTTCCACTCAATTGAATCCCTCAGAAGGACAATGATACGCTGACTCTATAATTCTATTAATTAGCCCCTGATCACCTCTGTACTGTGCATATGTGCCTCTGCCTGAATGCAATGAATAAATAATGCGAACCTGAAACGTATTATATCCTAACATCATATTGCGTAATGGAGCAGATGAGAGATAAGAGGAATTTACTAAATCTCTTCCAAAAAAAAAAAAAAAAAGTGCCCGTGTTATGCCATTGGAAGTCTTTTTCTATGGAGAGCTCTGTAGCCAAACAGCATTTTCACTATAGGAACGCACCGCGGGGTGCTGCATCATTCCTCCGGTCTCCCATGGGACGCCTTTCAAAGTGTATTGGCTGAGCAGTGTAATTACAGTATTCTGTGTGAAGCTGGCATGGTCGAGCCATATGGGGGCGGCTAATCCCCTCTCTGCTACCACACATGAGCCCCACTTGCTCCAGCAAGCAGACAGCAAAAGCAGCTTGAATTGAGTGTGAAACAGACATCAGCTGAGCCCGTCAATCTGTCATAACCTGAGCCGCAGCCTGTCTGGACCTGACAGGATGGTCTGAGGGCTTCCCTTTTTTGTTTCTGCTGCAAGCCAATGATCCACTACTGTAACAAATGGGGCAGTCATTCAGCTGCTCCATTATCACCATTCACTTTCCGCTTCCCTAGAGAGACTCAAATTTGCTACAAGTTGCTGCTCCAAGGTTGCAGGCTGACCTCACATCTGCAAAGAGCCTGTTTCAAAAGTGTAGAGCAGACTTGACTTCAGAGAAACATGGGCAACATGATAGAGAATCAATAAGAAGAGGAACATCATTTAAAGAATGAAACCAAACTGCACATTTGTCAAAATTCCTGATTAAACCAGAGTATTCTAATAAAATGAGTAAGAATCGGAAAAGTGCAATCTGCATGATCTCATATGAAGGGACCATATAACTGAAGTTCTTTTTTCCCCCTCACTTTTCCATTTTCCAGTTTGCATTTGGGTGTGAACAATATTAAAGTTTTGAAACCATTTAGTCCACAACTGTGGTTCATATGGGAATTGGTCACACAAAGTTATATTCTGTCACAGTACTTTCTTACAAACCGCCTTCATAAATCTGCCCCAGAAAACAACATATATCTGATCAGATTAGAACCGTTAATTGATAAACATATGAAATTAATAATCTCATTTCATTAAAATCACAATTAAATCAATGGACAGTCCTAGCTTTCATTTCTACAGTCAACAGCCTGTACTGCTTTCTAAATAATAAATAAGAAAAATACAAGGGCAGCCAATCAGAATAGGGTAATTGCCTATGCTTTAAAAGGTACAGTAACAAAACCAGCCACCTTCGTAAAAATTATTTCATAAAATAAATTACAAATGTAATCAATTAAAATAAAGTGTTTTCAATACACAAATTTACATTAATGTCAGAAGGGGATCCCAGGTAAAATAATATAATTTGGTATAATATACACAAAAATGCAGGACATGTGCCCTTTAAATTACCCTACTGGTCTCTCTAACACAAGCAAACACAATACCACTGACACTCCTACTGACATGCAATATAATATAATATAATATAATATAATATAATATAATATAATATAATATAATATAATATAATATAATATAAGTCTAACTGAATGCTTTGGAAAAATTGTACATTTCTAAATTCATACACTTACTATGTGATCGTGCCTGCATTCCTCTACTTCTTTGTTTAATACAGGTAGATTCTAAAGGTGCACTACAGTTTTTTTGCTTCCACAATGCTGTCCAGACCTTTCAGTTTGACACACTTCATTTTCCAATCACAAATACATCATCAATCAAAGAAAAATGCACAACAAAGCCCTGTCATTATTGTGCTGGGGAAGATTTATGAAGCTGGTTCGTAAGAACATACTGTAATGAACAAAATATAAAATATGACTTGGTTTAAACACAAACAAGACCCTGACACTTACACTATAGTGATGCTTTTGGCAAAGTTCCAGCAAGCTTGCGTTATTGTTCACCACAATGCAGTGAAATGATCTGCATTTAACAGAGATTCGGCAGATGCTGCAGATCTATCACCAGGTCTTTATACTGCAGCCTATCATACTGGAGCTGTGAGGCTAGGTGATAAAAGATGAGGAATTGATGGCCCCGGGGCTTAGTCAGCCCATTAGGGAGCACCCCACATGTGGCTCTTGCTCTGAGGAAAGCAGTACAGCCATAGAGCTGTTGCCATCACTCTGCCTAGAGCTTCAGCCATTCCTAATTTATGAGGGCTCTACCACAACCTCAATAATTTATACACAGCCCCACACAGTGATCACAGACACATTGCCTATGTGTTATAATGCCCAAAAAACCGTTTCAGTGAAGGATTGTCCTTCCATTCTTTTTTTGGTTCAAGGTCTATATTTAGAATTGGGTATGACGTGTGACGGCAGCAACCCTGAGGAATGCAGCTGTCTTAATGGAATCAACCAAACAAATATTCAGCTAAAGCAACACAACAGCAAGCTGATTATTACCATTAAACCAATACCATGCATGTTACCATCCGAAAATACATGAATATGAAATAAGCAGGTTCTATTGTACCACATTGTCCATCTCTGCCACATTCAAAATGAGACAATGGCTTCTAGTGCTATTCTCCGAGAGGGAACAATGCACTGTTTGTCAGCGTCTACAGTGAACAGTCGGCCTTGTATGAGGACGGATGGGGGTCTACCTACAAAACAGGATGTTGTAAAAATGACTAACGGTAGCAAAGGCTGGAAAAAAGGTCCATACTATGTCCTCAGCTGGCAATGATGCCAATCATAAATGTCACTGGGACACAACATTGTCCTTTAACGAGAGTCCTGATGGGGGACAATCGATTGTGATATGGGCATAATGCGCAAAGGCCATACTGACACAAATAGCAAGAAAATGACACACATACATCACATGCTGTGACAGTCAATGTTTTAAACACATTTGAAGCTGGAAGCAGGGAACGTGCAGTTACGACCGCATACTTTTAGTCTGAGGGTACAGCTTGTTTGCATAAGTCGATGGAACGTACACAAACGCTCCTGTGCAGTGTTGAATCTGTGATGCAGCATGGGAACTGTCCCAAATTCCTCAGCCTAGCAGCTTTCACTGAGTCACAGTAGTCACAGTCAGAGATTCATTCATTTGTGTCAAGGACATTAGAAAAAGGCTGCTAGCTCCTATGTAGCTGTGGTTCCGGTTAAGAGGGAATTCCATATATTGTTTTACTGATAAAGCTGTGATTATGTTTTTAAATGTATTTATTTAAAGGCATTGTACAATGTGTTTGATAGTAAAAAAGTAGTTAATGCAGGAGCACTTAGTAATTCTACAATTACAGACTGTAATCCTACGTTTTTAGCCTCCTCTAACCCTGATCTTCAATGGTCAAGACTCCAGAGGACCACCACTAAGCAGTGCCACTGACATGGTGTTGGTTGGCTAGTGTGAGTAGCGCTGGTATGAGTGGATCAGACACAGCACTGCTGTAAGAGGGTAAGAGTGTTGAAACCCCTCAGTGTCACTGCTGGCCTGAGAATAGCCCACCAACTAGAAATATCCAGCCAACAGCATCCTGTGGGCAGCGTCCTGTGAGCACTGATGTAGGACTGGAGGATGACCGAAACAAAATGTTCAGAAACAGATGAGCTTCTCTTCGACCAGCTAGGTAGGAGTGTCTACTAGAGTGAACAGTGAGTGGACATAGTGTTTAAACACTGTGTCTAAACCACTTGTGTCAGCGTAATGCACACTAACAACACCTGAGAATACTGCCGAGAATAACCCACCACTCATATAACACCTGTTCCCTGGTGGTCCTGTGGGGGTCCTATCTATTGAAGAACAGGGTGAAAGGAGGCTAACAAAGTATGCAGAGAAACAGATGGAATACAGTCTGTAATTCATGGTTCAAGGTTTGTTTATTTGTCATGCACATGAAATGCTCATTCACGACTGTCTTCACACACAAATAAATAAAAGGTATAATAAATATAAAATTATTTCAATATTCCTATTTTTGCAATATATTACATTAATTTATTTAGAATGTGCAGAAGTGTAGAGGATGTAAGCTTACAATTCAAGAATTCAAAAACATATGTGCTCAAACTTTTGCATGCATACAGTGCATGTACAGGGGTTGGACAACGAAATTGAACACCTAGCTTTAGACCACAGTAATTTATTAGTATGGTGTAGGGCCTCCTTTTGTGGCCAATACAGCATCATATTTGTCTTGGGATACAATCCAAAAAACATCCCTTTCAGACAGCTTCCTCTTGCGTCCACAGTTAATCCTGTTGGATGTGGTTGGTCCTTCTTGGTGGTGCTGACATTATCCTGGATACCGTGGCTCTTGATACATCACAAAGACTTGCTGTCTTGGTCACAGATGCGCCAGTGAGACGTGCCCCAACAATTTGTCCTCTTTTGAACTCTGGTACGTCAACCATAATGTTGTGTGCATTTCAATATTTTGAGCAAAACTGTGCTCTTACCTGCTAATTGAACCTTCACACTCTGCTCTTACTGGTGCAATGTGCAATTAATGAAGATTGGCCAGCAGGCTGGTCTAATTTAGCCATTAAATCTCCCACACTAAAATGACAGGTGTTGCAGTTTCATTGTCCAACCCCTGTATATACACACAAGACTGCATGTGTATTTACATAAATAACCTACTTAAAATGGTCTTGACGTTGACATTGTTGGACACTTGTTTCCTACAGAAAGACACATCTTTCACATCATCTCACACCACAAAGGCACACTGGGATAACACCAACTCATACTGAGCAAACATTCCCACATCAGCACAATTACCAAACGACCCCAATGACCCAGTTATGGTAAGTCAACTACGGCATGGAAAGTTTGATTAGTTCATCGATGAGAAAGCCAGACGTATGTCAGTGTTTATATAATAGCTGTATAACCCACATTCCCACAGATGGATGATGACTCTCAGTGGCTTTGTCTGTCTGTACACTGCCTGAGTCTCTAATTGCATGTTTTTCATACTTAATCAGATGTAATACAATCAGCGAAGAGTAAATACATTCAATTGGAAAGTCTCTAGATGATTGTTTGGAATTAAATGAGATCCTATAATCAGGTAATATTGTAATATTTCCACTGAACTGTGGCTTCTATTCTTACTTGCCTGTTACTGTAATAACAGCTATAGCTATTATGCAACTTGTGACTACATGGCCAAATGTGGGCCAGACGTAACAGCTATTAGAGCAGACAGATAGACAGAGAGACAGAGAGACAGACAGACAGAAAGGTAATAAACTAATCATTTATTTTAATGCATATTTTTAATCATTTATGCTGGAACTACATTTTCTTCAACCTAAATAAATCTTTCAATTTTTTTCTACCCTTTCTATGTTCTTTCTGCCTCAATCACTTACAATCAACTCAAAATATGATAACTACAGTCATGTAGTCCCTACGTCCCACTTCCACTCACAACACCTTCGCTGGACATAAAGTTCACGTGATGTTTGATTTTGAACTTCAGATTACAGCACTCATTGGTCAAGCTCATTAGATAATCACTGCCAATTTCAGTGATGCATACTGGTCTCCACTGCTTCACCTGAAGTGCAGTAGATGTAGGCTATTTATCGTCGCCCACATTCACCAGAAGAGTGGCACAGGAAGCCGTCCACGTTTGGTCTGTTTCATCGTTGTGTGCAGTAAAGTAAAATATTCCATTCATCAGCATTCAGACAAAGTCATCTTTATGGAAACAGGATGTTGAGCGAGATGCTTCTTAGGAAGCAGTATTTACACAACAAAGGTGGGACTTAATAAGTCCTTTGAGAGCACAACAAGCAGAAGGAGTATTGTGATGCAGAATATAAGTGCACTAGGAGCTGGGCACCATTGGCTATGCAGATGAAGGAAGGCAACAGGTAGGAGGGAGTATATTACCAACACTGCGGCCACATGTTATTTACTTAGTTCTATGGAGTGATTTAAAATGGCTTGTAGCAAAAGGCATTTGATGAGAAATCGATGAGAAAGCCAGGCCAGAGCCAGAGTGTTTATATAGTATAACCCACATTCCCACAGTAAGATAATGGCTCTCACTGGCTTTGTTTGAGTCATGACATGCTCTTTATAGTGTAGCCCCGAGTACACTGGATTCAATCTGAAATGAATGAAATGAGGTCAAATGATCAGGTAATACTGCAATATTTCCACTGAACTGTACTGTTACTGCAATAAAAGCTATACCAACAGCATAACAAATGACTGTTGAAATACATCACCAGTCCAAATTGCACTCATTCTTGACATAGATGTGCAAATATAAATAAATAAACTGTCTCTGTGGAGTATTGTGAATAGGACTCTCTGGAGCAGATACACATAAACCTACTGGCACCATGACTAATGCCAACATGCCTGCTTAATGTCTGGAGTGATGATGCTCCATCCAATAGTATTGGGAGAAGTTGGAAATGTTGTAGGTGATTTGCCAACATCCTGAACACACAAACACAGAATGCAATGGGATCCTCACAGCTGTGCTCAGAAATCTAGTAGAAATCTTGCACCAAGAAAAGCAAAATAAACTCATTTGATTATCCTTAAATTAAAAGGAAAGACATGAGCAGTGTCCTGATACTTTTGTCAATATAGTATACACAAGGACTGGGCAATATATAGATATTTATATTGATATTGGGATATAAACAAAGTGGGATATGGGTTTAGGCAATATTGTTTATATCAAGTTTTAAAAGTTTAAATAACGTTCTGTTTCAATCTTGCAGAAACCTTTTTTTTCTACTTTCTCACTCTGCTCTGCCCCCTGGCTAGCTAATCCTCTTCTCTGCTCCTATCCTTCCCCATTTGCGTTCTCACATACACAATGTGGAAGGGGCATTGTGTACAGTGTGTACAAAGATTAAATTAAGATCAAATTTCAGTGTTTACATACCGTACAATAAGGCAGAAGGAGGATTCCATGGGGTTTCCTGAGTTACCATCATATATCATATTGTATATCGCCATTCAGCTAAAATATATCGGGATATAATTGTTTTGTCCATATCACCCAGCCCAAGTAAAAACTAATGTTTCTCAGTCCTGGTCCTGGAGGCACCCCTATCCTGCATACTTTAGCGCTCTCCCTGCTCCTACCAGACCTGATTAAACTAGTCAGCTCATTGACAAGCCTTTTAGAGTTGCATGAGGAATGTTAGATCTAAAACATGGAGGGCAGGAATGCCTCCAGGACCAGGATTGTGAAACAGTGATATAAAGCGGCCTTTTCAAGGTGTTGCAATTAACTTGTAAATCATAATCTTGTTACTAGCCTAATTTACTAATCTACATTTTCTGTAATCAAATTCTATTAGTGTATCACAGAAACTACATTTGTACTCATTTGTACTTTTCTAATTAAAGCTACTGAAAATATACCCTGTATTATACCACCCCACTGTTGAAATTTCTCTCAGCCTTTCTGGCATAAAATGATGTAATAAATTTTTTTCACAGGGAATTCCCTGTTGAAAGACGTGAAAAGTAATAAAGTGAAGAAAAAGGCTCATAGCCTGTGACTATTCAGTGTCAATGAATCTGGACAGTTGTCTAGTCAGACTCCCTGACTGCTGTATTTCGTATAAGAGCCCAGCAGGGACCGTAAAATGCTCTGTGTGGCTATTTCCTCTTCCATGGAAGCTGCTCCAGGCCTCCAGAGAGCTGAGCAATGGACCTGCAACCAGACTGCTCGTTTAATCAGCATCCAACAGTTTCCTGAATACCCAGATATAATCACATATGCTGGAGCTCAGAAACATGATTAGAGCAATGGAGCTGAGTACAGAGGCTGGCCCTTCTGCTGGGAGTTCCAACAGATAGACAAACCCTTTTGCCTAAACGCAAGAGGACCACCCCCACCTGCCGATTCAGCTCCATTAAGGATTATCCGCCACTTACAAACGGCAGTTAGTGTGGTCCTCAGTACGGCTCTGACCTGAATTCTCAATGACCCTCACTGAAGAGCTATTTTACACACTAGAGGAGCAGATGTAACCTGACAGAGATCTGGCAGCACACATATTATCCACTGAGCCCTGGGATAAACACGGGGAGCATGGGCAGCTCATATCTGGTTAATGTATTAATTGCCTGTAAGGGAGTGGTGCGGATGAAAGAACTGAATAAATAAGTTGAGCTTTCTAGTGAACCTCCACAGTGGGTTATTGTTTACACTGGTGTGAGAAAATCCTCAGGGAATTTTACATTTATATATTTATTTCTCTTTTTTGGAAATTATGTTCTAATAATACTCTTATGCCCCAAAAGCACTGCATGCATACGGCTGTATTTTACGTATGTGTTGTGAAAGTTCACAAGAAGGCGATAAATGAAGGGAGTGACAGCTCATCTGTTTGGTAAATGCTGGCTGCAGGTGTGAGGGTTTCAATCTGAAAGGGAGTATCTTTAACTGACACAAAACCAGGTTATGACCTGGACCGTTAAAAAAGCACATATGGAGAACAGGTCTGGAGCTGGACTTATTGAAGAACTCCTCAAAGTTAAATCAATCAATTGAATATGAAATATCTGAAATATAGAAAAGCAGAAACATCTGTACAAACGTCCCAGACCAGAAACCAAAGACATATAAATAAACTCTGAATCCTGAAATTATTTTTGATAGGACTGAAATGTCCATAATGCAGGTACATAGATTACATGTAATAGAATACTTGTCTTTTGCTTCACTTCCATGGGAGGTTTGAATAATATGCAGAGAGCATCTGATTCTTCTAAGCAGTGTTTCTTAGCTTTGGTCCTGGAGGCACCCCTGCCCTGCACATTTATCTGCATATAAATTGGCTGATTAACAAAGCCAGGAATGTATAAATACAATCCTATTGTATATATGTGTGTATGTGAACATATATGTGTACAACAAGGGGCTTCAAGAAGAGGTCATACATATGAGACTGAAAGAGTCTTGGAATATGTAGTAAATGTTTTCCACGTGTTGTGCAAATGCTGGAATTACTGACATAACAGATAACCCAGATGCGCAGAAATATTACAAAGTAGTGTACTCAAATGACCTGAATCTCAAATTAATCCTAACCTAACCCTAACCCTGACCTTAACCTTAGTACAATGTGACTTAGCATATGTGCAGGAGCTTACTGATTCATTTTTATTAGCTTTACAACATGAACAGACATTTTTTCAGGTGCATGTTATATGTGTAATTGGTGAAAGAGCACCCCTAGGGGAAAGGAGGACATAGTGAATTGCAAGCAGGTCACAGAAATATGTATTTTAAGTGTAAACATACAGAAACATGTACATATACACAGAGTCGCAGTGGGTATGTTAAAAAGGGGAACACACTAATGTGTGCAAGCCAGAGTGTTTCCAGTACCAGGGTACAAGAGCTTGTTTTATTAACACTTTTAAAAATAATAAAAAAATCATTAAAAATCATCCCATACTTGGAATTCCCCATCATGCATTACGCCTCAAGACATGCATTTGTCATATTTCCTGCAAAGTCACTTCTTGTTACAGCAGATGCTACAGTAGATCTGGAGCTGGAGCTTTCTGTTTTTCTACTGGTTTTGTGGATCACCCCATGGGCAGTGTACAGCATAGTCATTTAAAGTCTGTATTATAACTAGAGAACTTTAATTCACAGGCTCTTACATGGAAAAGTGTGCAATCAACCAGGCATCAGCCTACACTGCTATAAATGAGCTGTATGGTCAAACAAGGAAATTAGTGCCATTTAAATTGATTGTGTTAATGTATTATTAACACATGAACTGTGACAGCCATAGAATACATAGATCCATCCAAACCATTCAGTCTACCCTTGCTGAAATAAAGGACATCGGCTAATTATGTGTGGGAGCCACTGGGAGTTCATGGTCAGTGGTCTCTGTGAAATAAGCGAGCTGTGTAGTCTGGAACAGCTGTGCCTGGAGGGTCACCCTACGCTTCAACAGGCAGCACCTCATTGCTCTTACCTTAGACCCCTCTCAATCATGGCTAAGTATCCCCATGAACACACTTAGAAGAGAAAGAGAGACACAGAGAGAGAGAAATGTGGCCTGACAGGCTAAAAGACAGAGTATCTAAGGATATTTTCTCTTTTTGAGCCTCCAAATAGTCCAAAAGAACTTCATGTGACCTTCTCCTTCTGATGTTTCTAGAGACATATTTGACAACTACAGTAGTCACATGATTACTGTTATCATTTCTGGCACACTAAAGCATTGTTTCAGAAAGGCTCTGTAACTCTCTTTGTTTGGAAATATGCTAATATATTCAAGTACAAGGCTTTGATGAGTTTAATTTACATAGTGTCTAATCTCTGTGTTAGCAGAGAGACAATGCACACCATGAGCGTGAAGCTAGTTGGCACATCTGCAAATGTGTATTAGACAAACACTGCAGGAAAGACCTTCCTTTGCGTGCTCTTATTGTTACTGTCACAAAAAAGGAGTTGTTGTTTACATTGAACCAAAATCTCATGATGAATGGACCAATGGAAAATGACTTGAAACGAAATATTTTTAATTGATCTCCCCTGTAAAGTTAACCGGTTGAAAACAACATTTTTGTGTGACAAAGACAATGGACTAGTGCATCTGAGTGATTCAATATGTCATGAAAAGTGTATTTTTTCATAATCAATTCATTCTAATTATTTTTTTATAATTAAAAGTAAACATTAAGTGAACACTTTCACTTATTTGATCGGCTTACAGCTGATGAAAATCAGAAATCCAGTATCTTATCCAGTATTGTAATTAGTCATTTTGAGTTTGAATAACTGTTGAAACTGTATAAATACTGTGTCCAGCACATGCAACCACAATCACGCTGCTGAAAAATGGACACAACCTCCACAAAGAAGGTAAAGCCACAGAAGCTCAGTGTCAGCTGTTCAGTACTAAAGCATATTGGTGGACAGTTGAATGCATGTGGCGGGAAAAAGGGCACAACAGACATGAGCATAGCCTTGAGATGATTATCAAGAAAAGTCCTTTCAAGAACTTGCGAGAGCTTCACCAGGAGTGGACATTGGCTGCTGTCAGTGGATCAAAACCCAGCCAAACACAGATAAAACTGCAACATTCCTAATATCAAGCTCCTCCTAAAGCAGAGTCAGAGTCAGAAATGTCTTAACTGAGCTAAAGAGAAAAAGAACTGGGCTGCTGATTAGTGCTCCAAAGTTCTCCTTTCAGATGAAAGTAAAATTTGCATTTGGAAATCGAGAGTGCTCGAGTCTCAACTCAAGAACCTAGAGTCTGGAGGAAGATTGGAGAGGGCTAGAATCCAAAGTGTCTGAAGTCCTTTGTGAGGTTTCAACAGTCTGTGGTGGTTTAGGGTGCCATGTCATTTGCTGGTGTTGATCCACTGTGTTTTATCAAGTGCAGCGACAACACAGTGTCTACCAGGGTCTACTTCATGCTTCCATCTTTACCTGTAATCATTAGATGCATGACCATTTAAGTGAATCTATATTATATGCAAAAATGAACCATATTTTCTATTTTCCTACGATGCACTAGTACATCAACACATCCTGGAGAGTCACTATGAAAATGCTGATATACTGAAAACACATCCATATGATACAAATGTGCAAACGACCAATTATAGGCCATCATTTTTAATTCATGAGAGCACAATAACTCAGTGACGTGAGATATTACATGACATCCTGCATGCTTGCATGCAAAAGAAATTGATCCATTAGAAGAGTATGCAACAGCTGACTCCAGCAGTTCCACCCAGAGCTGTTTTCTCAGAAGGCTCAGTTTGGTTGATGGAATGTGGACAGTAAGTGCTGGTATATTAAGTGACTGTACCACCTCCAGCCCCATAGTTGCATTAATTGTCCTTTGGGTTTAGCTTCCCAAAGCAGGTCATGAAAAATGTAATCATTTCTCTCTGCCCTGAACCCTGGTTCTGCCACTTGTGTTGTGGCCTTTAGTTGATTGTGTTTTCTGTGAAGGCAACAGTTCTGAGTCATTAATAACCTGGCGAATGCTGCTGCTATTTTTAAAGGGAAACAATGGGGACTGCTCAGCAGACAGGTGGAAATGGAAAAACAGTTACCAAGATGTCACTGACAATATGGGTACATAAAAGAGGAGATAAAGAAAGTTAGGATTTAATGCAATAAAAAGAATCAGACTTGTACATTCCATACAGATCATCTGTTATTCATCTGCACATCCTAGCACTACGGCTGGGCGATATAGACAAAAATTATATCCCAATATATTTTATCTGAATGGCGACATACAATAAGATATATGATGTGAAACAATTAGGAAACCCCATGACATCCTATAGTTAAACTTTTGTGTATAAAGAAGAAATGAAGACTGCATGTCAACAAGCTGTCTTATGTAGGAGTGGAGGAGAGCAGAGTAGAGGAGGAGCTGAGAGTAGGGGGCGGAGAAGAACAAGGAATTGAAACCGTACGTTATATAATTATTAATATAGTTATACAACTCAATTTAAACAATATTGTCTCAGGCCATATGGTGTTGTTTATGTCCCAATCTAGAAATAAATATCAATATATCACGCAGCCCTAACATGAGAAGAATTCCTTTAAGATACGTCAGATTAGTCTTAGTATTACATCATATCAGCGTGAACCTGGTGGGGCGAGAGAGGGAACAGATTTGAACACACACTTGCTGAAATGATGGGCTTTCATTAAATCAATCACAAATCATGATTTTTCAGTGTATTTTGTGTCAATGAATAAAATGTACCTGAGAATTTTGAATTGCAGCTTTTTAAACTGATCTGGAACATGTTTTTATATTTGGTTTGCTTACAAAATGAGTCGAGCTGCAACTGTACTGTCCTGGAATTGGTTATCACGTATCTGACCTGGTCATCTGTCTCATCATTGTTTTGTTAATCTCCCCTGCTTCTGAGCATCTGTCCTGTCTCCGCCCATCCCCAGCTGTGTCTTATTTGTAACCCTGCCTTGTCATGATTGTGTTCCAGGTGTGTCCTATGTTCCCCTTGTATTGAAGACCTTTGTATCAGCTGGCCTGTCAGTCCTTGAATGTGTAACTGTGTAAGTGTATCTTGCGTATGCTGTGTTTGTGTTGATCGAGTTCTGTTTGTTTAGTGTTTATTAATTAAATTGTCAACCCCTGAGATTACTTCTGCTTCCCTAGTCTTGTCTACATGTCTGTTCAGCTCACTAACCGTTACATTGGTAAACAAGCTAAGATCATTCACCATCTAGTCAATTGATGCAGGACAATGAATGGGTAAGGAAGTAGCCGCACTGAACATCAGCAGATTAAAATGGGCTCTGTTTCTCCAAGGCAACTGAGCACTACGACAATCCTTACAAAGGCTGAGAAAGCATAACACTAAACAGTCTCTCCACCAGTTAATGTGATTGTAACACTAAGAACATCAACATGCTATACAGAAACATATAGTTGGCTTAATTGTCAAAATTGTACTCCAGGATGTCCTGCCCTGAACTAACAGTGCAAGAGACAAAGAGAATTGGATTCCCTTAATGGAGAGAGCGTAATGATTTGTTGAAAAAGAGAACCCAAGGGACTTTTAACAACCTACAATGAGAAGTCCACACAAGCTTTACTCTGCTATAGGGCTGGTCGATATGGACAAAAAATTATCTCGATATATTTTAACTGACTGGCGATATATGATATACGATGTTTAAAATACAATGTGAAAAATTAGGACACTCCATAAAACCCTTTGATCAGCTTTACTACAGTATATTTAAACATATTGAGCATAGTCTTATGCTCCCTCCAGAGTGTGTATGTGAGTGCAAGTGGGGACAGAGGAGAACAGAGTAGAGGAGGAGCTAAGAGCAGGAGGAAAAAAAACTCTAAATAAAACAAAACATATAAAAACTTTAAAATTAGATATTTAAACAATATCACCTCAGTCCATACTTTACTGTTTATTCCGATATCAATACAAATATTGATATATTGCCCAGCCCTACTTTTGCATTTTGTTTGTGTGCATTTTCACAGAGAGTTGAATGCCAGTCAAAGATGGCTGTAACCAACATTCTCTTGAGGATCTGTATCCATTGTGGAAGAGCAAACATTACTCAAGTCCATTCAAATGAGCTCTTATCGAAGCACAATGTCAAGCATTCCTTTTTACATAAGTAAACACAGTGCCTGTCTGAAACAGCTACATCATCCATGTGTGTGACGTACATAGTTAAAGGTCAGTGTGCAAAACCAGAGATGACAATCTGAATTTTAACACAGGGCCAAGTGGTGTTTTATTTATTGCTTTATTAAATATAAAGATATAAACCTGTAGCTTTACCATTATGTTTAAGGTCAGTCAGAAAGTGCTTTAAGCCTTTTAAAAAATCTTCTACTTAGCCTCTGCTCTAATGTCTTTAGCGGAAGGCATAGCCTCAATTTCTTAAAATGGACTGCGCCTGGGCCTTGGCTTGTCCAGTAGCCTATGTATCAGAGGACGACGACATACACTGCAATCACTTAATGACTCCTCTAATGACCCCTGCTTATATAATGGAGACTCAATAGACTGAAGTCCTGATCTAATACAATCATTCAATGGAGAACAACTACAGTCAAATTAAAAAAGACTCCATTACAATGTTCATAAGTGTATATCAGCTGAGCACTGCTTGAGGACCCTGAATATGTCACTGGACGTCTACGCAGACTCTTAAATGTCTCGTTAAGTCTATTGCTTATTGACTCGGGTTAGTGTGCTGTCTGCTTAAAACCCACAGAGACATCACCTGACAACCTACCATAAACCTGTCAATACTGTATTTTCCAATGTCAGTGAATTATGACCAGACATTTTTTTTTTTTTACTTTACAAGAACAACAAATCAGTGAGGATCAAGTGGTGTACATTTCCATCACACAGATTCTATGCAGTGATCACCGACACTGCTCTTGGAAATCTCCTAATCTCCAAATGGTTCTGATCCTTCTAATTCCTGCCTTCAGATGTGTTTGATTATCTGAACAAGGTGTGGCAGATTAGGGGTGGGGATGACATCTGAAGGTGACCAGCATACTATACAAGCTATAGCATGCTGAAGTACTCATTAATAGCTTCCTGAATGCTCTCTCACTCCTCTGTCTGGTGAGTCCAAAATCAAACGGCTGAAGCTTCCACCTTCTGCTTATTGGTTATTAAAAATGCAGAAATATTACTTAAATTTAAAAAAAAGAAGGACGTTGGCAAAATCCTGCACCAAATAACTGTGGGTACACCTTGGGCCCACCTCTTTCTCAAACTCTACCAGGTTGTCACCTACCTTCATCAAAGTTGCTGCTGGCCTTTATGACCTGATCAGAAACACTTCAATTAACCAAAACTACTCACATTTAAATGTCTGTGAAATGATACAAGGGGTTCTTAAGATGGTATCACAGTTACACATCTGACCCAGCCTATTCACTTTACTTGTACACCAATCTCTACCTCACCAGCTCTCCTTTCCACAACCACTGACTAGCTCTTTCAGCTACTTCTGACACTTCCTTCGTAACTGCCCTCAGTACACGACCTGTGAACCTGAATTCACCAAGCAACCCTGTAGTAGACATCCCAACAAAACCCCTACCCCCTATCTCTACTGGTCTTACATACACCTGCCACCCACGCTCTCTCACTTCAGCCATCAAGTCTGCATATCTCAGCCTTTTCCTTTCATAGGCTACCTCAACCTCATCTTCCAATGGAAACATTGGTTGTATAAAATCAACTGTTTGCTCTGCGGGTTTAACACTCCAATCTCATGTATCCCTCCATTTTTGTGAATTTCCCCACTTCAGGACTAATAAAGGATGATCTTATTTTACCAATCTTACTCTACCCACTGGACAAGGTTTTGCGGAATTGGGAGGACATCACAACTAGCTCCCAGCAGAAAGTTTATACAGCTTGGACCAAACACCCATAACTCACGCCAAATGACTTACGGCTCTCTCACTCCTCTGTCTGTTGAGTCCAAAATCAAAGAACTGCGTACAGCTTACAGAGTTCACATCCAGTCCACATCACCCTTATTGGTCATTAAAAAATGCTGGATCATTAATAGATCATAGTATTAACAGACTGCTGTGTATTTCAGGTTACAATAAAGCAAATTACCCAGCCAACATTTCACCCTTTATTCACTGTTCAATCTTTTCCAGGGTTTAATCAACGTTGAATCAATTTTTGTCTCTGAAATGTGAAATAATTTTGACCTCACAACATGTTTCAACATCTATTTTGAAAGCCTTCTGGCTCAGTGGTCTAATGCACTAGCCCTAATAACAGGAGGATTGCTTGTCTTCACCCTCCTAGTTTTGGGACCATTGTATATGATGGGGAAGAGGGATTCTCTAATGGGATTCTAAACTGGCAAAAATATGAATTCATATTCAGAATTCAGTTGCAAAGTTCTGTGTGCTTTATAAAGTCTCACACTTTACCCATTTCCATGTAATCCATATAGTTATCAACTGGGCTTGCATCTTATATTATTAATCTATAATCATTTGCACATTATATGGTTCTCTGTTTGAAAGTGCTAGGACTTTGTCTGCACTCTTCTGGAGACGTTTATTCCATTTTACTACCTGAGAGCAGAACTCACATTGACATTTCATCAGTTATGTGTACTCCAGCTTTATCACACTAAAAATCTGAATTATTCTCTTTCCCAAGCAACTTTCAAAGTAATCTTAAATGCGCACTCATAACACTCGCAATAAAGTCCCCTGCTGCATGTTTCTACCTCAATCACTCACATCAGATAATCCAGACACTTTAAGAGGCCAGTGAGTATCAGTCCTCCTTCTCCAAAGAATTTCTATAAAGGCCAGCTTCAGATGATAAAAGGGCCACTGAAGACCTTTTAACTGATGCACACTGCTGAATAGGAAATGATGTGCAAAATAGCCTGTGTCCATCCCCCCCTTACAGTGATGCCCTGTAGCCTATGCTCTGTTTTCCAGAAAGTAAAATACACATTAGTTTCCCCCATTCAAACCAGTAAAACCAAGATGCACCATTTCAGACACCACTGTGCACATTTTTGTGTAATCTGAAAACCCTGCCTACAGAATGCAATGTTTTGAAAAGCCTTAGATCACTGTGCCCAATGTCCTGCATTGGATAGAAGGTCATGAAGAAATGACCGAATATTATATGTGAATGACGTGGTGCCATTCCCTTCTCTTCAATTAAAATGAAGCTAAAATCTTCCACCATCATTTCAACTTTGTAACCAGATCCTAGACAGTAGAGGCCAGAGGCAGAGTGGACGCCTCATTTAATTCTGCCCCATCATCAGACGGAAGACCCCTTCACCAAGCAATGCATCCGGGCCTCACAACATAGAAGCACTGCAGATTGTTCCACCAGATTTGTTGGGTAAGTGTAACGACTTAACAGTAAAGGTGCAACCCCAGATGGAAATATGGTGTAGAGGAGAAAAAGTAGATTGAACATGGGCAGATCTGTCAATGAATTGAATGGAAATGGGTGGAGCTTACATCATACTGCAACCAGCCAGCAGAGGTGCTAGACCTTTTTCAGAGATGATGTGCTGTCCATCTTTAAAATACAGTCACTGTGTTCTCCAGATGGGCTGTCGGGCTAGCCTTTCAAGCCCGCCATATTATAACCCCGCTTTATAAGAACCCTGCCTACCATTAAAAATATATTTCTGGGGGAAACAAACATTGTTAGAGAGAAATTAGAGAGTGTAGATAGAAACAGAGTACAGAGAAAAAAAATTATTGAATATGGAGAAATTTAGCATTGAAAAGAATGGGAATGGGCGGAGCTAACGTCATACCGCAAGCAGCCAGCAGAGGCGCTAGACCTTCACCATTCATTGCTATGAAGCGGATCTGGTTCATTGGCGATGGAGCGCCACTAGAACACTAGTGGTGTTCATGATCCCGATCTAATCATCATGTGGCTGAATGCAATCAAGTCCTCACAGCAGTGTGGGCTTGGAGTATATTCTGCAGACGTTTGACCAGTAGCTTATGTGCAATGGTGCTGAAGACACTTTACAACTTGTGAAAAGACCAGCTGTAATCTCTCACTGTTTCGGTGCCCCTCGCGGCGGTGGTCTCGTGGCTCGGTCAGACCTAATCGATCCCTTTAAAGACCCCTCTCTCTCCCCATTAGGCTCGAGCAGTGTGGAAGCAGGTGAAGGTCATGGCTGGAAGCCGCAGAGGAACACACACAGGAGACGCGGGTCAGCGGTCACTCACGTCACTCCTCGCCTTTCAGGCCATCGAGTCGCGTCCACTTCTCCCCGAACGAAGGACAGCGCGCACGCGCAGCCTCGCGTTCAGTTAACGTAGACCAGGTTGAAAACCCGGCGCAAACGCGTGTTTCTGAGCCATCCTAAAGCAGCGACAGGGCGGCCTGTCACCGTGTAGCCGCTGTCAGCCTCCTCCCCGGCCGTCCTCTTCACGTTCCCGTGGAAACGGACATGGCCACTGCTGATTGGTCAGTCCCACACATGCCGGCGGTTCATAGCCCCGCCTAATTGTAACTTTCTAAGCTGCAGTCTGTGGACAGGGTGTTTTTCCTGATCTAAATAGAATAAAGCTGTTCCTGATGACAGTACCTAGTCCTACTCCCATCACCACACAGGTCCAGTTTGAGGGAGACCTTTTTGATGATTTTTATACTGAGAGTTTAATTGGCAGGTAATAGAAAATGAAAACACAATAAAACTATACATTTTATATTATTATTATTATTATTATTATTATTATTATTAATAATAATAATTTTATTTGTTTCTTTACTATTTTAGTGATAACCCGACAAATCTAAATAAATAATGTTCCATCAAAAATCAGTACATTACCCTACAATTACATATTCCCTATGTAAACTATGTTTACATACTGAAGAACAAATTTTTAGGTTGAAACGAAATGTGCAGGATTTTAATCCACTACACTTTTTGTAAAATTCATTCAATGCTTCCCTCCAGTTCACTTGCTTTCCGGTCTGTTTACATTCTGGGGAAAAAAAATACAGTGTTCATACTCAGCCCTGGCTCTGTAAATCTGTAAATGGGACATAAAGTATCTCTGCCTGAATATTCCAGCCTATCAGCAGCAGGGGGCATGAAAGGGGCGGAGAGAGAATGTGCAGGTATGCATACAGAGATGGCAGAGCTAATAGGTGTCGATAAGGTGGAGAGACCCTCAAAAGCCAAAAGGCATGAAAAGAGTTGAGGGTGGTGCTCAGTTTCTGCTTGGTAGGTGGGTAATGTTAACATTTTTTGTTGTTTCACAGAAATAGGTCAATTTTGTATTGTCCTAATGTCAGTTGGTAAAGCTATCAGGAGGAAGAGAGCCGAGTTAGCACCTGTTAGACAGGGAATCTTGGTACTGCAGAAAGGCAGTTTGCTACTCCTTGGTACTACTTTAGATTGTAGAAACAATATGAAAAATAATTGTTACTATTTTATTTTTTGTACTATTTTTTGTTTGGACCATTGTTTTTTTCAATGTTCTATTTGGATGCTGGGCTTTGGAAGCACTGTTGGAGGGGTGTGTTTCTATTGTTGTTGAATTTAAATATCATGTCATTCAACAGTCGTTTTCTAAAATTGTGCTCATATCCTTTAGACTAGACCAGTCTGACAAACATTTTGGAGGGTATTTTTACAGTCAGCAGTTCAACTCCAAGTAAAAATATTTAGAGAGTAGAGGTTGGTGGAAGGGAGGGTGGAAAGGATTGGCAGATCTTGGCAACCTTTTCTTCAAAGAAGGTGACAAAATCTTCTGCGGTGAGGGTGGTTGGAGCAGGGGGGGTAGGAGGGTTTAGGAGAGAAGAGAAGACAGAGAAGAGCTTGCGTGGATCAGATGCAGATGCTTCCAGTCTGTCATTGTAAAAGGATGATTTTGCAGCAGTTACTTCTGCTGAGAATCTGAAAAGGAGGGCCCGGTAAGCCCCAAGATCTGAGTCCTGTTGTGTTTTTCTCCACTTTCTTTCAGCCAGTCTCAACTCTCTTCAGTTGTTGAACTTCGGTCAACCACAGGGAAGGTCTGGAGGTTCTTGCAGTTCTTTGAGAGAGAGGACAGAGAAGGTTGACTGAAGAGGAGATGGATGAAAGGAAAGTGCTTGTAGCAGTTTCCAGTGGAAGGGAGAAGAAGGAATCAAGATGTGGAAGGGTTGGTAGAATAGTGGAGGTAAGAGAAGATGGAGCGAGAGTGTGGAGGTTACGATGAGAGGTGGAAGAAGTTGGGGATGCTGCATGTGGAAAAGAAGGGAGGGAGAGCGTGAAGGACATGAAGTGATGGTAAGAAAAGTCAAGGGGAGTAACTGTCAGATCCAAGGCAGGGACAGGTCTAAAGATTGGACCAATGGACCAGGAGGTCGATAGAGAATAATGATGTGGGAAAAGATACTGCAACAGCATGGAATTCAAAGGAGGAAATGTCAAGATGTGAGAGTGTGAGGGGAGCCAATCGCCACACCCGAGAGACAAGCAAGCCTGTGCCTCCACCTCTACCGAACCTTTGTGGAGTGTGAGAGAAAGTAAAGGCGGAGGACAGGGCAGCTGGAGTTGCAGTGTTCTCAGGGGTGATCCATGTTTCTGTCAGAGCCAAGAAGTCCAGAGATTGTGCAGATGCCAGGGCTGAGATGAAGTCAGCTTTCTGTACTGCTGACTGGCAATTCCACAGTCCCCCAGTTACAATCACCTGAGAATCTGATGGCGCAGGCGGGTAAATGAGGTTACTGGTATTGTGGTTTCTGTTACTGCGGTATCTGGTGTTGCAGGATGTGACAACTGGGATGGGAAAACACATATTTGAAACTGATAACAATTAAACTGATAACAATTCAAACTTTCAACTCAACAATTCTACCTACAAACCGCTACAGACTTGGGGTCTGGAACTCTTCCCCTGCAATTCACACCTTAACTAACCCTAAACCACACCTGATTTCCATTAACAGGTTAGGTACAGAGAAGACAGACAAAAGTTCATACAGAGTCTAATTAAGTAAGTCCAAAGAAACAGCCTAACCTTACAAGCAGAGAAAGATTCCAAGTACAAAAAACTGTACAAAACTGTTGCATGCATGTACAGATCACTTGTTTAGCTTTTTTTAAATGTTGGTCACATTTTTTTTGTTTTATGCGCAGGCTGTCTGCAATAAATGCTCAGTTCAACTCATGCTTGTTGGTGGGAACTTGAGTTTTACTCCAGAATGGGTGGAAAGTTAGACTTGTTCTGGCCCTGAAGTGAAGTGTTTCCCCCTTGCACACCTCTTGTAAAAATCAAACTTGATTCATTTTTAGTTATTTTAATGAGAAAACCTTTTATGAAATATATTTAAAACACATTTCTTCAGTTTTATGTAATTATATCACCTCCATCTCACAATATAGGTAAAATGAAGATTCCAAATGTTTAAATATATTTAAAAAAGTCAAAGGTTTTAATGGGGTGTTGTAACTTTTTCACACGACTGTAGCTGACGAACATTACTGTAATAACCTTATCTTGATGAAAGGCGGTCGGCTTAACTGTTACAACCAGAGAGTTGTGGACAGTTACATGCAGGTATTATAAGCTTCATAAATCAGGAAGAGAGTAACCTACAGACATGATACACATATCATAAACAACACATCTAACCACTTTGGCCTCATCATTTTTTGATGAAATATCAGTGAGCAAATTATTTAACTGAATTAAATCCCAGTTTAAATGACAAAGGAGCCTTACAGTTCATATTTACTGCTCTTTAAACATGTACATGCACAATCTGCATGTAGGCTGTGACTGATGAGCAAGACTGGGTGGGGCTAATAATGTCACTGACCCAGATATTGATATGATATTGTTTTTCTTTCATCACGCAGTGGTTAAATTTTAGAATAAAAGTCCTGAGCAAGGATAATACTGATACCTAAATAACAAAAATATTAAGGATTATCATGTTTTTTGGTGGTTTTTTTTGCATCACTGTCAGGTATTTTGAAAAAATTTGATAAATATTCTTGTCAATCTAATCTTTACAAATAATCAACATTATTGTATTTTTGTATAATACTGTACAATGTGTGTATCTTTCAGCTTTTCTGGCAGTTATACTAGCATTTAGTTTGTTGACTACTATATAGCCATTTAGACATTTACATGATTGTAAAAACACTTTCACCGTGAAAACCCTGTTGTTTGCAGTCAACACAGGTCACAGATTCATAAATGAGTGATCAGAAATCATAAATGAGGACTAACAAAACTTAACTCACATTTTTGTCTTTCTTTCTACAAAGCCTCCTTATTTCACGGGTTCAAAAGCTATGTCATGGGCTGCATTGGCTAGTCCCTCATTAATTCATCATCGGTTAAGCAGGGAAAAGGCCCTGGAGTTGATTCCAAGTGTGGTATTTGCATTTGCTGCTGTGACAGACCACCATTAGGCTGAAAAAAAAATGAAATCCATCAGACTGATGTCTGATGTTTGTTACATTCTGGGTAAAAAAGAGAGCACTGGTGAGCTTGGGAACTCAAAAAAGTATTAAAAATGATATTTTTTTTCATGGTAATATTAATTTGTTCAATTATTTTTTTAAATGAGGAGGATTTTTTGAAAATGTTTGCAATTCCTAAACATTTCATATGTTTTTGTTCAATCCCTTGAATTAAACCTGAAAATCTACACATCAATTGCATCTCAGTTTTATTTCACATCCACTGTGGTGGCATGCAGAGCCTAAATCAAGACTGTGTCACTTTCCAAATATTTATGGTAACTAGCAGTATGTAAAAAATATAATGTGCCAGTATTCTGTGTTTCAGTAACCATGTGTGCATTTGTTAAAGTGATATGAATTTTAAAATTTGGATAAAGAAAATATGATCCACCTTACACCCAATGATCTCAAGTAAGCTCCGAACTCAGAACAGGACAAAGCAGAAAAGAAGATTAAATCAAAGGCATAAGGGTGAGTGAAAAATTTAAATTCAAGTCCCTCATGGTAGTACAACAGATGCTTAAGAATCACAGGAGAAGAAAATGAAAATAAGAATAAAGATAAGAATATACATATATGTAATATTGGTTGTAATATTGTATGTGTTGTATATGTAATATTGGTCTGTGTTTATAGAAACTATAAAAAGAATGTTTGCATTATATTTTCATGCGCTGGGTATAGAATTAAATGTAGCAGGAGGCAGTAGTAGAAGACAGTAGGAAAAAAGTCTTGGGTGGGTGATGCAGAGGTACAAGAGGTGCTGTTGTGCCTTCTTCACCACCCGTGTAGTGTGTTCTGACCATGTAAGCTCCTCAGAGATGTGAACACCAAGGATGTTGATGCTGCTGACCCTCTCCATAGTGGTCCCATTGATGGAGACGGGCGGGTTCTCTCTCCTGCTTCCTGAAGTCCACTATCAGCTTCTTTGTCTAACTGACATTTATGAAGTGGTTGTTTTCCTGGCACCAGTATGTCAGAAGGCTGACCTCTTGTCTGTAGGCTGCCTTATTGTCATTGAAGATCAGGTCTATGATTCTTGTGATAAGCAAATTATTACTAAAGATGGATGGAAGGATGTAAAATACGATCCTTTATTCCATTTCTGTGTTTGTTATTTGGTTTTATGAACAGTTTTGTGAAACTATTAAACTAAACTTGTCTTCGCCTGTGTGTTTTTGTTTTTACTGGCACTAACAGAACCAAAAACAAGAAACTGATTGAATTAAGCATTATCATTATTTGTCATTAACATGTAATCTATGTTTGAGTGAGCATAAAAACGCACATGATCTCTAAAATTGTAGAAAACATTTAAATATACAAAGAGCATGGCAAAAAATATGCCATGTGTAAAATCACGCAAAAACCATAATTATGTGCGTCATGTGTAAAAGAACACCAGGTGTGTAGAAACGAGTGCCATGCATAAAAATTCATAAATACGCATGTTGCACATAAATATGCACCAAACCCTCAAAATTCACAAAAGATTTAATGTGCCATGAAACAAATACCAGAATATGAAGCCCCAAAACGGTCTTGCATATAAAAAAGAAGAAAATGACATTGCATTCCCTCACAACATTTTTTTTGCAATCCTTTGCCAAAAAAGTGTTACCTCACTTTGTTTTGCATTTCCTCTTACAAAATATGTGTTTGACAATGCATCTCAATAAAGCACAAATACAAAATATGTCTTGATATATGACACATTGTAAAACAGCTGGAACAACAACCAACACATCTTAAAGGAGATGGAATACCAAGTGGCACACCATAATTATGGCACGGCATTCTATACCCTACAATTAACTTCAGTGTTTTCAGTACTTTGGTTGGTTGTACTTATGTATTCATAAACCAGTGCAGTGCTTTTGTCTAAAGAAAACCCAAAGTATTGACACTTAGATGTTTGTTTGTAGGATTAGAAATATTGTTACTTCGGTGTTGTATTCCTGTGTATACCCACAGACTTGGGGTTTAATATTGAAAAAGGTAGTAGGTAGTGCCATTGACTAAAGCTAGAAATACAGAATGGGCTAAGTATTATATTTGGTTTCTTTACTTTTACATTTACATTTACAACATTTGACAGATGCTCTTATCCAGAGCCACTTACAAAAGTGCTTTGCTGTTCACTCAGAAAATATCCTTAGCTAGTTTGTAGAGGCTAGAATCCAGAGATTCCAGCTTAGATGCTGCCAAACACAAATGTCAAAATGTAGACCTTGATACCCAGTACTCTTGAAAGAGATGGTCTTCAGATGGCGTTTGAAGACAAGTGACTCAGCTGTTCGGACCCCCAGGGGAATTTCATTCCACCACTGTGCCAGGACAGACCTTCGCTAATCCTCATTCCTCAAAATGATGTGCATTACAAAGATTCTTTATCAATGCTTAAAGAGGGATATACAGTATTGACTATTTTATGGTTCTGGTTCTACGGTTCTATTCCAAGGAGCTCTTGTGTGTCTTCATTCATGATTCATTAGCAAGAGTTTTGATCACATGTTGGAGATATAAGATTGCTCCCATTTTAGCATCTACCCATTGACTTCAAAGCAATTAAACCTCTTTTAAATGCATGCCTTTGTGTTTCAGCTTTTCATCTGGAGCTGTTTTAATATTCATGTGATAAATCCTAATTGGTGACAGTTCAGATTTACAGTACTTGTTGTAATGCAATGTAATGATATGCATGAACGGTCCTTTTCAGTTTTCCCTCTAATAGTGTCACTGGATCTCTTTAATGGACAGAAGGACGTCAAGCTTTGATTTTTACACAGCAGACAGTAATGGACTCAGTCTGCACCTGTGTGTGTGTGTGTGTGTGTGTGGTTTCTGTGAAGGTTGTTAATTTCACTATTCAGTGATTGATCTTATTAATGAGGCACCTGCGGTAAAGAAAGCTTGAACTGAAGAGGCGTCACGGGGCACCAAACCACAGGTAAATCACAGTGTATTTTTGCAGGTGAAGGCAAAATGAAGATGGAGTCCATTACCAATAACAGATCAGGGCTGCTGTAGTTCTTGTTTTGCATGGACTTAATGGGTGAAGTGTGAAGACAAGAAATGAATTATGTGCTTCCACAGAATGGAGCAAAGGCAATAACAGCAGGTTATCTGACATGATAAGATTGGTCAGGTTCCTGTTTGTATCGAGTCAGTATGAAAAATGACATGAAAATATTCCTTTGTTGTGGATGTAGCTTCCAGACAGATGCCTTAAAGAAAGTAAGTAGAAAAGTATGAACAGGCACGTTATATGAGTGCTATCTAGGAGACCTGCTGCCACCTTGTGGTTTGTATTGAAGTTACTTCTAAAATGTGTTTTCCATTTCTTTTGTATATTGAGAATTCCTGTACAATAATTTTTTTAGGAGTAGGTGTATTGCTGGATCAGCTAGACCTTTATTGATCCCTTGGGAGGGTTCCCTCAAGGAAATTAAGGATGTCTGTTTTTGAGTTTTTGTTAAAAAATACTACTCCTGCTGCTGCTGCTTCTACTTCTACCACCACCACCACCACCACCACTACTACTACTACTATTACTTCTACTTTTACTACAACCACTATTACTACTGCTGCAATGACTACTGCTACTACTATTACTACTACTAATACTATTACTGCTGCTGTGACTTCTACTACTACTAATACTACTACTACTAATACTACTACTATCACTGCTGCTGCTGCTGCTACTACCACCACCACTACTACTACTATACCCACTGAGATCTTATGGAACTGTATTGGGGAACACGTTGGCACATTCAAATTCTTATTTATAAAGTGTTGAATAACAGTTTTGGAAGGTCCATAAATCTGAAATCTTATTGGACCAAAATCATTATTTCACCATATTTTATCACAAATTTGTGTATTATACTCACGCAGTATCGCAGTTCAAGATTTGAACTGCAAACGACAAAGTATGACACAATATTTATGTACTTGACTGCATATATTCAAAAGTGTCAATAGCCATCATAAAGTGTCAAAAAGTGGCCAATGGGGTGACTAAAATAATGGAATGAATTCTGTGAATTATTTTTGCAACACAAAAAGAAATAAATACTATAGTACATAAAAGAATCTTGATAAAAATTGCCCATTGCTGCCTAAATGTGCAAATGATGCGGGTGAACCAAAAAACTGTAGAGCAAAGTAGGTATATTGGTCTGTTT
The DNA here is from genome assembly GCA_034509495.1 of Acestrorhynchus altus. NCBI lineage: Eukaryota > Metazoa > Chordata > Actinopteri > Characiformes > Acestrorhynchidae > Acestrorhynchus > Acestrorhynchus altus. Next base: position 19,675,807 of record CM067509.1, read on the forward strand.
GATAGATGTGAACTGTACTATCAGTGCTTTCTGATGTACCAGTAAATCTGTGGAACCTCATTCATTCATTCATTCATTCATTCATTCATTCATTCATTCATTCATTTATTTATTTATTCATTCATTCATTCATTCATTCATTCATTCATTCATTCATGACCAATTATTCAGATCCCAGATCCACCCAACTTCTGCAGGCTAACTAGTTTCTAAAACAAAGGCCCAAATTCTAGACCATTCTGTAAACAGGTTTACTAGTTCTGAATGGAGTGTATCATTATTTTCAGTAGACAGACTTACCGCTGCTGTCAGCTAAATTCACAATGATGTTTGTGTTTTGGTTGGTGACACAGTCATGTGTAAAGATGGATTACAATACTGAACTGATTACTGAGACTGTGGAGGCTTTGGTATCACTGGACCTGATCCAGTGAAACAGTATTGCTTACGCTACAGTCATTTTCATCTCTGAGCTGCAGATGGTGCTATCTCCATTATTAAAGTGTATTTTGTGTTTCCTGCTGTGACTCCTCAGGTCTATTTTAGACTAAATACCTTTGATATGGCAGGTAGTTAGCACTATCTTTTAAGTCTCTAGAGTTCCTTGAAGGAGATTTCTGCTGTTCTCTTCTCCAAAATGTCTACACGTCAGTGAGGTTTCTATAAATATAACATTTTATTTATCATCCAACATGATGAATGGCCCTACCTGAGTCTTCTGAGTTTATTTATCTAATGTTGATAATGATTTTATTATTATTATTATTATTATTATTATTATTATTATTATTATTATTATTATTCACTATTTATTATGCAAACCAGCATGTAGCTGGTTTCCATAAAAACACTAATATATATATATATATATATATATATATATATATATATATATATATATAATATAATATATATATATATAACTCGTACAGTGAGAGGAATCTTTGTGCATCCAACTGTTTTATTTCCCTCTTGATTATATACTCATAATCTTTGATTGATGTTCATACTATTATCAGATGATCTGTCTGATTTGAATATAAACTATTCTAATTCTTCTGACATAGTCAACCCAGCTCTCCTGTCCTGAATTTCACCCATTAATTTGTCCTTGCCCACATCAGCTCAATATTCAGTGAAAATGCTATATATTGATATGGAACTATTTTTTCTTATTAGACAAAAATACTTTAGTTTGCTTGCAGTTATAATTACCAATTGGTTGGAATTTATGGAAAACTATGTTAAAACATTAAATGTTATGGCCACTATGCTACATATATTTTTGCTCTGAGAAGGAATCGTCTGAAAGGAATGAAACTTTTGAAACACTGAGTAGATCTGACATTGGAAGACATGGAAATGATCTAAATTTCACACTGTGCCATGCATGTGACATAAAAATGGGCTTTATCTTTGTACCTGACTGATTATAGAAGGTCATCACTTTGAGCATGCTTTCCATTCTGACTCACACTGCTGTATTGGTAGTATTTTTTGCAAGTGAAGTATGCCTTGGAGAAAAGCACTTCGAGCAGTTGGAGGAGATTGAAAAGGGTTACATCATAGGGCTCTGGGAAGCAGAATGGTCTCACAGATGTATATACAGGTCTTGCGGGTATTGCCATAGCTCACGGTTGGTAGCATTGGATAGAAGAAGGCACAAACCAGTGACATAAAGGATCTGGGAGACCTACATAAACCACGGAAAGTATGAACCGACAGATTGTCACACATGCACAAACAGTGACCAAACAGTGACCAAACAGCCATGATTGTAAACATTCAGAAAACAGGGATGTCTTCCTTGAGCGATCAAGCAGGATTGGCAGACAGCTGCATGATGCAGGGCTAAATGCATGCAGGGTGTAATGATGGCTGCCCTCAACACCATTTAAGTGTCACCAAAGACTGCAATGGTGTTGTGACAAACTGTTATGGAGTCACTTATGTGAGTAATCTTCAGTGACAAGTCCCACTTTTGTCTTGGTGGAGACAACCAATGAATCTGTGTAGAGACACATGAATTTGAATGGATTATCACAGGACACCATTAGGAACCTCTCCATGCTGAGACATTGTGTTAGAAAACATGGTGGCCTGATGCCATACTAAAAAGCCATACAATTCAGGTAACCTTAAACTTCCTTCTGAATAATGTAGCAATCACACTTTCTTCTGGGTAAAGCAATTTTTTGGCAATGAGTTTATTATGCATTAACAGAATTTCAATAATTAAAAAAATTATAATAATTAAAACTGTGAAAGTCAGTGAGTTGTGTCTTACTTCTCTCATTATTGTGTGACTGTTGAGAATACATCAACAGCATCTAAATTGTTTGTCATATCTATCGCTGTGATATTGAGGGAACCTCTCATTCAGTTATTAAAAATATAATATTTTGGAAATTCTGTTTTTAGACATACCATGTGGAAAGTTTGAGTTTGGCAAATGGAGTTGGATAAAATGGTGGAAAACATCAACTCTGTTACTGTGAACTCTATTACCATCAACTCCATTACTGTCAGCTCTCTAAATGGTTTAACCAGTTTAAACAGAGTTAACAAGTCAAATATTTCCATTCTTAAAATGTAGTCGTTAGTCTAGAATCGTCCATATTCTGTATGTCCATTTGAGCGCATGTGTGTGCATGTACATGCATATACTTTGTGTTTGTTCATGTGTATGTGTTGTGTGTGTTTGTATGTGTGGTGTGTGTGTGTGTGTGTGTGTGTGTGTGTGTATGCAATGTGTCTTGTATTGTAAGTGGTAAGAGCCAGAACTCATAGTGACTCTGCTGGCAGCAGCGTATCCTAGCAACGCTTCTAGAAAGTACAGTAGCGCTGCCTCTCATGGGCTCTGCTGATAATCAGCTCCTGTGTGCTCCATGTGGCCTTTGGTAGAAAAAATTATGAGACATAAAAATGCATTTTAAATGCCCCGTTCTCTGAACAGCACTGCATTTAATGTGAGACTGCTTTGTTTTGCCACTCATGTTCATTTTCCCCTGTAAAACACAGAGAACAGCCTTGAATAGCAGTAGTTTGACACAGCACTCTGGGTCAGCCAGATGTTATTCACATGAAAATCAGCCGTCCTCATCATAATGTTAATGAGACAGTGACAAATGGCACTGACCTTGCTGACTCTGTTAAAAGTGAAAACCACTCCAGAGGACAGACGGGAAAGAAAAACATCCAGTTGAAGCCCTGTTGCGAACGTGACAGCTTCTGTGTATCCAAAACTGAAATGGATGAAAAGAGAAAGCAAGTGCTGCACTTTTTCTTTCTAAATAAAGGTGTCTTCCCCGTCTAAATGTGAATGCATGAACCTGGCTTTGACACAGAGTGAAGAAGACAGCGTGGAGGATTAGATGGGCCTGCTGAAAGGTTATTGGAAAGGGGGATAGGGAGAGAGAGTGTCTGAGAGAGAAAGAAGAAAGGTATGGTATGAGTGACGTGTATTGTTGCAGAAGGAAATTTAGGGCAGATTAAAATGAACCTAATCAGCTTGACAAGAAGTGTTGTTGCTCTGACAGCTTCATGACTTCCCATGTCCAGGCATGTTACCACAGGGAACTGTCACTCCTTCACTCAGAACAGATGCTGTACAGATTTATGTCTGTCGACACCTGCTTTTCTAAAACAGTATTAATGGTCCCATAGTATTAAAATATTCACATTGGCACTGGTGAATAAGGAGTATTCCATTCCATGGCCTCAAACCCTGCTGTCTCTTCATTTGAAAACCCGGTGTTGTTACATTAGAGTCTTGGTCTTTAAATGTCCTCTCACATAATTTACATCCACCAAGCCCAATAGCGAAAGCTACAGCATGGAATGGGTAACTCAAACTCAGCAAGAACTAAAGCTAAACTCAGAGAAATGAGTATCTGTCTGGGGTAAAGGATGCCAGGCCAAAATGTCAAAGGTTCCCCAATTTCAGTCATTTTGGAGTAAGGCCTAGCTCACCTCATGTATTGACGTTAGCTCAAAAAACTTGACCACCTCAGATTAGAGCTAACCACACAACAGCTGGGGAACTGAAAACCTCCACTTGAGGAAGCCAAACCCAAGGAAGCAATTAGGTATCCATTCTAGGCTAAAAATAAAACTAGTTCACTGACTACAATGTATTTGCATACCACATCGATTGGACAGCAACACTAGTTCATTATTTTTCTCCTTATGGCACTAGTAACAAAGCGATGTTAAGCAGAGCTTGTTCTTATGTGATGAGGCCACCATAAAAGGATAATCAGCATGTTTCTGAGGCAAAATAAAAGGATATTAATGGTATTTAAATTTATACATAACTACTTACAATACTGAATTAAGGCATGGCATCTCTAATAGGATGGTTCCCCATTTATTGCTGTATTAACAGCCTCTTTTGAACTTTAGAACACTGGGCCAATTTTGTAGGTTGTTTTTGTACTTTGATGTACCTTTATTTGCCAAAAACTTAAAAAATGTTTATAAGAGACAGTTATACATATTATTTTCAGGAGATCCTAGTCTACTCTAAAATGTCTTCCTTTGAGAAATAAAAATGAACAGAATTGAGATATTTGTATGAATTTAACCATGTTTTGATAAAAACAAATTACTTGTGCCTACAATTGTTTGGGTTTTTTGTATGTTTGTTGTTTTTTACTGACAATGCAATAATGTTGATGAGTTATTTGTAATGTATGAATTGATAAGAATATTTATATTCTGCCTGGGATTCTGTCTGTGTAAGTCTTGTAGTTTGTTATGATATGTGGATCATGTCTGAAGCCTACAATATGGCATGTAACTGCCTGCAAAGTGCAGATCTAGGTTCTAAGAGATAAGAGGAGTTTCTATTAGATGTTACATTGCTTTTTTTTTATTGCATTCAGCCAGAAGATCATTAGTGAGGTCAGGTTCTCAGGTTGGATGATTAGTGGTTGATGACAAACATCATTCAAACTCATACTAAAGGTGCTCCATCACGCCCTGCTCCACTTCTCCAATGCAGGGGGCCTCTAGCAGAGGATTGACATTGGTCATGACGACCTAAGGTTTGTGTGTAGATGGCTTGCCTAACATTTATTCAGCACTGAACAACAAACCACAGTTCTCTCAGCTTGCTATGTCTTTCCCCTCTGTCCACTCCTGCTCTGTGTGTCAGTGTCTCTTTGTTCTTTTCTTCAGTTGTTCTCTCTGCCTGCTCCAGTCCCCACTAGCACCATGGCTTCTGCCTCAGTTCCACATACATGCCAAATCACCTGCTGCTCTTTTATCTAAAAGGTGCCTCAGAGAGGATGGTTTTCACCTTTAAGCCGAGGTAGACTGTGAGATTTGTGCATGGAGGGAACAAACAAAGGACTGATCTTCTTAACCAACTGACTTGTATTGATCTTTTGGGTTTTTGAGTAAAAACGGTGTTTTCTAATATGAAAATTCTCAATTGCATGAAGGAGTTATATATTGAAGCAAGTTTTGTATTAGTTTTCGGTACCTGGTTATTATTTTGTCTCCTCTTTCTTGCCTAAACACTCTCCATGAACTCTTAGAACCCAAGATACACATGCTCAACCTGCATGCAAACTCTGATGACATCAATGTCCCAGATTGTGTTATTGGAAGCACGCTCTTACTTTGCTCACACAATGTTCAATTTCAAAGTCCTCTGAAATTATACAATTAATACATAACAAAAATAACAGATGAGATTAGTTTGTTTTTTATTTTATTTGGACCAATGTCAAGTAGTTTGAAGAATTTGTTATGGTTATCACATATCATATATAAATGTATTTAAGCATTCATTAGACATTTATTATCGATATGTCAGCCTAATCAGTACAAATAACTCATCAAATTTATTGCATTTTCAGCTCAAACGCACTCTGGAGGATCAACTTCCAACAGGATTTCAGAGATTTAAAATTTTAAAGTTTTTAGATTTTAAAGTTTTTAGTCCTTATAAGTAAAACAAAATTGTAGGTGCAAGTAAACATGATTAAAACATGGTCAAATTCATACAAATATTTATATTCTCTTTATATTTACATGTCAAATAAAGACAAATTTGAGAAGGATCTCATCAAAATAACAATATCTGGTATGTGTGACTGTCTCCTAATGCTTTGATGAAAACATCCCAAAAAAATGGCTTAGGGTTCCCAAAACCTTTGGGTCATTTTGGAATCAGTGTAACCCTTACCTAATTTTACCTAAAAGTAAAGTGACTATTTCAACTTCATAAATCTCTTATAATACTTGATGTACACTCATATTAATAATGTTTGATGTTCATTTTTAGACACTCCCTTACTCATTGTCCTGTGAGCTGTTTGTAATACATCATCACATGAGGTTAAGACTCTACATATTAAACCAGTTTGGCTCCTGATGAAGGTTTAAATTATAGAAGGCAAGTCATGTGGAGCTTCCCAATTTATATGTTGTTAAGTTTTATAACTGTAAAATTTTAAATCTTTCAGGTGATATATAGTATAGTTTATAGTAAAACAAAATTCCTTTCTTTGCACAGTGGTCTGCTATGCCACAGTACCACTTTGTAGAGTGCCTTGCTTTCATTCTCATCCATGGTATATTACCAAATGTGAGAATTAAACCCACAACCCTGTGATCAATAACCCAGTCTTCTAGCCACTGAACCACCACTGCAGGAGTATAACAAAGAATAAAACTCCAACAAAATCAATGATCAAAATGCAGATAATTGCAGGATTTATGACTCAATTTATGACAAAATTATTTTTATGATTCCTACTGCTTCAAGAGTAACATTGTGTTTTATGTGTTGAGAACTGACAATTTTGCAAAAATCCTTTTGGACCTGCTCCCCACTGGGTGAACACATAAGCTCCAGGTGACGAGAGCATAGAGAGGCAACCACACTGTAGTGCATGCCAATCAATCCATACCCCCTCCCTCCTAAACACAATATTCTTTTTCTTCCAGCTCATGGGTGGTTGACTGAAGCCTTGGGCCCCACTTGTGAAAGGATGGAGCCCTGGATGTCTCAACAATTCTGTACTTTTATCTCCTGGATATGATCTCTCTCTTTTTTTACTTGCAGTTTTTCTCCCTGAGGCGAGAGAGATGTTGTCTCCCATGTTATATGGCAGGTATGCAGGAAGGCAAGCATGCAGGCAGGCCTCTTGTAACTTTCCACTGAGTCTGAGAGTGTGTGTGTGTGTGTGTGTGTGTGTGTGTGTGTGTGTGTGTGTGTGTGTGTGTGTGTGTGTGTGTGTGGGTTTTCTGCATGCAGCTTAGTCTGTGTGTTTTACATCTTAAACTGCCAGAAGCATTGAATTAATGTGTGAGCATTTTACAGTGCAGCATGGCAGTGAGGTTACCTCAACAAGACCCAAATACTGTTGCTTATTGCTGCTGAGGCACTTACAAAAAATGGAAATTAACAGGTAAATAAACTGAATCATGTGTTTGAGAAGGAAAACCACAAAATCGGGCAGAAATACCGCTCTTCTTGGCTCACCAGTTACTCTTGCACCATCTTCACAAGTTTGCATAATTACCCAGTGTGATTATCAGTGTCAGGAGAATGGTAACATGGCCAAAGATGCTGTTATTAATATGATACTGTAGAGTCATTTCCAGTACTGATAGAGTCAAATGGGCTATTTTGTACTGTGGTAGAAATGAAGAAATGTTTCAGAAATGCAATCTGTCACCGTAGCCACGGACTTATCTGACTATGTTATAAGGCCTGTCTTTGATAATCAGGCTTTGCCCTCCATCCGCCACAGGGGTGAATCTGACACTGATAAGAGCCCCATTGAGATGAGATTTTTTATGTATGTGTCTATATTTAAAATTCCTGACCTTCTTTCTTATTCCATTTGGATTTCTAAGCATTTGTTAAATCCCTTCAAGGATCCATTTTTAGCAGATAAGATATGCTTTCACTCTTTTGCCACCAGGATAAAGGTACCTTTGTAGAGGTCAAATTTTGCTTGTGTATTCGCCAACTTACTGGATAATGTTGAAAATTTGATTTACAGTAGCTTGCTACTTGAGAGGCTAAAAAGTTAATCACTAAAGCAAAAGCTGGGCCAAGTTGATTTTGTTCTTTTTTTTTGTTATTGTTTAGATCAGTTCTTGAACTGCACTTAAGGGTGAAATCAACACTATTTTGCCATTCTGACCTTGGCATGTTTACATGCACTCAATAAACTGATAACTACAGAAAATCAGATGTTAAATGCATTTATATGCACTTGAGTAAATAGGATCATGGGAAAACTAATTTCACAGAAGAATGTGTATGTGACAGGAGGAAGGCACAGTTGCTCATCCCCTGATCAGGATCAGCTGCAGCCTTCAGGAAGAGGCACATAAAACTGAGAAAACTGAAAGAATAAAGGGTAAACATACAGTAAGAATCCATTTATATTTATCAGATTGCTTAATCAGATTTCTAGAGTGTAATCCGACCAATGAAATAAGAGTATGTTTTTTTAACTCTGCAAGTTGAAGATCGATCTCCAAAAGGAATACATTCAGAGACATCACTTTCCCTGGTATTCATCTTTCAATTCTTGTTTGAGGGATTTTCATCCATTCTTCAAAAGTCTCAGGTTCTATGAAATCCCTGGGCTGTCTTGCAGGTCTATCCACAGATTTTCAATGTTCTGATTGGGACTGTAAGGGCCATGGTAAAACATTCAGCTGGGCCTTTTGAGGTAGGCCATTGTGGATTTGGAGGTGTGTTTAGGATCCATTATCCAGTATGGAATAATGGTGCTGTTTGCTTCCAGAATTTGCTGGAATGTCATTGAATCTATTCTTCCCTATACCTGTGAAATATTCCCTGTGCCATTGGCTGCAACACTATCCTGAAACATAAATGATCCACCCCATTACTTTTACTCCAGAGTCTGCTAAATCTTCCTGAAGGTCTTTTACAGTCAAGCAGTTGTTCTGATTTGCTTTTCTAGCAATTTCTGAGCATCTGTCTCTGAATTAGAACCCCCCACGTTTCCTGTTAATTGCCTTTCCTTATTAACATTTCAAACTGAAATGACAACCTGAAAACACTTTGCTGTCTTCTTATAGTCTTCTCCTTTGGGCCTCAACCATTTGAAGTCTCAAAGTGCTAGGCAGCTGTTTAGAAGAACCCATGGCTGCTGTTTGTTGGTACAAGGTTAGAGGAGTCTGGGTATTTGTAAAGTTTTGAAATTTGCATCACATGGCCTTTCCTAATGATGATCGTGAACAAAGCCATAACACTAACAGGCAAATTAAAGTCTGAGACCTCAGTCATAGTTATGTGTGTTAGTGCTCAAATCTCCTAGGGTTCTCGTACTTTTGCAACATACACCTTTAATACACTGGTATTGCTTGAAATGTTGAAAAGTGTGTTTTGTCTTTAAATGTTTTGGAGAACATCTTTAACTTAATGTTTTAAATGAACTGCTTCCCATACATCCTTCACTGCTGTTCACAGACATTCTGTATTGGTTGATTTTTACCCTCCACACATTTCCCAAGTTCTCAATGCCATTTAAACCTAGTGATTGCACTGCTGTGACGTCGCCTGAAAATTTAACTCCTCAACCCTTTGTTTTCGATTATGCATGAAAAAGTAAATAAAGCTGTCAGTTAAAAAAAGGAAAGTTGCATGTTGCACATGTAAGTCTGAGCAACTATTTTTTTGACGGCCTTGTATATAACCAAGTGTATCTCTGTGCGAGAGAAAGAGAACCAGTAAAAGTAAAGGATAAATCACAGGTATGATAATTAATTAATTAAAATGAATGGATTCTCATCAGACTCCAAGAGTCTAATTAAAAGCCACCTTTTCTTATCTCAGAGCCTGGAGCTAAAAAGGTCTTGGCCAGAGAGAGGGATGGAGAGATGAAGGCAGACCTCAAGAGGCTTCCAGAGGAAATTGCCACCACAGATGTCAAACCAGACATCATCATCTGGTCCAAAAGTACACAGCAGGTGGTCCTCGTTGCACTGATGATGCCAGGATAGGAAAGCATGTAGGAGGGCCATGGGCGGAAGCCCCTTACCCTCAAGTGACAGCAGAAGGGATGGAGAGGCTGAAATCTGCCAGTAGAGGTCAGGTGCAGGAGCTTTCTGCAGCACTCACAGAGGAGAGATTTAGGATGATTGGAGTTGAAGTAGGACCTCAGAGGAACACATGTATTTAGTCTCAAAATGCAGGTGGTAATGACTGTCTGATAAGTGTTGCCCCAAAATAAATCAAGGATGGGAAAATTTAGCAGCTAGAAAAGACTGGACAGTAAAACAAGCCATTTAGATCTCCAGGCCATTCAGTAGACCTGCCCCCTTTATTAATCACACACACACACACACACACACACACACACACACACACACACACACACACACACACACACACAGTAGTAAAAATAATATTTTTTTAACATTTATTATAAATTGTTTTCATTGTTGGAAACGTGTTATACTTTTTGAAAGTTTTTGAAAGTTTAAATTCTTATTTTTGTAGCTTTATTTGAATGTTAAGCAACATTTTTAAATGGTTCTAGGAAGGTTAGCCTCTAATGTTACTCTCACATATCTGTCCTGGTCATCTCCTGTCTTGTCATTGTTTTGTTTATCATTCCTCCTGCTTCTGAGCACATGTCCTGTCTTCGCCCATCCCCAGCTGTGTCTTATTTGTAACCCTGCCTTGTCATGAACGTGTAACCATGTAAGAGTATCTTGTGTATTTCTCATATGCCTTGTTCGTGTTCAAGTTCTGTTTTAGTGTTTATTTATTAAATCCTCAAGCCCTGCAATTACTTCTGCTTCCCTAGTCTTGTTAGCTAGGTTCGAAGCCAGCAGTGGGATTTATCAGTGAAGAAAGGCTCTGTAAAGCCACATGATGTCTACTTTATAAGCCTCTTTATAAGCCTCTGTTCCAAAAAAGGAAAACTGAAGGAGCGGTTGCTGTGCCAACAGGCTCATATAAAGCCTTGAACAGGTGAGGGTACCATGGTCCCACTATACTGTAGACACAGATGTCTCTGCTCTTTATCTGCAGTTTAACGTTCAATAACTCATTCTGACGTCAAACTCCCTGCCAATGTAGCCTAATTAAACATTTGGCTAAATGGTCATTCAATGTCATTAAAAAAATTGCCATAATTAGTGTTGTGGGTTTAATGCCCAGGTCCACCACTGCTAGGCCTTTGAGTAAGGTTCTTAACCTTCTCTGCTCCAGGGATACAGTAGCATGGCTGACCATGTGTTCTGACAAGGGGTTTCTAAGCTGGGTTAAGAGAAGAATTTCATTGTATTGTTTGAGTAAGTATGACAATAAAGGTCCAATATTTAGGTAGAAAATTGAGCAGTCACACTCTGAATTATGGATGGATGGATGGATGGATGGATGGATGGATGGATGGATGGACACTCTGAATTAATCAAATAACAGGACCCCTATATAATGAGAAAAATTCTGTATTTTAAATGAATATTATGTCTACTATTTCACTATAAACTACTGGTTGAACCATTGGGAGAAGAATGCTAGATGGATAGCTATACAGCTAGATAATTTTCCTGCACAAGAATAGCTCATGATACATGGATCTATTTAAAGCTAATCTCAGAAAGAAATAGAGGTGTGTGCTATTAAGGAACTTTCACAATTTCACGAGCTTTTGTGTATTGTCATGGATGTGTGGAGCAGACGGAGGGAGATGTTCTGCTGGGAAGACAGGAGAGCCAAACAGGACAGATATGACATCTATAAAGAACTACAATAAACTATAAATGCAAACTAAATATAAAGTTAAAAAATTAAACACAGGGCAAACACTTTGTCATAGCATTGTTGTATTACAGTGGCTGCTATATGCTCTATGACCTGTAATGATCTGTGATCTACTACAATCAGCTTCACTGTTGACCTCAAACCTTACAAATACTTTTGCTGTGATATACAAATGATTTTAAATATTTATCTACAACCATGTTGCTTTTATGTTATTGAAACTACTCATTCCAAAAATAATGAATGCTTGATCCTTCAAGGTAGTTAACCCATGCAAGGCACCTGGTCCCGATGGCATTGGGGGTCATTTACTCAGAGCATGTGCCATTCAGTTGGCTGAGATCTTCACTGACATCTTTAACCTCTCTAAAACTGTCAGTGATGCTTTAGGAGAACCATAATTGTCCTAGTTCCCAAAAAAACAGCTTGAATGACTACTGCCCTTTTTGTTTTTTTGAGCAGCTGATCAGAATTCAACACCATCATCTCTGCCAAACTCATGCCTAAGCTCTGACTCTAACTTGACATTTGAAACTACAGTATGTAGGAGTGTGTAATAGAGTGGACAGTGAGTGGACACAGCACTACTGTGTCTGATTTAGTTGTACCAGAGCAAGACGTCCACTCTATGCTGGTCCTGTAGGGACCTGACCATTAAAGATCAGGGTTCAAGGAAGCTAGCAAAGTATGCAGAGAAACAGATGGACTACAGTGTGTAATTATACAACTGCTCCTGTATGCTAAGAGGAGCTGATAAAATGGACAGTGAATGTAGAAAAAAGGAGGTTGTCAGTTAATATTTCAGGAATACATTACACATGTAAATAAATGTAGATAGTGGACACTAACAGTCCCACACACACAAGGAGTAAGGAGAGAATTTCTACATCTCAGTAATAAAAACCAGGCAGAGAAGTACAGATTGAAAATACAAAGTATAAACAAACTGTTTATAAATAAACAGTACTGAAATGATTATTCCTTACGAAAACCAATACATCTGGTAGTTGATGAAAGAGACAGAGAGAGAGAGAGAGAGAGAGAGAGAGAGAGAGAGAGAGAGAGAGTTACAGTACAATGTCTCATTCTGTGGCCTCCTTCATCAGTCAGAGGTTGCTGGAGCATTATGGTCATTATGAACATTGAAGATGAATGAGAGCAGCTCTCCTGTCTGCTTCAGTATGGCAGCCATCACTCTACCCAGCACAATGAAGATGCACTACACTAGCAGCTCTCAGTAACACAGTCCAGATGGGTCTCTGAATAGCACCTGAAGTATTAATGAGTTCACACATCAAATGCATTCTATTTCAATTCACTGTATTCAATGTTGGACATCAGAACTCCCAGTGTGTGCAATTTCTAAATGTACCATGTTTACACATGTTTGCTTTGTGTTTACTGAATGTGGTTATCTATTATCGTCAGTACCTGGCAGCAACTACTGCATAATAGCAACTCTGGACATTAACTGGTAATGTTTTTGTTTTTTGCCATTTGCTAATATTACGTGATGGGCAACAAACACAGAAAGATTAAAATGAGTATGGGTTTGGATCTGTGTTATATTGAACAGATGGCCAAAAGGGCTGAGCAGAGTTGAAGGGTGTTTATGGCTGAAAATTATGCAGCCAACATTTCAAACCTGCTCTTCCAACAGCCTGAGCACTGAAATCATCATTTAGTTGTCACTGAAAGATTCACAGAGAATTAAGCCGTCTCTTCCCATATTTCAAAAGCCCTAAAATAGTAGGAACCTCTTCTGCAAATCTACTTCTTGAATTTTGTCTAAACTACAGTCCACACACTCACACAACTGCTCATCCATAAGAGTGCTTAAGGAGCCCATGCCATGTTAAATCAACTTTATTTACAAAAACGTGAGAGAATGTAAACCTTATAGTCCCCAAACTAGCTCAAAACATCTCAACAATTCTTTGCGATGAGAAATTCTTGTTACTTTGTTCTGTATTTATTTATGTGTATCTGTTCTAATGTGATATATTGGTTTTACCAGAACACTATTACTGCTGACTTTAATGCTTTAAAATGTGCTTAGGTGCCTAAAAACCTCTGCATATATTAGTTTTACAGTAATTAATGAATAATTGTAGACACTGAAAAAGAAGTGTTAAGATTAATCACTGAACAATATGTGCTCAAGAGTCAAACTGGGGACTTTTCTTTAGGGATCCAAGACATAATTTGACACATGCTAAGATTTATGAGGCACTATGAGTTATTGCTGTTTATTAATCAGGCCACTCCTGTGAATTGGTCTTTAGCCCACATCTAAGATTTCCATTCACACACACACACACACACACACACACACACACACACACACACACACACACACACACACACACAGTTCCCATGGCCAACAACTTGCACTTTCCATTCACACATATTGAAATTGCTTTCAGAAATATCACACACACACACACACACACACACACACACACACACACACACACACACACACACACAAACACACCCCTGCACTTCTTACATCTCCCTTCTTCACATACACAACCACAATTACACCTGCATACCTTAATTTAACTATCTCCAGCAGTGAGGGTGGCAGGTGCAAGACAGGGCATTGACAAGAACCCAGAGATCAATTAGCTCATTTACTCAAGCTGATATGAGTGATTACCTGTGGGAGGCAGCCTGCTGGAGCTTTAATTCGTTTCCATGTGGCATGGTCTGACTAAGATTATCATTTTGGGTCATGCTTCTAATGAAGCTCACCATTAAAGCACCTCACTTCCCTGTGACCTGAAGTGAACCACACACTCAGGAACAGGGGATCTGGATTTAAATAAACTTTATTATTTGCCTGAGCATGTGTTCTTAAGAAGTAGTACAAATAGCAATTATTTATATAAAAGCAAAAGAAGGTACATTGGAAATTGGATAAATTGTTATGTTTGGCAGGTTCTTTGGTGTCTGTTCTACAATGTTAAGATATATATGACCAGTTGATACAGAGAGACATAAACAAACACTTCTGTGTTTTCATATGAAGTAAAACCCATGCAATTAAAAATGCAAAACGAGAAAAAAAAATCTCTTTGCATTTTTAAGGCGGTAGTAACTTCAGGCTCATGCAGATGGTGCTGCATTAGGATAATCTGGCTGTAAATACCTGTGAGGTGTGCACAGATTAAGAAGTGGTGGTACAGTGCAGTCAATGTCTTGTTTGAAGTGTGAAAAATGGGAGTCAAAACAGATGTTATGGGTTGGCTGTGAAATCACACACACACCCACGCATGCACGTACACACACACACACACACACACACATCAATGTATTGGTAATTTTAACACAGGAAGCAAGATATGAGCTTCATGCAATATCGTTTATATTCCTTGTTCTGCTCCTCTGCCTTTCTACTCCGTCTCCTCTGCCACCACAAGACAGAGCTCTGATGTCAAGATGACTTGTTATTATTATACTTGAAAATAAAGTCTTTTGAGCGTAATGTTTCAACCCTGTAGCGGCAAGTTGCATTTCTCTGAGCTCCAAAACTCACTTTTTCTTGGTCAGGCAAACCCACAGTGCCTGGCCCCTCATCTCCCAAACCCTCTTGTGCAATCCCCTCAGGTCCCTGTGCTCCCTGTTGTTCGCTTGAACCTCCTATGCATCTTCTTCATGGTCTACAGATCAGTAGTCGATGTTGGTGACGGTTGAAACTGAGATCCATACCACACCATATGGTATGTAGAGCTAGGGGTGTATTGGTCATATAAAAATGTAAATAAAATGGGGGGCCACTGTTGGAAATCCACTCACCCCCATGAAATGCTAATATCCTAATAAGAAACGGTTACACTGAAAAATGGTGCTTTTAATTTCTGTGATTCTCTTGTGGCCAACTACAGACATTTCTTTTGAAAATTCATCAAACACAGAGCAGTCACGGTATGTGCCTCCTAATTTAGTTTTAAAAGACATTTACCCAAATATTTAGGCCTGTTACATTGCTATCCTATGACTGAAAACCTCTCTCACTGCTGCCATCCCTTTTCTCCTCAACTTGCATTTATGAAGAATATTGAGTTTGATTGATGTAAAAGGTGCATGGATTCTGATCTCTGATCTCACACTACTGCATATGCATCAAATTTTAATACCACATGTGGTCTAAATCAAAACTGAACATGTCAGATTTGACAAAAAAGTTTGGAGTTGGGACACTTTACCTGCTGCATGAACATAATTGTACATGAGCAGACTGAATTGCATGTCTGGGTGTCACAAACCTATCCACATTGGCTACTATGGTAAAATAAATAAATAAATAAATAAATAAATAAATAAATAAATAAAATAAACAAGTGCATACACAGTCACAAGAAGGAGAATTAGAGGCGCATCAGCAAAAAGTTGCCCAAATATCTGTACAAATCTAATTGTAATCACATTTCAGATCAACTCCAAATGTGGTTTGGATCTAATTTGATTTTTTTTTTTTTTTTTTTGCTGTCCAGACTAATTCAGACTGGATATGAGGTACATATGCCAAACATTAGAACTGGGCTGGCAGTCTAAACATAGCCTTTCATATTTGGTGTTGAGATCCTCTGGAACTATACAATGTTGTTTTTAACTGGTTTCATTGTTAATTTTATTTTAATTGTAGAAATATAGCTTGTCCTCCATGTTTAAAAAATACTTTTATGTATGCATGTATAGTGTACCAAACTATTCTAGGGAAATTGATTAGTTGCAGCATGGTGGCCATACCCATTTGCATAAAGTTGAAATCAGCTGAACTTTTTCGCTCTCAGCATGGCACAACTTGTCATGCACTGTGCGCATGTAGCAGCTCTTTCCATTGCTATGCAAAGGATGCAGGGAGATGATGTGGCAAGTGGATGAGTGCCATAGAAATGTCTGAATGTGGCCACAGGAGGATGTAACATGGTTGAGAAAAATAGAAAAGAGCAAAAGCAAACTTTTAAGAAACCACAAATGCGAAACAAAGAAGAGGCCGTACAGCAAACCATAAAGCTTTCTCGGTAATGGGCCCAGGTGTCAGCCACTGGAACTCTTTAATAGCTCTTCAGTGGCTGGTAAAAATGAAACCTCCTGGAGAAGATCTTTTGCACATGCAAATTGTAGGAGAGTGAAATGTTCAGAAGAATGCAGGATATAAGTCACAAAAAAAGGTGTGAACAGCCTAAAAAAAAATCTGATTTAGGCCACTTGATGAAATAGTATCTGGATTGTATCCTGCTAACATTTTAACCCAGATAGAAGCTGAACATTACTGCATGTATGACTGATTTAATGAAGCAAATATAGATAGTAGTGCAATTACATTATGTAATATTGCTTTTACTACTCTTTAACTTGGGTGCAACCATCTTCATATTTTAATTGATTTGGATGGTGAAGCTCTTCCAACCAACCAAATAGGAAATCACACTCCAGCTAAAATTTCCTACTTTTGACATCCGAGTTCAAATGGAACACAGCATTAGTCCAGTTTGAGCTGAAACATAATTCTAACAATGGTGTGATTTCATTTTTGTTACATGATTTAAAAAGTGTGTAATATCTAGAGGAGGATATTTGGTTTAAAACCAAATATGGTATGTAGGAGCACCTTTAAAAGAGTAATTTACCCCAGGACCCCATCTATATTTATTCCAATCCAGTAGAGCTACAGACATTATTACTGATTACAAATTAAGAGTTTTGGTTCTGATGTTGACAGGTCATTGGTTGAAGGATGAATGGGAGTTCCCTCCCTTGTAAACAGAATAAACTGAAAAGATTTTTGTGCAGTGATTCTACAAACTACTCATTAAATGTTCCTTGTCAGATTTTATCAGTAATTTGATTATCAGTTTTCAATTACAGTTCATACAATTTTCACATAACAGTAATTAAAGAAATGCTTGCTACATTCCCAGTCCCAATTTTATTCATTGTAAATAAATAATTTGACCATATTTTGATCAAACATTTTCTTCCATTTATAATTTTTAGTTTGTGCTAACTATTACCAACTTATACCAACATGGGGAAGAAACACATTGTACAGATAGAGATACCTACTCCTGTCTTACACCCCCCCCACCCCCACACCCCCCGAGACTCTCCTGACCTACACAAAAGACCATCAATGTGTGGCCCAGTGTCATTGACTGTACTACAGAACTGTTTGGAATACACAGACCGGCAGGTCTTCAGGGATGCTGCTGTGAATGAGGGGGAGCTGGATCTGGAGGATAATATATCTTCAGTCCTCAGAAACATCAGCAAGTGTGTTGAAGATGTCACCTCCACCAGGACTACAACCCGAACCAGAAACCCTGGCTGAACACAGAGGTCTGCAGTTTGCTGGAAGCCAGGGATGCTGCTTTCAGGTCTAGCAATTCAGAGGAACTCAGGAGGACTAGAAGAAAGCTGAATGCTGGTATTAAGAGGGTCAAAGCCAAATATGCACAAAAGATCCAGGGCCATTTCATCTCCCAGGATCCCCGGAGCATATGGACTATAACACCAGAGATGCACAATGCCCTAGGGACCCCTGAAAACGTCTTTAACTCTTCCCTCATCCAAGCAGCTCATCATCCCAATTGCCAAGAGCTCCACAGTGACTGGTCTGAATGACTACCAGCCAGTAACACTCACTCCCAATAGTCACAAAATGCTTTGAAAGACTGGTTGGGACCATCAACATCAGCAGGGACCCACACTACTATGCATACTGCGAGAACCAATCCACAGAGGATGCCATCTCCTCTGTGGTCCACACTGCCCTCACCCACTTAGAGCAGGAGGATTCATATGTCTGCATGCTCTTTGTGAAATTTACATCCGCTTTAAACACCTTGATTCCCCAGACCCTGTCTCATGAACCCCTCATGTTTGAACTGAGCTCTCCTCTCTGTAATTGAATCCTAACCAACAGGCTCCAGTTTGTGAGGATCCACAACATCAACTCCACCATAATCCTCAGCACTGATTCCCATCAGGGCTGTGTGTTGAGCCCCCTACTGTTTACACTGCTCACATATGACTGCTCACCTACCCATACAGGCTGTTTACAGACAACACAGCAGTGGTTGGATGAATTACAAACAGTGATTGGTGCAGGAAGAATAATCTCCCCATCAATGTGATGAAGACGAAACATGATTGTAGACTTTAGGAAGGGCAGACAAACATTGGAGGATCTGCGGTGGAATTGATCTCCAGTTACAGGTACTTGGGTGTGTACCGGAGTAACAACACTTCCAGTCTGATCAGGAAGGAACATCAGCGGCTCTCTCTCATCAGGCAGTTGAAGCATGCAGGACTTGGGAGCTCAGTCCTTACCTCCTTCTACAGATGTTACATCCCAGCGGTGTGGCTCTTCGTCTAAGGAGTTTACAGGGACAATAACGTGTGTGTGTGTGTGTGTGTGTAGCGGGAGTAAGAATACTGGGTGCAGCAGAGTATAAAGCCTGGACCAAATTCAGTGAATAAGACAAACCTTTATTCCAGTTATACACCCCTACAGTGGTATATTTACAAGTCGTGTGATGACAAACCTGAGGAGGGAGAATGAGGACAGTATCAAAGTAAAGAAAGGCTATATTACAGATAGTATACCGACTGAAAAATACAGTTGGTGGTACCTGCCCCACTACCTGGTGTGTCTAATACAAACAGGTTGGTGCGCACACGTATTACCTGTTCTGCCCTCCTAGGAGAAAAAATCAATACACACACACCAAACAAACCAAAAGTGCCTAAAGAAAAAAAAAAACAAGTAACCAGGCCTCAGCAAGACAACACGAACAGTTTATATATTTTACTTACATATAAAGCCCTAAAAGGGCTTGCTCCTGACTATTTACAAGATTTAATCTACCTTTATGAGCCATTCCGATCGCTCAGATCACACAGTGTTAGCTTCCTATTAGTTCCCAGAATTCATAAGGCTTCAGCAGGGGGAAGAGCCTTTTCACACAAATAATAATGTTCGGGACTCAGACACAGTCTTAATCTTCAGGTCTAGGCTGTGTAGCTTTTGGTCATTAAAGTCTTAGCTTAGTTACAGGCTGCAGATCCAGGGGTTCATGGACATGGGGATTTATGGTAAACGCCATCTGACTCCTTCATGCGAGCACTTAGGTTTGTGATGGTGGAGTGGTTAGACGCCAACGTTTCAGGATGCTCCCATGCTTATGTTACCTTCTGGTTCTCTCTGTGTATAAGTAGTTTGACCAGAGGAGGATGGGTCCTCCCCCTTGTGAGCCTGGTTCCTCCCAAGGTTTCTTTCTCCATCTCTGAGGGAGTTTTTGCTTGTCACTGTCACCCTTTGGCTTGCTCACTAGGGGATCTATCTCTCATCCTTTGTTCATCTGTTCAGCTTTTTATTTGTTAATTTCTATGAAGCTGCTCTGTGACAACTTCAGCTGTGAAGAGTGTTATACAAATACATTTTGATTGATTGATTTATTGAAAACAAAGGAAAGGCCAGAATCACTAATCAAATGAAAGGGATCAAAAGCAAGACACGACGGAGAACAAAGGAAAACAAGAACCAATAAAACAATCCAAACAGTTTCCAAAACACGGGGCAAACAGGATCCAAACCTGTATCTCTCCACACCCTGTCCTCCTGGAGACGCCTCAGGAGTGTTTTTAAAAGGTTAGGCCCCGCCTCCTTAGGGTCACCAGGCTGTTGTGGCAAGACCTGATTGGTCGTTGTGTGGGAAGGCCTAATCAGGATTGACAGGTTCCTGCACCTATAAGGGGAGAAAGGGAAGCACAAACATGGAGAGAAATACCAAAATCAAACAGAAGACATGTTCACATGTAACAGATGGTCAGTGCTTCATCATCAACCTGTGGCATGGAAGCTGCTCTACTGCAGAGAAGAAATCTCTGCAGAGGGTGGTGAAGCCTCCAAATCACCATGGACATTCACACTTCCAGATGCAGGAAGAGGGCCTCCTGCATCACAATGGACCGCACTCAGCCAGCACACACACCTTTTGCTCTGCTCCCCATAGGGAGGAGGTTTGTGGAGCACCAGACTGAGGAACAGCTTCTTCCTTGAAGTTGTAAAACCCTTAAAATCTAATTAGAGAAACACTGCTTGACACTTTAACTGGACTTTAATTATGCTTCCAATCATCCTCCATTTGGCCCACCTTCACCCAGTATGGAACCTGCCACACAATAAAACACTGGACCTGTTTATGCCAGCACAAAGGAGGCATATAACTCATCTCCCTCCACTTGGAAGCTCTAACCATAATATAATTCATCTTATGTCTGTGTACAAACCCCTTGTACACAGAGAACCAGCAGTGACCTGCATGGTGAAGAAATAATTATTTGACACCATGGTGGCATCTACTGTCTTTTATTGTGTGATCTGCTGGAGCAGCAGTATTTTGATGGCAGACAGGAAGAGACTGAACAATCTCATTAAGACGGCAAGTTCTGTCTTGGGGAAGCGCTTTAGACACCGTGCAGGTGGTGGAGACAGAAGGATGTTAGCCAAGCAGGCATCCATGCTGGAGAATGACTCCCACCCCATACTTGAGACTCTGGTAGCACTGAGTAGCTCCTTCGGTGACAGACTGAGTGTGCGAAGGAGCGGTACCGCAGGTCCTTCGTCCCTGCTGTTTTTAGATTCTACAGCACTGCTCTCAGCAGACACAAGCTTAAACTCCACACGATTAGAATTTGTTCTCAATATAACATAATATGCAATACTTCTTTCATGCCCCGACATACAATGTATATATACAGTATACTTTACTTTATCTATTTCTTGTACCAATAAAATAAAGTTCCTTTATTATTTTTGTTATTTATGTACAAATCAGTGTTATCCTGTCTCAGGACTTTTATTCTGAAATTTGATCAAAAATGGCAGCAAACAGCCCCTCCCTTCTCATTGTCCTT
Source organism: Acestrorhynchus altus (assembly GCA_034509495.1). Lineage (NCBI taxonomy): Eukaryota > Metazoa > Chordata > Actinopteri > Characiformes > Acestrorhynchidae > Acestrorhynchus > Acestrorhynchus altus. The sequence continues at coordinate 19,697,510 of CM067509.1, forward strand.
TCTAACCCAGTATCTGGGTCAGTGACTTCATAAGCTGGTGATCAGTCAGAGTTTACATGCAGGTTGAGCAAAGTTCTGCTGTGGTTCAATAGGGTAAGTCTTGTAGTTTGTTGTAACTGTGGATCTCAGTTTCAAGGAGTTAATGCTTTAAAATGTTTGTCAGTTTACACTTGACAAATAAACGGTGTCAGTCACCCAAAGATTCAGATCATGACCATGATCAATAAGAATATGATAGTTTATTATACCAAGGTGATCCATATAGCCAAATTGCTTATCCCTTTGAATTATTTATGTCAGGGTGTCCAGCTCCTCTTACAGTAAATATTTATTCTGCCCTGATATTCTTCTGAGTTTTCAAACGATCTCTCTAAATATAGAAGCAGGGCAGATTGAAATGTAGGCTGGTTCATGACCATCACAGTTGCAGTGCTCTTTTAGACAATCAGTCCAGTGTTTTAAGCAGTATTAATTGGAATGACAGCAACAAACTAAGAAACAGACAAGAATTACAGTCCCATCCCACATCCCTTTAGCCTTCGTCTTGGTGGCCTGAATAAAAGGGCAGTTCCTTTAACCTCATTACAGAGAGCAATCTGCATTCTTCAGGCCCAGGGGGCTCTATAACTTGCTCATGGCCGGTGTGCATGTAACCAGCAGTGTGGAAAAAAATCTGCTAAAAATGGAACACACTGTTCTGCATTTCTCAGTCTTTCAGCATAAGTTCAGAAAAGCCAGAATTCTTTACTCTAATGGGGAAGCAGATGCCCTTTGTGCACAAAACATTTCCAAGCACATGGTATGATACAATTTATATTATTGCAGAGAAGCTGAAGTTAGACTTTGAGCTTGCATCAAAATAAGATTTTAAAGGCTAGGTTTGACTGCAAAATAAGCCACTGTAAAAACAACTACTCAATATGTCCAAAGGTTTCATAAAAATTAGAGCCAAATTTGTCCTCCTTTGACGCATTAGCAGCTGGTAAGGCTGTAAACTAGATGTTGGAATGCAACCATGCAACTTAGAGGAAAGTGAGTAGGAAGGGGCTGTTTGTTCTCTTTCAAAATAAGAAGAGATGAGAAGGGATCATACTGATACATACAAAAATAACAAAAATAATAAAGGTACTTGTGATTTTTTTTTAATTAGGACCACTGTCAAGTATTGTGAGAAACAATATTGTAAATTGCCTAATCAATCTAATCATTACAAATAATTCATCAAGATTATTGCTTCGACAGACTAGGGGAACAACCAAACTAAACCAAACAGACTAGAAAGTCGAGACAATGGGTCCAAACATTTACATTTACATTTGTGGCATTTAGCAGACGCCCTTATGCAGAGCAACTTACAAAAGTGCTTTGCTGTTCACTCAGAATATCCTTAGCTGATAGTGCTATGAAAGACAAAATGAATATCAGCACACAACGACATCTGAGAGGAAGGGTTACTTACTGTATACACAGACAGAGACTAGAGACACCTGGAGAAGATAACAAGGAAGATACTATTTACAGGGCACAGAAAAAACAACAGAGCAATGTACTGGAAAAGCACATGGCAAACAAAGACAAGACCAAGACCACACAGGGACAGACAAAGAGCAAAATGGAAACAAGACCAGGCAGAAGTGTGACACAACATATGATGAACAGTGTTTTAAAGCTGATGTAGGTTACCATATGTCTTCTGTCCTTTTATGGGATGTGATAAAAAGTATCATTTTTTTCTGATATTTCAGACACAGCTCTATAGTTCTACATTTCTTATGGAAGCTACCTTATAATTCATCCATCTTCTTATCTGCTTCTTCATGGTCAAAGTCAGAGTGGGTCATTATTTTTTATTTTGCTTGTAAAACACAGGTGTTTAATATGAAAGGAGATGATTTGACCATAAAGGCTATTAAGGCTATTTATATAATTAATGAGTAAATGGTTATGTATTAATGTTCATGAACATAGTTGCATGGTTTTAGAAATATTTCACTTCCTCACAGTTCTATATAGTAGCATGACTCAAAGGTCCTGAACTGTAATATCCCAACAACCCCGTCTTCATTTTGAAAACCAAAATATGGTCACTCTAGCAGATGTGTTGTGTTTTACATACATCTTCACTTTGAAAGTCACAAAAAATTATGATGTCAACACATAAATAAGGCCATGTTCAGAATGATATTCTTGCATCACTTAAAAAGTAAAAACCTCCTGGCACTGATTTCAATGTAGATGACATCAGCAGACTCTCATGAAACTATCTGAAAATTACAATCCATTAAAATGGTTCACTAGTATTGACTTCTGACTGAGTGTACAAAGGTCAACGCCCATGCGTCATACCCATATATTAGCCAATAGGAGACGGCATGGGACAGGGCTTTAGTTAGCTTTCGATTTCGATTATGAACAAAACACATGAGAAACTCATCACTGCTGTCAGCTTTTACCTAGAGGTGCACAGTCAAGCTCTAAAGATATAGTATGACAGCAGCTGTCTTCATTAAAACACACACACACACACACACAGACAGACACACACACACACACACACACACACACACACACACACACAAACTCTCTCTCTCTCTATTGCCTCCTTTGATGAAAAGATCAGCAACCACCAGCAGTTTTTGCTTATTTGCTTTCATGTATAAATGAGTTTCCTGCTCACATCAATCCATTCCCACACCCTCACTTCCACCTCCACCCCACCAATAAAAACACACCCACCACAAGCCAGCAGCGTGTGTCTGCATTTTTTAGGGATATCAATATGGCTTGTGAATGCTACAAATATGCTAAATGCAAGCTAGGCCTGGGTATTTATGTTTCAGGCCAGTAAACCTACTACTAAACCTAATGCATGATCATCAAATAACATCAACTGCTCTGATTGTGGGAGACTCATTTGCTGGGGGCAGAATAATGGGGGAAATACAACAAAGTGAAACAATTCAATTCAGTTCAGAGTAAAAAAAAATCAAACATAAAACACATCAAAGGCCTGATCCAATAAATTAGAATGAGTAAAAATATCAAAAGCCAGTCTGATCAGAGACTTGATTGCTCAATAACTAGGTGGAAACAATGTAGACACCTAGAGAGCTTGTCTTTGTCAACAGTCTTTGTAGTCTGTTTGCTCTCCACTGAGACTCAGGTATGGGGTTCGGAGGTGTAGTTTAGAGTTAGGTCTCTGGCAAATCCAATAGCAAGTGCCTGAGAACAGGTATGGACATGGGTGTGGGTGTGTGATCTGTGATGCCAAAGGATCCCAGCTACCCAAACTGACAAAGCTTTCTGGTTTTCACAGAGTAGTTGAGTCCAGTTGAGTTATGCACATATTCTGGGTATTAACCTTTAGAACCCTAGGCCAGTTTTTTAGGGTGTTTTTAGCTGTTTTTTGAGCTGGATTACAAGCTGACAATTCATAATGAACCATAACCTGCATGTTTAGATCGAATAAGTCTTGTAGTTTGTTGTGATGTGCATCTTGTCTGTAGGTTACTCTTATTTTCAAATATGAAGCCCAGAAAATGACATGTAACTGCCAACAAATTGCAGACGTACGTGTTAAAAGACTTTGTAAAAAATGCTTCTGTCACAAATGTTTTGTATGGACATGAATTACTGGCTGAAATCCAAGGTTGCTAAAGATTTAAATATGCTACCTGCTAAATATGCTTTTTAAACATTCTTTTAAAATATTTAAAAAAATGCACAAACCTGTACACCTTGTTGACCACACTGGTTTGTCATATGATTAACTTGACCAAACTGGCCAACCTGCTTGATCATGATGAACCAAATAAACCATCAAAACAAACAAAAACATATGCTGTGCAGGTCAAGAACTTTTATTATTATTATTTTATTATGAGCCATCATTATTTCACAGGGTGTTGGATTCTTAGTAGGTTCCAGAATTCAGAAGGCTTCAGCAGGGGAGCAGTCTTTAATTACAAAACCCCCCAACTCTGGAATAACCTTCCTGTTACAGGTTATTCAGACACCCTTTAGAGAAAAGTTACACAGTTGTTAATTAGCACAGGGAAGTGTAGAAAACTGAACCAGTTCAGGTTTGTGAGCAGAAGTGTGCCAGTGTTTCATGGTTACCTTTACACTGTCTATGTCCTCTCCTTATGATCAAATCTGTTTGAGTTGCATTCACACTCTGATAATGTTCACATTCTCTGCAAACATCATGGATCCAAACAGAACTACTGTAATTCCATGTCTTTACCTTTCCTGAGTAAATTACTGCCCATATGTCAGGCCTGACACAGATGGAAGACTGAGCATCAGGCTGTCTTGCTACCCACTTCAGGCCAGCTGCTCACCTACTGCGAACTCGGACAAGTTGTCCTCCCTCATTTATTAATTATTGCCAAGTTTGCATGCGCTATTTGCTGATATGTTCATTATTACAATGACCACCATTAACTAGCATCATTACTTTCATTACGGTTACCATTACTAATATAAATACATCTCAGAAAATTGGAATTATTATAAAAATAAATAAATCTAAAGCTTTCTAATCTTTTAATGTTGATACTGTCTGATTATTAATTTAGTCAAACCTGAAATTAAATATTTGAATATTTGAGATTCTGGATTTCTGATTTTCAAAAGCTGACACTGACACTAACTTTTTGTAATAAACTTACATGAGTACGAATTAAAAATTTCCACAATATTCACATTTTCTACTATTAGTATATAAGTGTGGGTTCCCTCCTGTGAGAAACCCCAAGGTTTCTTACTCCAGCTAACTCACTTGGTGGTTATGTTGTTTGTTTGTTGATCTATTATTTATTTATTTATTCAATTGAAGGTGCTCAACAATCTTAACAAGTTTGATTACCAGCAGGATATGCTCCCTCCTGGATGACCAGCATTTCCACCACCTATCTAGGACTATCTTAGATAATCTGCAATTAGTATAGCAAAACCAGGTGTTACCTACCTATAGAACAGTGAGCTGTTCTTGCCACCAGGGTGGCATGGTGGTGCTGCAGGTAGTGCATGTGTCGCACAGTGTATGGGGTTGAGGGTTTGATCCCTGCTTGGGTCAATGTCTGTGAGGAGTTTGGACTGTTCCCCGGGGTACTCCTGTTTCCTCCTGCCTAGCAAAAATGGACATGGTAGGTGACTTGGCCATGCTGAAGTGCGTAGTACCCTTGGGGTATTCCTACCTTGTGCCCAATGACTCCCGATGGGATCTGACTGAAGAGTGACCATATTCAGGATGAAGCAACTGAATGAATTCATGACTTTACATACTGTTTTCAAATGTATATCTTAGAGCAAAGTAAAATAACCAAAATATTTACAGTGCAGTGTCTGTAACCAGCATTAGTTTACCATCTCCTGTTGTAAAGTAAAGAAGAATGTATCAGATACCAGACATGTATTGGCTGATCGACTGCATCTGGGGTAATAAAAAATGCTAATAAGAAGTAGCTGAATCTCCAGCTCCCCTGCCATAACACCTGCACAGATTACTGCCTTGCATCTTTGTACTTTCATATTTGTTGTGTTTAATCCAAGGCTTTAGAAGCTTCGTTCTTTGTTTATCACAACCCTCTCACATGTCAGTTAATAAGCTTGCTGCCCTTGATTACCTGCCTCAGGTGTGTCGAGAGCTTGAATAAAGTAAAATGTTGATCAGTTAGAGGTCCTCAAAGACCTGTCTGAAAGTCTTTAGGAAAAACACTGTAATTGTCTAAATTCCTGTATTGTGCATAGACTCTGTTTTCCAAAAAAAGCTCCTAAAATGTATTAACTGAATGTCTGTCAGACTGTGATTGGACATTTGTATGGAACTGCAGGGTTTGAATGAATTATTTAAAAAGAAACCTCCATATTAGTACACAAGTAATTGGAGATAGAAAGTTACAAGTTTAAGGGGCTTAAAAGTTTAGTTGTGAAGCTCATTTCGTGTGGCATTGTCTTGGACCCTTGGGTCAGGCACACTAATCAGCTGTATCTCCTGTGTGGAGAGATTTTAGAGATATCATCATTATGTGTTGTGAGACTCAGCTAAACTCTACTGTACCAGACACTGATGTTTTTCACACACAGCTTCTGTGCTGAGGCAACAGACGGGCAATGTGTTTTTCTCTCAGTAGTGTTTTTCAGTGTGCTGCAAACAACAGCTCTTTCCTCAACTAAACTCTGCTCTGTCTAATTAGCTCCCTGTTGATAGTGCTTCCCCCACACAGCCTGTACTGACAGTAAGGCAGAGCAAGTGTAGTCAAGCTAAACTTTCACCTTCACATATACCATTCAAAACACACACACACACACACACACACACACACACACACACACACACACACACACACACACACACACACACGTTCACTGAGGTTTAGATGCAGTGAGAAAAAGCGTTCCCTCCCTGGATGTGTAGATGGAGCTCTCTCCTCACATCACACCCAGTGTGATGCAGGCCAGCACAGGCAATGGTTAGCCATTGCATCAGAACTGGGGACATGGCACTTTCCTCTGAGCACATTTGCTACCCAGTAATGATGCAAGTTTGGCAGTTTGAAATTAGGTGGTGGCTGGCTTTACATATACAGCAGGAGGCATATGATTGTCTTCACCCTCCTAGTGTTGGAAGCATTCTATGTGATAGAGAAAGTCCTAATGTGGCTGGGTAAAAAGAATATATTTATATATATTTATATATTGCAGGTTCGAACCCTGGTTCAGGCTGCTTGCCATCAAAGCCAGAGTCTGAGAGAGCTAAATTGTCACACAGATCTGGCTGGTTAAAAATAGGCAGTGACTGGCTTAATGTGTAACAGAGGAGGCATTTGCTTGTCACCCTTCTAGTTTTGGGATCATCCTATGTGATGGGGGAGAGACCTACTGAGGTTGGGTACTTGGCACTTCCAAATTGGGAGAAAACTGCAACAAAATGTAATGAAAGAAAGAAAGAAAGAAAGAAAGAAAGAAAGAAAGAAAGAATGGATAGCTAGAGGATGTGAGAATATGAATGAGACTGAAAGAAAGATAAAGAATATGAGAAAAATAAAACAAAAGAAAGACAGTTTGAATTTGAGATATGGAACCAGAGAGTGACAGAGAATGTGAACCAAGTAAAGAGAAAATAAGTGAGGGAAAAAGAGAACTTGATGAAGAGAAAGAAAAAGAGAGAGAGGGGGAGATCTGTGGTGTGTTTCATGAACTGAAGACTCTCCACACTCTTGATTATAAGAGAGCGACATGCTGTTTAAATGCTCTTTCATGTGATATTCATGGGCCAGCTACATGAGTGTGTACATGCAAACCACAAGGAGTGGTCCAGAGTGCAGCCAGGAGTGGCCATGCATGTCTCATAAGCTTCAAGAGGCGACAGTACTCTTATATTAGTGGGGTCACATGTGAAGAGCCTGAGAGCAGATTGAGGAAGAGCACACATTTCTCACTGAAACTAAACAACCATCAGTAATCTGATTTTACACATAAACTAACAGATATAGCGAGGGGCATCAAGCACCAATCAGTCACAACATTAAGACCACTCAGTAGTGAAGAGAACACCATTTACCTGGTTACAAATGGCACCTGTCAATGTTGAAGTCAGTTTTTGAAGCTAATGTGCTTTTTGACAAGGACCATACTGTATTGTCATGGCTATTTCCGAAACAGCAGGTCTTGGGTGTTCCTGGAATGCAGTGGGTAGTATCGACATAAGTGGTCCAAGAAAAGACAAGTGAACCAAGCTCATTGATGCAATCCTTGGAGATAAATATATATATATATCCCTCTTTCTTTGCTCACACAGTGTTTCAAATTTTTAGAATTAAGGTTGTTTTGTTACTTTACTGTAAAGTATTTTGAACAACTATTCAAGAATCAATCTAATCATTACAAATAATTAATAAAATTACATGCATTTTCAGCTCAGGACGGAAAGTGTTTACTAGGATATAAAATGTTTTTAGTGTCTATAAACAAATTGTAGGTATATGAATACCTATATACTGTTAGTTTTTACATCTCATATGAAGACAAATTTGAGTAGCCTAGTACCTCCTGAAAATAACAATATTTGAGTCCTACAATTTTCTAATTAGTTTTTTTTTTGTTTATATATATATATATATATATATATATATATATATATATATATATATATATATAAACATTCCATAAAATTAGGGTTAAGGTTAGGCTTAAGGTTAAATAAATAATTGGGTCATGGTAACTTGATTACCTAATTAGTGGCCTGTTAAGACTCAAAGGGCTTTATAAACATTGCCACACATTTGTGTGTGTGTGTGTGTGTGTGTGTGAGAGAGAGAGAGAGAGAGAAAAACTGCTCATTTGATAAAGAACCGTTATATCAAATGAAGGTTTTGTAGACCTTGTGTTCAACTGTAACACTATGGCTTAACGTCTCTAGCATTATTATCATTGTTACAATAACATCTCTAAAGCTGTTTTGACCTGAACTGAACTCCGTGGTGTGTGGGAGAGTGGGAGAGATTTCATTTTTAATCAAATCCAAATTGGGGTCTAAAACTCTTGAGTCTTATAGAAGAGTGACAGTTTGTGGTTGCTAGGTAACTACTGTGGGGGGAAAAAAACCCTGATCATGATTTATTTAGAGCAGATCATTTAGCACAAATTGAAGAACAACAGCACAAAGTTAGGAGGAACACAGTTCAGCCTTATGTGATTAACTGTGGCCATTCAGAGCAGGCCAGACTTAATGCTGCGACAGAATCAGTGACAATGGGATTGTGTTCCTATTGTACTCAATCACAGCTAGTTCTGAGTATTATTCATTTCTTGTGTAGTCAAGTCTAAATGGACTGATACAGAGGATACTGAGGAATGTGTGGAAATTGTATAAGGAAGGCATGTCTTTAGAAAGCCAAGAATGTGTGTGAAAGGGTGCTTTGTTCCTTATTGTCTCAGTTGCTGTGCCTTTACAGATAGATCTCCTGCTTCCCTTTGACTCTTTCACTTTCCTTCTCGCTCTCTTTAGCTCTCTAGCTCTGTATCTTTCTCCTATACTCACTCTTTCTCGCCCTCCTCCACCCCCCATCTCTTTCTCTCATCTGCCCTCTAAACACAGCCAACAGATGGGGGAGCAAATGTGATGTCATGTTTTTTGGGCTGGAGTGCAGAAATATTCCTCAAGGCTGTGCTTATGATGAACTCATCCTCATTCCACATGCTTGAGGGAATAAGACAAGAACATAATCTGATTACGCCACACTCATATCAATGGAATAATGACCTGAAAAGATTACATAACCAGGGTTTATAGACAATGGCTGAAGATAAGCAAATGTTGTCAATTACACACTGATTAGTACTGACTGTATGCGCTGAGGACACAAGTGACTTTCAAACCTACAAACAGGAATCAATACATCAATTACAGTCTAATATAGCTTTCAGGATTCCGTTGAATGGGATCTTCTTTTTCATGGAAGAAGACAAAGGAAAGCACAAACATTTGTTTAGCGTAAACTTTCTCACACTTGTGTAAATTACAAGGGGGAAATTCACACAAGTGTTAGAAATGATGGCTGACGGAGGTACACAATTCCCGTCTGTCAGGGTTGGAGTGTTCTTTGGTTTGCATATGGCATAAAAATAATAGTGTTTGTGTCTTTTGGTTGTGCTCTTTGGTGTAGGCATGGATATGTCTGTCTGACTTTGACCCTGTTTCTAATTATGTCTTTCTCTCGGTGTGTCGGCTGTAGAAGGATTATGTTCTTTCTGTGTTATCTTCTTCTTCCCAGACGCTTCTTCAGAAGCGAGGTGATGCTTTTTAAAGCATCCCTTCAAACAAGGCACATTTTGAGGTGCAATTTATTGCCCTTTTTTGTGCTGCAGGAGGTGTTATTCTTCTTCATTTAAATGACATCACATGTCAGTCCACAGCTGAGTTCAGGAGGTGTGCATGTTTACTGTGCCTAGTGAGTAATTTCAGCACCCCATCCTGGTGCACAACCAATGTGTCATTTGTCTTTCTCTTCATACAATGCTGAGATATGAGGTGAGAGAGAGAAGCAATTTAGTCCTCCTTTTCTACCCCCTTCCCCATCTGTCTGCCCATATGACTGTCAGTTAATACCTAAATAAACATATTAATTCAGTCAGAAATGAAAACTGTTGACTGTGCTTAAAGGTACTGTACACAAGTTCTATCAAATACTCTCATTCCTGTCCCAATTTTCTCCTTGTGCTCTCTCCCTATCACATACAATACTCCAGACACTAGGGTGAAGACAAGCACATGCCTCTTCCGAAACATATGAAGTCAACCACCGCATCCTTTCGAACTGCTGTTAATGCATCATTGCTGGGCAGCAATCAGGCTCAAAGGAAAGCACCAGGTCCCGAGCTCCGACACAACGATGAACTTATTCCATCTTCAGACCCAGAAAGAGCATGGACCTGCAATCCTCAGATCATAGTTCTAGCCCATTAGACTGCCGAGCCACTCAGAGTGCCAATACATTTCAATGTTTCTTCACAGTATACTCAGCCAGTCAGTAACAGGAATGGGAGGAACAGAGGAGATTGTGTATCCTGAACAAACTCCATCAGGCTCCGCCTGGTTTGGGAAAATAAAGTATTTAATTAAAGTCTTTTATTTGTGTTCTGTTTAAAATATTTTGTTCTAAATTGGAAGATTATCGTGATCTTCAAATATTAAAATAAAATGATACTTTATTATTTATAATTGTTCAAAAATAAGCATCACACTCATGGAAGCTTGTTTACCCTCCAAAACATGGCAGGTGTAAGTCAACCTGATCTGGGTCTGGATATGGAGCTGGATCTGGAGCTGGATCTAGATCTGGATGTGGATCTGGATCTGGAGCTGGAGCTGGATCTGGCTGACATAGCTGACAAAGACATGTGGGTGTCCGAATTCAAACGCTTGACAGAGGATCTTGAAGATCTTGAACGTCAGAAGGCCACAAATGGAGTGTTATTGAGAACCTTCTAGGAAAAACAGTTTGAAACATGGAAATCCACCCCCGAAACCGACATAAACATGAAGAAATATGCATTTGGAGTCTTGTGGATCTTCAGATCCACATATGTATATGAGCAGCTGTTCTCCACCATGAACTGCGTTAAAAACAAACCCCACTCACAGACGCAGCACTGTGTGGACACGATGGATCTAATTGGTCAAATCATCAGTTTGTGCGGGAAATGCATTACAGCCCTGTTGGCATTTTTTACTGGATCATGCAGTTTCTCAGTGCACTCTTGAGTGGGATTAGGAAGAGTTTGTCTTTCTTGTCCAGTACTTTCCAGCTGAGACCAGGAGTTCTCGACTTTTCCACTTCAAGGCCCACCTGCTTGTACCTAGAAAGCATAACGGTCCACAAGAAATATCTCTCTATTTTCACTTATACTACATTTTAAAGATTCATATGATTTAATGGGGTATTACTGGTGCACTGTAGACTACTGATGCCCAGAGGACAGGCCTGCAGACCACTAGAGAGTGCTTCTCAGCCCACCGGTGGTCTCTGGCCCACAGTTTGAAAATCCCTTTTTTCATTTTGAATGGTGTGTAAAATGTGCATCCTGATATATTATAGCTTCCATTACAGGTATTTTCTCACCCAATATAGTAGAAAATATGATATCCCTCATCTCTTTGACATGCTGAATTTGTGGTTCTGAAGGTTGAGTGTAACCTTCTATGAAGATCCCATGATCATTGTCATTTTTTAGGAGATGCACTTCAATTGTAATAGTTGCTTTTTTGTCTTCTGTCTTCAAATACCACTGTTTGCATAATGCACTCCTTGTAAATAGTCTGATTCTGCTTCACTATATTGTACTTTAATTGGATTATATTAAGGATTGGCAATAAAGACCACCTGGATTGATTTGAGTTGGGCTGTTTATGTTAAGAAATTTACTTTTCACTTCATTTCATTTTATTTTATCACAATATTTTAATGTTAATACCTTTTTACATATAAAGTATGTTTTACTCCATAACTCCACTGATAATTTACCCAAACCTTCATTTACTAATACTATGTCTGTATTTATTTTTCAGCTGGAAATTAGAGCCTTTTAATGAACAAAATTGATTTATTATTGATTAATGAAGATTAAAAGCTATTTACAAAATATACAACTGTCCCTTTATCCCTCTATCTTCATCCTTCTCATCCTTTCCACTGTTTCTTCCATCTCTCATTCTAGTCTCCTCCTCTTCTCCTGCTCCAGCACAATTTTTGTCTCAATGTTGGCTTTCTGCACACGCATGCTTTCAATTATCTTCCTGAAGCTCCTCCTCTTTGTTTCCATCATATTCAGTTTTGCCATAATTTCTTCTTTGGCCTTCTGTGCTTCAGCTTTGATCTGCTTCCTCTCTCTCTCTCTCTCTCTCTCTCTCTCTCTCTCTCTCTCAAATTTCTCCATCATCTTTTTCTTCATCTCCTCTGGATCCTGGTTTTCCACTGCCTGAATATTTTCTTCTCTCTCACAATCTTTCTCTCTATCATTTCTTTCTTCTCTCTTCCAAGCCAGCTTCTCTGTATTCCCATCCTCATACACTGGCTCTCTCTTCTCACTCTCTGATTTGAGCTGGATCCCTAATTTGATCATCGAGCGCATAAACAGTGTCTCCTGTCTCTTCAGTGCATCTCCTACATGTAAGAGAGGAGGACAGAAAAAAATCATGTTTGTAATTGTGTAATAAAACAGCATCAATTCATGTATTTTTCTTCTTCCACTATCGAACATCATGACTTACAGAAAAACACTCCATCCATCGCTTGTGGGAAACATTTGATGTCTCCTTTCCCATTTTGTCAGATCCTAAATTCAAATAGAAAAACATGCTTCTTGAACAAGTGATTAATAAAGAAACATTTTTGAGTGACAGGAAAATGATCAAAGTGATTTGAATCTGTAAGGCTGGATTTGATCTGAGATGAAACATGTTAAACTAGCAAAGTTTATTTTTGTTTTTTCCAGATTTCCATCCATTTAGTCTGCCGTGGGGGACGAGAGACCACTGTGGATTGAGTTCATCTTAAGACCTGCACATACAGTCATTTTCATTTTTACATTTGTGTACTGGAATCAGTGTATTCATATATCTGCATATTTATTTATATTTCTTATTTATACACTTTTTGGCTGTACTGTTTACTATGTCCATCTGTCTATATAACAAAAGAAAGACATTATTTAAGCTTTAAATACTTGAGATCGATGTGGGAGTAATCAGAAAAAAGTGGGAGTGTTGAGATCGATGTGGGAGTGTTGAGATCGATGTGGGAGTGTTGAGAACGATGTGGGTGTGTTGAGATTGATGTGGGTGTGTTGAGAATAATGTGGGTGTGTTGAGAACGATGTGGGTGTGTTGAGAACGATGTGGGTGTGTTGAGATCGATGTGGGTGTGTTGAGAACGATGTGGGTGTGTTGAGATCGATGTGGGTGTGTTGAGATCGATGTGGGAGTGTTGAGAACTTTGTGAGTGTGTTGACATCGATGTGGGAGTGTTGAGATCGATGTGGGAGTGTTGAGAACGATGTGGGTGTGTTGAGATTGATGTGGGTGTGTTGAGATTGATGTGGGAGTGTTGAGAATAATGTGGGTGTGTTGAGAACGATGTGGGTGTGTTGAGAACGATGTGGGTGTGTTGAGATCGATGTGGGTGTGTTGAGATCGATGTGGGTGTGTTGAGAACTTTGTGAGTGTGTTGACATCGATGTGGGTGTGTTGAGAAAGATGTTGTGCTCTTTGAATTGAAGTGCATTTATATGTTCCAAATTTCAGAATCCTGTGATGTCATGAGCATAAAGTGGAGACATTAAAATCCAACCATATTTAAAGAAGTCCAGCAAATACAGACTTAGCTACATGAACAACTTCATACCTTTCTAGTTCTCTTTTTTGGCCAAGCAGATGGTATATATTTATAACTCATATTCAGTAGCTCAGTAAGATTTAAAAATGCTGTGCCAATGAAGTCAGACACATACTGTGCAACACCACTGCAACTTTTTAAAAAGGGCTTTATTATCATGCCGCACAATTATTTTAGGTTTGTGAATCTGCTCCTGTAGATATCCAAATGTATTGAGACACTACTGTAAATTCAGTTTCTTTAAGGTGCAGCCGTACAAACTTTCATTTGCACATATTGCTGACAGCTTGTCTAGTCCTGGTAGACTAATGCTGGCAATAGAAAAGGACTTATAGATAGACATAAACTTATTGGCCCCATGCCTAATGTAAGTTATATCCTCACATCATTCTCCACAGTCTTGTAGAAAGCCGTCCCTGGACAATATAGACAGTAGCTGTAGCTATACACACATTGTATAGACTTGACTTAGACTCTAGCCTAAAAACTTGTGGTTTGACTTGGACTCTAGAGTAAGGACTTGTAACTGGACTTGGACTTGTATTTTGTGATTTGCGAACATCTCTGCCCTTGACAAGGGTTATATAAATTTAGTAGAGGGAGAACATTTTCACACAAACCTAAGGTCACCAAAGGTATCGAGCCTGGTAGGCATGGGACTGTTTTCTGGAAAGATGGGCACAATCCACCTTTGGGGTGGTGTTTGTGATCCAGAAGTGACATCATTCATCTTATGGATGAATGCTATTAAATCTTTAAAACAATGTTCCAACATCTAGTGTAAGGCCTGCTCAGATGCGAAGAGGATGGGAAAACTGCTGATTTCAAAAGTGTCTGCAAACATCTGGACATACAATGTGTCATGAAACTTGTGAATAAACTCATTTTGACACGTTTTTTTTTCCACGTAAATAAAGATGATGAAGAATATTACTGAGTGTATGTGTGTGTTAAGGGCCACAGGTGCACCCCCATCTGCACTCCCCTCAGTGGAAGAGGCAGCTGTTGTGAATGAGATATTCCCCCATGTGTCTGGCTCTGAGACCAAACTTCCACTAATACCATCAACGTCACTGCACTGATGATTAGGTGCTTTCTCAGTCTGAAAGGAGGGATGGAAAGAGGAGAGGCGGGAGGAGTGGATGGATAGATGCAGTAAATAGGAAGGAAGAAAATAAGTGATGCTAGGATGAATTAATTTAGGTTAAAAATGTATTTTACCATTTAGTTTGAATTTGATAAAGGAGAAGAACTTCCAAGAATAGAAAACTAAATTTGGCATAGTTGTATAATGAATGTTTGGTGCATGAAAGTAACATACTTTGAAGCTCTTCAAACACTCTGTTATGTCCTGCGTCAAAAGAATATCCTTCATAAGCAAAACATAAGCAAAATAGTCTATCTTTTATAGTGTGATACTAATGAGGAAATAGGGATTTGTTTCGGTCACAGCCCAGATTTTATCATCTCTTCTCTACAGCATCCAGTTCCTTGAAAACAAACTGTACTGCCTCAACTGAACCAACCATTAGAACTAAACACACATCAGGAGGGAAGTACTGTTGGTTTTTATTTTATTTATTTATTTATTTTACCAATAAATCCTCAGAAAGCCATATCTGGAGAAGCGAGTGGGGCCAAGGCTAACAGCACATCATTCTAAGAGTGCGCAAAAAATCATTCTGTGAGTGAAAAAGTTTTTAATTGTGTCAGTACGTGTTTCTGTGACACTTTTTGCTTGTCAGAGTATCTCTGGCCTGGTGGTTAGGAAACCAGCCTTGTGACTAGAAGGTTGCTGGTTCGATTCTCCTAACTGGCAGGACATGACTGAAGTAGTTGAGCAAGGCACTAATCTCCCCAACTGCTGCCTGGATGCCATGGATAGGCTGCTCACCACTCTGGGCACTTGTGCTCACTGCCCCTGGTGTGTGTTGTGGGGAACACACTACTGATTTCACTGTGTGGATGGGTTAAATGCAGAGGATTTCAACTTGGCTTTAGCTTATGTTGTCCGAAATCGTGCTGTATGAAAAGTTTAGTTCATTCAGATTTCTGATCTCAATATCAAGGGCTTTTAGAAATAAAACTGAGCATGTAATGGGGCTTATTTGGGGTAAGGCCACTGAGGCAGCATGGGATCACAATTTACGCAAGGTCTGCTCAGCTGGCAGTCAACAGGAGAGCAAGTGGGCAAACACTGCACCATCACAGAGTCAACACTCTAATTATAGCATCCATGTCTGGCCTATCATTTTTGATATGGAAAACAAAGCTATCATAACGACCAATGGCTGCCTGAGAGGACGTTTCACAGACAAACAGTTCAGATTTAGTGTCAGACTATTTCAATCTTCTGAGGGGACCCTGGCAACACAGAAGTCATTTGAATGCTAATTCCACATTTAGCCACACTGTATGGTAAGTGAATTTCTTGGGCTAATTATGGGATAATGGCTAATTTTAAAAAATCTTTGGGGGTACCAAACAACATGGGACAACAACTACTTTACAACACCTAAGCAACCACTAGAAATACCTTAGAATTCACCTGGGACACAATAGCAACTGCTTAACAACCCCTAAACAACTGCCTAGCAATCACCAAACAACTCCATAGCAGCCACCACTGCACAATCATTCTGCCTTACTAATGGAAATGGACTTTTCCAACTGTTAGCTGTAAGTTTTCAAGTGTAATTTTGTCTTTCTTTAATTAATAAACTCATACCAGTAACAGAGTGTTATTTTTTGCCTAAAAACTAAACAAAAAACAAAACAAAAACAAATATCCTTGCTAAA